>OY796661.1:69559238-69851738 GCA_963680705.1 Rhagium mordax
GGTAATGTGCTGCCCGTCAGAATGAAAAATACAAGTTCTTTGTCTTCTGAGGGAACGGTGAACGGTAAATGGGAAAATTTCTCAATAAATAGATGTTTGATGTTGTTCCTAATGTCGAAGTTTGATTTATAGGTTGATGTGATTTAAAAAAAAATAAAAATTATGTGTAGCTCTCTAGAAACTGGGAAACATGCCAAAGGTGTCTACCACATTAAGGGTGCTGAAGTTTTTGTTTTATAATTTTTTGTTTAATTTTTGCAAAAAAATTGCTGGAATAAAACGAAACAAGTGATTTTTGTAAAAAAAAACTCCAACAAGTTTGGAGTTTCCTATTTATTTGTCATATTATTAAAAGGATTAAGTATTAATGATGATAAAAATTAAGTATAGCTTTCTAGAAATTGGAGAAAAAATGGCAAAGATTTCCGCCATACTAAGAATGCAAAGTGCAAAGCATTTTTGTAAAAAAAAATAAGTTTAGAGTTTCCTATTTATTGTCATATTATTCCAAAGATTATCACTGATGCTAAAAATTACGTGTAAGGTTTTTAAAAATTGGAGGAAAGTGCCAAAGATGTCTACTAGACTAAGGGTGCTATGGTTTTTGTTTTAAAATTTTTTGTTTCATCTTTGCAAGAAAGCAGTTGAGGTAAAACGAAACAAGTCATTTTTGTAAGAAATTTCCAACAAGTATACGAAGTTTCCAATTTATTGTCATATTCTTTCGAGGATTATTAATGATGATTATTTCACTCAGAAATTATTAACCAATGAAACTACTACAATTTTTAAATTTGGACCAATGACAGCAGTATTATATCGATAAAATCCCTGAAACAGTTTTATCGCGATAAAATCATTCTTTATGTCAACTGTCACTTAATACGTTACTTTGACATTTCGTCGTTAAAGATATGTTTTTGTATTTAAATAATTTATTCGTGAAATATTCTCCGCAAATACCATTCGTGCTTGAAAATTTTACCTATAAATTTTTTCTCGAGCGATATTGCCAACAGTAATATTACTCGTGTAAATTGGTCACTTTATTATCAAAAATTATATCCCTCGCGCTAAAGCGCTCGTGATTTAATTAGATAATAAAGTGGCCAATTTACACTCTTAATATTACTAGGCAATATCGCTCTCGAAAAAAATTTATCGATAAAATTTTAATCACTTATGATATTACATACGATAAAATTACGAGTAGCTTTCTAGAAATTGGACAAGAAATATCAAAGATTTCTGTCACACTAAGGGTGTTAAAATCTTTGTTATACAATTTTCTGTTTGATCTTTAAAATCAAGAAAATGGCTGATATGAAACGAAACAAGTCATTTTTTGAAAAAAAAATCTAACGAGTTTCAAAATTTATGGTCCATATTATTTCAAAGATTATCAATGATGATGATAACAATTACGTATAGCAAATTGGAGGAAATGCCAAAATTGTCTACCTCATTAAGGGTGCTAAAATTTTTGTTTTGCAATTGTTTATTTGATCTTTAAAAGCAAAGAAATGGTCGAAATAAAACGGAACAAGTAATTTTTGCAAAGTGATCCAACAAGTTTAAAGTTCCAAAATTTATGGTGATATTAAGTATTTCAAACATTATCAATGATGATAAAAATTATGTGTACTAGAAATTGAGGGAAAACAACCAAAGATGTCTTTCTTGCTAAGGGTGATAAAAAACCTTTGTTTTAGAATTTTCTCTCTGATTTTTAAGAGCAAAAAAATGACTGAAATAAAATGAAAGAAATCATTCTTGTAAAAAAGAAATCCAACAAGTTTGGAGTTCCCAATTTATTGTCATATTATTTCAAGTTTTATTAATAATGATAAAAATCACTTGCAGTTCTCTAAATATTTGGGGGAAAATTCCAAAAATATCTGCCACATTAAGGGTGCTAAATCTTTGTTTTACAATTTTCTGTTTGATCTTTAAAAACACGAAAATGGCTGAACTAAAATGAAGTCATTTTTGTAAGAAATATCCAACAAGATTGGATCCAAAATTTATGGTCATATTATTTCAAAGATTATCAATGATGATGATAACAATTACGTATAGCAAATTGGAGGAAATGCCAAAATTGTCTACCTCATTAAGGGTGCTAAAATCTTTGTTTTGCAATTTTCTATTTGATCTTTAAAAGCAAAGAAATGGTCGAAATAAAACGGAACAAGTCATTTTTGCAAAGTGATCCAACTAATTTGAAGTTCCAATATTTCAAACATTATCAATGATGATAAAAATTATGTGTACTATCTAGAAATTGAGGGAAAACAACCAAAGATGTCTTTCTTGCTAAGGGTGATAAAAAACCTTTGTTTTAGAATATTCTCTCTGATTTTTAAGAGCAAAAAAATGACTGAAATAAAATGAAAGAAATCATTCTTGTAAAAAAGAAATCCAACAAGTTTGGAGTTCCCAATTTATTCTCATATTATTTCAAGTTTTATTAATGATGATAAAAATCATTTGCAGTTCTCTAAATATTTGGGGGAAAATTCCAAAAATATCTGCCACACTAAGGGTGCTAAATCTTTGTTTTACAATTTTCTGTTTGATCTTTAAAAACACGAAAATTGCTGAACTAAAATTAAGTCATTTTTGTAAGAAATATCCAACAAGTATTGATCCAAAATTTATGGTCATATTATTTCAAAGATTATCAATGATGATAAAAAGTATGTGTAGCTCTCTAAAAATTGGGGGGAAATGACACAGTTGTCTAAAAAATCCAACAAGTTTAGAGCTTCAAAATTTATGGTCATATCATTTCAAAGATTATCAATGATGATAAAAATTACGTGTAGGTCTCTAGAAATTGGGGGGGGGGGGGAATGCCAAAGATGTCCACCATGATAAGGGTACAATTTTCTGTTTAAGCTTTAAAAGCACGAAAATGGCTGAAGTAAAAGGAAAAAAAATTCAACAAATTTGGAGTTCCAAAATAATATGGTCATATTATTTCAAAGATTATACAGGCACACAAAAAAAATATATAAACGCAAAGGTCGGACTTTTATGATGTACTGTATGTATTTTGATGCACTGGATCCGAATTTCCTATTTCGTTTGGCGACGGAATTTCGATTAAATTACGATATTAGTTCTAAAATAGGGTTTTTCTAAGGCTAGTAGAGACATGAAATAAAAAAATGGCCTTTTTGTATAAAATACATAGAATCATAACAAAACTACAATTATTGAACTCATTTCAAGCCCTTTTTTACATCCTCTGAGACTGAAACCACCCCTAAAGCGGGGGCGTCAGGGCGTAAAATATAATAGGGATCTAAATAGTCCACAGAAGTGCAGTATTTCCCAATTTTATCAATTTTGTACAAAAAAAGTCTTCCCCTGACTCCATGAACAAGAACATATTTCGTGCAAGTTTTGCCCATAATAGCCCTTATCGCCCCCATTTTTGGGGTAGTTTTAGTGTTAGAGGACATAAAAATCTCGAAATGAGTTAAGAAATTGCAGTTTTTTTGTAATACTGATTTTATCAAAAAAAGATAATTTTTCAATTTTATGTTCCTACTAGCGTTAGGAAACCCCTAATTTTACATAGGATATTTGGATTCAGCGTATCAAAATACATACAAATATAAAGGTTTGACCTTAGGGTTTGAATTTTTTTTTGTTCAATTACTGTATCAGTGATGATAAAAATTATGTGTAGGTTTCTAGAAATTGAGGAAATTACCAAAGATTCTACCACTCTAAGGGTGTTAAAATCTTTGTTATACATATATTATATATTTTTCTCTTTAATCTTTGAAACAAAAAAATTAGTGAAGTGAATTATTTTTTGTACTATTTTTTTTAAGAAATCCTCAGTCAGCTCGTTTTTTATTTTTAATTGCTCACCGTTCAATATATCTGTGGAATTCAAGACATCTGTGGCAGAGTTGTGACGTCATCGATGTTTTTGTAAATGACAGCGTGGATGTTGTAATACCTTCCTTAAAAGGCAACTTTAATTCTGTGTCAAACGATATCAATTTTAAATTATTCAAAACATACAGGTTGATTACCAAAAATTAAACAAAAAAAACTCAAGATTCTGTATTAAAATAAACATAAAAGTGGTGAAAGCCCACCCTGACTTTGACAATAACTCTTTTAGCTTTTGCTGACCGTATTTGGATATTTATTAAAAAAAAACTAATAAAAGTCAGCAAGATAACTTAAAAGTGTCACATTCATTCTTGCGCACAGTTTGCATTAACAGTTTTTTTGGCACTGAACTAAAAATCCAATTAGTCTAAGAACAATGGTCATAAAGAAACACACACCAGTTTTTGAAATAAACGTAAATCTATATTTGAACATCTCTAACTTAGGTAATTCTCTTAGCTAACCTGTAAGTTTGAAACAATTGATATTGGATAAAATTGGATATAAAATTAAAACACCTTTCAAAAGAGGTATCGCATGGCTTAGTCACTCAAAAAAACCTTAATGACGTCACAGCTTTACCACAGATGACGTCATGAATTGTACATTTAAAAAGAACACTCGACCTGTCCAAGAATTTTTCAACTACTCCATACTTAGGCAGCAGCATACCTACTACATTTCTATATAAAATAGTTAGTTCAACTACCTGGCACCTGGCAGTAAACTACCTACCCGTAGTGCTGGTGAGTAGTGACATATTCACGGCACACTATATTTATGCAAATGCAAATGTGGAAAGACCAATGAGATCTGATTGCGTAACGCGCGCGTGGCACTCGGGCTCCAGTCCAGTGCCAGTGCCCTCTTTGCGGGTCAGTCACCTGCGCCAACTCTCCGTCCACTATTTACTACTGCTTCAGTCATTCCTTTCGCTAATTAATAACAAAGCACGCGACTAATCTATATTTACATTAAATATACCCTCGGTTTTCATCATCGCGGTTTTATCTGGAATATATTTTTATTTTTAGATAAAATTAATCAGAACGCAACTGTTGCTGTCAATTAAGGCATAATTGTTTACTTATTCTATCTGCATCTGTAATTTGCACCCAATGTGTAATCCGATTTAAATTTTAAATGCCTAATTAGTAAACGAAATGGTATATGTAGATTGATTGGTACATACTGGTTCATTTTTAATCGTAGAGATAACAATGGCGTAGCGATACAGAAAGCTACTATAGACAATGATTTTTATGTCCAAAACCCATGGATGCCTAAAATAAGAAGCAGGAGTCTTTGGCAGCACTTTGATACAATCCTTTGATTGGCACGATCTGCGCCAATTCAATATTGTATGCCAATTAAAGAAAATCTCTGAAAAAAACCCAAGCCTAGGACCGAAAATTAGAAAAAAAGCAGTGGTTTTTTCGATTTAGGGGTAGTTGCGGGAGGGTGGCTAAAAAGTTATTGTCACCATCGTGTTCCCCGTCTCCAAAAACGGAGGGGAAGATGTTTTTGGCTGCTATCGCAATACTTTGACGTTCTTCGACTTCTCCAATGGATTAGGTTTCTTTTTGTTTAAAAGCGTTTCAACAGCTACTTGGTTACTATGTCTACAAGTCTACTTGGTGTACTTGCAATTATTGATATAGTTAGTTTATTATTCATGTTTATTAAGTACCAAATTTTCTCTTGGATTTCATTTTGAGAAGCATGTCTCATATGAACAATTTTCTCTTTGCATCCTCTTGTTTTTCCAGTCCTCATCTCTTACTTCTTCGTCTTCATAATTGTCAGTGCTATCTCTTGGAAAGTTAATTTTTCCAATTTTTGCTAGTTCATGAACAATTTCAAGTCATTTCGTTAAGGTATAATTTTGTTTTTCCACTTCACCATTTGGTTGCGGCCAGAATGACGTTGTTTTGCAATTTCTAGAAAGACTGTCATACCCAGAAGCACTGTTTTTTTGTTTTCTTATGAGTTATATTATATTTTTAACAAGATAGAAACAAATTCTGAAATTGGCGACCATAGTTACCATAGAACTAGTCGGCCAGCTAAAGCTCTCTTAATTATATCCTTCTAAATTATTATAACGTTGGACCTGACTCAATGCCAATTAAATTAAGCCAATGTTGTATGTACGTCATTCTTTGTTTCCTACTTCTGTCCGTCTTCGTCATTGGAACTACCATCACGTTTTCATGACGTATCTGAATAATCTTCTATAATGAGATCTACGTGTTTCCAATTTGTATGTATGCAAAATTTTTTATGTTATGACGAAATCAAAGGAATTGCAAGAAATAGTTTTGGTACTAAACAAATCAATAATAGAGAAAGCACACGTTTGCAGTTTGACATATTTCAATAAATTTATAGTGGAGCCTTTTTCTTTAAAATAATTCTACCAAAAAAACCCAAAATAAAACAATTGGGATTTTCCTGCAATTCAAATGGCCTTTCTGTTTTTGTACATTAATTACATATTTAAATAACGGTTAATATAATTACGTAGAACCTCTCTATTATATTTTTTATTTTAGGTAACAGATACATTAACAATTAAATATGACGGAGTAATCGCCGTAGTAAACCCAGGATAATGAACTAGACACGTGATGTTGCGTAGTAAAGAAACCCGCTAAATCAAGCAAGAATACCAAACAGAAAAAATAGCGTGGTGAAACAAAATCGTAGTAGGGCTTGGCATAGCAAGGTCGCGAATCTTGCTCAACTTACCCTGTCTCTTTCTCGTACCGTGTGCAAGACTAAATAGAAGCTGTTTCGCAGGTTGTCCTCCAGAGTTAAACGACCTTTCGGACTTTCAACTGAACGGCCGAACCCAGACTTGCATTAAAAATGCGAAAAATTTGTAATAAATTAAAAAAAAATGTTTCTCACGATCTGGTAACGTAATATGTATTCGAAGCAATAACTTTAATTGTGTAATAGGTGAAGTAAATGGTTTGTAAAAATGGAGTAATCGAAGGTGATCGATCTTTCCCAGAAGTACAAAGAAATTTGCGTACAATGCGACACAAATGTTTCCATTAAATATTGGTTGGTTCTCTTTTATGAAGAAAAGAAAACATAAAAAACACGTTAAATTGACTCACCCTGTATAGTACCAAAATATTACAAATCCCTAATTTGATTTTCGAAATATTCGTTTACATTGCAACGAAGGCTTTTATTTTCCCGTTACGTTCCATTCTCGCCAATATGGCCATCCGACAAATAGTAATTTATTTAATTATTGCGATTAGTTCCGCGCTTTCATGGGAATACAGACTGCGAAACTATGATAAAAATGCCATGTTGAAATGGATAGTATTAAATTAAAATAATTATAATCAACTGTTATGGAATGATTACATACTCACTGGCTCTTCTGAAAATTGCATTGCATTGTGTGGTGTTGAAATAAAAGTATTACCTGCAACAAATGAAAAATATTAGTTTATGAGAAATTATTAAGTGGGTTTACAAATATTGAGAAACATTACGGTAATATAAATCTCATAGTATATTCGAAGTGGATGCAGCTCAAAAAAGTGCAGTTGAAGATATATCGGAATTATTTTTTGGAAAAAAATTAAGTTAAGTAAACAATTAATAGTAGTCTTAAAAATATCTTTACTAATTAATCGCAACTGTTGCATTTTGTTTTGTAAACATGACTTTCTTATTTTATTAATTATGTATAAATAATTACATAGCTACAACAAATTGATAACAAGACTGTTTGATAATGCATTTCAAAGCTTAATTAGCTTAATAATTGGAACAAATTAATGAACAACATAAACAAAGTATTGTTAAATAAATATCCATAATAAGCTCTTTAATTAAACTTTCGATCGAGATTTACGGCTTTAATGAAACTTTTGACTTTATGAGGTGTTGTTAAACCTGAAGCTCGCTACCACAAGTCGTTACACTTGAGTATAGTGGGGGTAAAGGTGTTTGAGCCTTTGCAATCGAGGTTACTCACACTAGATCGCGAGGTTTGACCCTATTTGCGGTTACAAACCTTTGGTGACCCCTTTTATAGCACTACAATAAACAGTACATGCCATCTTTCTTTAATCGCGCTTGAACGAGAGTTCAACAACTTGGAAAACTGAATTTTTGTGCCCATATATTTGTCAATCATATCAAACAAAAGATCATCACCACGAATACCGTGGCCCAGTTGAGCTAAGAGATAAAAAATTTACACAAAAAATGAGATAATTGTTTTGTTAAACATGACATTCTTTATTGGATAACAGTTTTATAAATATGTGACTTTTTTGCTCATTTTTTTTGTCGCTTTGTGAGGAGTGCAATGACATTTTCTTTGGGTTGTACAATGACTCTTCTGCGGGTTATGTGGGCAAGAAACCGCACAAAGAGAACTGGCGAATATATACGTGAACACACACTATATTAAATTGTAAAAAATAATAATACTAAAGATAAGAAAAAAAACATATTGTTTGCTCATTTTTTCAGAGGTTCAAGTTTTTTTTTGGGAACCAAGTTTTTATCTATATACCAATTGTATATCAAGCACATTTTTGCTATTCATCTTTTGACAATTATATAATTTTTGCTCTACAATAGTACATAATTAAATGAAATTTTAGTCCATACAGGTACTACATATTAATATTGAAATTCATATAAATTTTTAAATTACACTGTGTGTTATTTAGATTGATCCTGGTTTATAAAATATCAAAAAGGACTTTTTGATAAACAAAAATCATCGCCATATTATATTTGAATTTTCCTCCCGATTTTCAAATGGCTAATCTTGATCGCCGCCACTGGTATAAAACAAAAAATTTTCTCCTTTATCTATAACGTACGTTATAGACAAACTGTTCTCCCAATAAATACTAGTTAAATACGTATTAACATTTGTTTCATTGAAACGTGGCTAGCTGACTTAGTAAACACAAAAAATATAGGAAAACGCCGCATAAATAGATAAGTTTGACAACCAGTAACTACAAACGCTCCAATAATGGAAACTTATTATCATTTAATAAATAAATGATAGATATTACGTTACCAATGCAAGAATATTTACATAGCGAAAGTTCATTCACATGCGAGCGTAATAAATTATTGAATCAAGATATTGCACGTCGCGCCACCTAATGGCATATGCGCAAACTATTCGCACGCCGAAGTTACGTCTCGGTCCGCGAGATGGCGAAAGCTGGAGTTTAAAAGCAGTAATTCCATTGCCACGGTCGCTTCGGAACATGTGCGTTAATGGCATACAAAACAGCGGCAACGACGAAATAAATTTAATACCGAATAATTACTACATAGATATACTAATTTTATTTTAGATTCATGAATAAAGCACTTTGTGTATATTTGCTAGTTATACGAAACCTTAATTAGGCACTTTATTTTGCGCAAATTAAACTAGTTTAAGAACTAAAATATATTTTTAAACTAAAATTTAAAATAACTAATTTTCATCATTATTTAAAGTTCAAACAGATTTTATAAAAATGACTAAAATTCGAAAAATGTACAAGCGCGTACAAATTAAGAATAATAAGGAAATGCAAATGGTAATAAAAAATTGGTACCTGGTGGGAAGTCCTTGCATACCACCGTATTGCGGAAATCAACTGGCATTTTCATTTTGGACTGTTTTGCTAAGTTGCAAGCAGCGAGAACTTGGCCGAAACTGGCGTCCTGAGCGTCGTGTTGGGGTTGTTACCATTGAAACGTGGGCGTCGCGATGCGCGCAGACGTCATATTCACCTGTAGATTTTAGCAAGTCAATGTAGCATCTTATTACACTGACCCACGTGATTTTGTGGCATTACACGAGAGAATGTACGCAAAACCGCCAATGTTGTATAACCATTGAATTTGCACAAACAACTAAAGGCCAATTGTTGAACAATAAACCATTCTATCTCGCTATTAATAACGTTTTTTATTATAATGTTGATAAAAATCAGATAAAATGTTGTTATCGAAAGGTTAGTGAACTGAAATAATGTCAAAGACACTTGATATCTCTCTGTAAACAGACATTTAAAAACTGGCGATTATTTTGTTGTTAAAATTAATAAATTTACTTTAAACATGTTACTTCTAGGTTTCAATGTATGGAGTTATTATAAGCAATTAGCGTATTATAAATTATGTTAGATAAGAAAATTACAACAGAAAGGTTATTATTTTTCCATTAAAAAAATACTTCCATTGTCTGCGTGAAGGTTTAAGTGACTATTTATTGGTTTATTATACAGGATGGTTAGAAATGTACGGCACAGGTTCAGAAGCATATTTTTGACGTCAAAACAAGATAACGTTTCACCGTGTTGGTTTTCTGATAGGAAAATGAACATGATAATAGAAATGGATCCAAAATATATTAAATAAATACGTAAGACTAAAATGACACTTAGTTTAGGACAATATTTGACTCTAAATTCACATATACTTACGTTGAATTTAGGGTAAAGACATGGCCTTATTTTTATCAGTGCAATATTTTTTATACATTATTTTTATTATACTATTATTAACAAAAATAAATTATTTTAAATTAACTTGTTGTTCAAATTGTCTATTGAAGCATTACCTACTAAACACCTATTTGCTATTGCTATTTTATTATTGACCTCAACCCCACCTAAATCCAAGATTTTATTCAATATTTTTCAAAAATAATATTAAAGCACAAAATATATATACCTAGTAAGGTCAGTGTTTCAACATAATACGTTTTGTGAAAATAATATTTTAAATACACATAATTTAAAAGCTTACTGGATTATATCGAAATGTGAATTAATCATCAGACTTCGATTTTTTATATAAATATAACATGAAATGGAGAAACACTGACAAAGTATTTGGTTATTATGTTTTATCAATACCTCTTATCAACAATTTTACCAACGTGTTGATTGTCATGTATCTATATTAGCCTTAGAACTCAATAGGAAATTGAAATTGTAGATAAAAACAGTAGATATAAAGGGTTATTCCGTTTAAGATTTTTTATTTGGAGCAAAATAAATTAATTGCTTAAAATTTCTTTTAAGCCATTATCAAGAAAATAGATTGAATAATTATTATGTTTCCTCCTATTACTCGTAAAAATAGAACTTAGTATTTGGTGACGTAAGTTAATATGATCAGTAGTAGTAGTAGAATAAAAAATAGTGCATACCATCAAAAATCCATGGAACGAACAATATAATTTTTTTAGAGGAGCTTGTATTTTAAGCCTTTACCAATTGTTTAAAAATCTGAGATCTGTAAAACGAAATTCATAGAAAACAATATAATAATTCAAAATTATAGCAAGCTATGATTTTATGGGGGGATTTTATAATTTAGCTGTAATTTTTAGAAAATAAAATAACGTTCCTTTTTATATTCTGAAACGCACTGAAATGTGACTTTGAAAAATAAATTTAACCATAAAATTTATTGTACGGTGTGGCCAATTTTGGAGCCTCATCATTGGGATCTCGAAAACCGTAAGAGATACAGGGTTGGTTAAATTATGCCAAAGTTGTGCATTTTGATCAAAACGCTGTGTTGCAATTTGGAAAATTCCGAATACTTTCGGAAATATCCGAAATAAACCGAAATTTTATGAAATCTTTATTATTATTTTTTGATTTTAAAAAGAATAACACTTCGTCATTGCCATTTTTTATCCTCTACAAGATGGCGTGTAAAATTTGTGAGATTAGAAAGAGATGCGAGAACAATGACAGCTTCAGGAGATTTGCAAATTTTAACCCAACCTAAAAATTTTCGTCAAAACGTCAAAATTCCACTTTTTCATTCGCTTCTACTGCCTCAAAAATCACAGCGCGACCGTGCAATTTACGATGTAGCTCTAAGTTAAACTCTCTAACCTTGGATTTCTTACCAGAACGGCGGCCCATCGGTGATTTTTCGTTTGGAAATAGCGTTTAAAAATTTCGTGTTTTCGTAATTTTTTTAATTTTTCAAATTTCTCCAAACACGCGTTCGGGCCGAGCTTAATAACTTGCGCCTCCCTCAAGATGGACCGGCGGCGTATTTTTTTTTTAAACTAGATGTAATTTAGAAAATCTTGAGGCGTAATCAATGTTCTCGATTTTGCCACCTAAGAAAGTTGTGTATTTTTGAAAAGCGGCGATTTTGTCGGATTTGAGCGATTTTTCAAACAAGTAACCTTTTAAAACGCGCCACAGGCATTCCCTTTGGATCTAGAGGATCCGGACATGGATGGTGGGCAAGAAGAAGGAAAAATGAAGAAACCTTTTTTATTTTTTAGGTCCATCGCCGATATTAGCCGAGATATGAATTTTTTAAAAAGGGCGATTTTGCAAAAAAACTGTACTTTTCCGGGGGTCCTTGTTCCCCTCCCCGGAGGATTTTTTCGACCGAACTTTCAAGAGAGCTAGAACCAACCTTCTTATTGGATACCTAAAAATTTCGTTGCTTAATAACCATCCGCGGCCTCCTACTATAAGAAATAATTAAACAATACAAATTTGACTTTTAACCAAAAAAAATGTGCATTTAAAACTAATTTCGAAAGACCAGAATGCACCTAGTTATTAGATTTGTTAGTTGAAAGTCAAATTCGTGTTTTTTCATTATTTCTTATGTCATTAAAATTTATGATGATTTAAAATTAATCGCAGCACTCTAGATTCAAAAATATTGCTCTAAAAAATACAAGTCGGTGTAAAAACTCGCTAAAATAGTTCAAACCCAATCGGAATTTTCCTAGGATTTAAAAAAAGCAGTAATATACAGGGCGTTCTATTTAAAAATCAATAACTGGTGCCACTTCCGTCTAAACCGGAAGTCCAAAAAAATCTTAAAA
The DNA here is from genome assembly GCA_963680705.1 of Rhagium mordax. Classification (NCBI taxonomy): domain Eukaryota; kingdom Metazoa; phylum Arthropoda; class Insecta; order Coleoptera; family Cerambycidae; genus Rhagium; species Rhagium mordax. The sequence goes on from OY796661.1 coordinate 69,572,032, forward strand.
TACGTCAAAATGTGGCATTTTAGGTCTATTTTAACTATGCCTAGTTACATTTTGATATTTCGAAAACCAAGGGCAAAACAGGGGCGCTGTGATCTCGTTGACACCCGGTACAATAACCGCACAGAATAATATTAAAATATATTAATAGCATTCCCTACGAGCAATAAAAAAATCATGTTACATTAAACGTGACCACGTTGCCCTGCATTTACGTCAAAGGATGATAATTTTAACCCCCTGACGCATACGTTTTCTACATTGTAGCCACGTCAATTACACTGGTTGCTTTAATTAGAAACACAAGATATTTCCCTGTTAAAGATTGGTTTTATCACAAGATATTTTTATTCATAACCAAACAAGGGGGATATACCTACGTAAATAAGGTTTGTTGCGAAACGTCTTAGATGTGGTTGAAAGTTAATTTACTAGAAGCTCATGAGAAGAAAGGGACAAAAAATCCTTCAAAGCCATTCACGTGCGTCACACAGATTGCTCGTGATTTGTATTCATGGAAATAAGTTATAAATAATACAAAAGCGAATTTATTTAATTGAATTTAACGCTAAGTTTGGAAATATTTCGGCGACTTTTATTTTTGAACGCTTTGTTGGTAAATAAATTGTTTTTTCCGCTTAGTTTGGATGATTTGAAAATATTACACTAATACAAATTGCAACTTTCTAATTTTAATTGTGATAATTGAACTCGTAATAAAAACATTTAAATTATTTTCGAAATCGGTCAAACATCATGCAGACTTAATTTCTTCTTTTTTTCTCGAAATAGAATATTAGAAATAATTATTTATAATTCTGGCGGAAATAAAACACAATTCCTTGATTCCCTTCCAGTATCTAAAAACAATGATTTTTTGTTTAATTACTATTTGAATGAGCCAGTGGGATAAGAAACAGCTCTAATTATATTAATGCACTTTCATTAGCTATTAAAAACCATGTTTTTTAATGACTTTCTCTTTTAATATTTACCTAACAATAATAACGCGATTCTGTAATAGAGCAATTAGCCTTTTCACTTGGTACTTAGTACACAATAGCGAAATGTTATGACTATTTTCCAATTTATTTAAATGCACTGACGTATCTTTCAACCAAATTCAAGTCGAATTTAACCTTTGTCCGTAAATCAACTAATGTGGGCGAATACGCTCCTGCAATTTGCGTAATGATGTAACAAATCGAGAGTTCGCCCCAGATACGCGGGTCTTCGACCTGAAACACGGTCAAGACTCTCTGCTTGCATACATTCGAAAGATCCACCCTGAACTGCCAGTTTTTCTCCAACCAAATAAGCCAACAAAAGCATGAAGATTACAGAAAACACTAACTGCCCTTAGTTAAAATCGACAGCAACCAATTGCCCTTATTATACAATTGGTGCACCATGAATGTGAAAATTCCAAGCGCTTACGGTGAATTAATTGCTGCCATTGGCAAACTGATAGAAGTTTCAAGAACTTGTCGGTCATCGACCATGTCATGGAAAGTGGGACGGTGTGAATCGCCTGGTCCTTGGGCCACTACCAGAAATCGCTCGCGCCGTAACAACGGGATTGGTTTAGTACACAATCGGAGATCATTGCGTTACGTCATGTGCTGAGTTACTTATCTATAGATATACACAAAGTTTATGCGTACCTAATTGTTTATAGATTTGTTTACTGGGAAGCTTAGCACATGTTACATGTCGTGTTGCTTTGGATAGAGATTTAACTTCATTATAATTTGCTGCTTTGGGCTCCTGGGCTGATTAGCTTCAAAATAAGTGCTGAAGATTCGTAAATTTAATAAAAAAAAAGAAAGCAAATCTAGGTGCAGAAGTTGGTGATTTTAAAGTCTGGTCATGGATAGAACTTAAAATTGGTTGTGATAATAACAGCGAAACAAATGCTCTCTGCCAATCAAGTTGGGGCCATCTGGACACAATCATGAATTTCATTCAGTATATCTGATAGACTTCTTCAGTGTTAGTCTTAGTCACTATTTACATTAAAATCAACAAAACTATAAATAAATTATTTATACAGAAAGGCCAGAAAGGACTTTACAGCAGTTACCATGAATGAAATTTCGTGTCTCTTTAATCACTTATCAGTGGCGAAATTAGCCATTCCATATTCCAACATGGGATCCAACCTTAAGGATTTTTATAAATATTTTCAAGAAAAAACTTAGATCAGCAGCACCTTTTTTAAATTTCCTTTCACAAATTTCATATCCAATTTTTTTTTTCTACAAAACTTCTCGCTTGGGTTCCAAAATATTTAAATTGCCCCAAATTGAAATCGAATCATTGATCTTCGTACTTATTTAGTATAATGAACGAAGTAACTAATTAAAAGCATACAATAATTGGAGATTCATGGACAATTAATTATAATTACGGTTTGTTAATTGCTAAATAATATGTTTCTAATACGCAGCACTGATGATTTGTAAATGAGTTTTCTGGTTCTCTTCCGAATTGAATATTTTTATCATTACGGTATTCTTCTGAAGAAGATCGAGTCAAGATGATCGAATCATCAAGCATTCAAATAAATACTGTTAAAAGAATTAAATTGTCCAAATAATCTACTTTATTCACATAAATACTGTAAAAATCCTAATACACATTGAAAATTAAATTCCCCACAATATAGATTGCATTACTCAAATAAATATGTACTGTTAAAACCTAATATGTACAGTGAAAATTAAGTTCCCTAAATAAATCTACTTTACTCAAAAAAAAAAAGTTAATTTTAATAAACTGGAAATTAAAATGCCCAATTTAATCTTCTTTACTCGAATAAATACTGTTAAAAACCCAATATATTGATAAAGAAATTCCCCAATGTATTCTGCTCGATTCAAATAAATACCGTTAAAAGTCTAATATACTGCAAATTAAATTCCCAATTTAATCTACTATGCTCGAATAAATACTTTTAAAACCCCAAATATATTGAAAATTGAATTCCTCAATTTAATCTCCATTACTCAAATAAATACTGTTAAAATTGAAATATATTGAAAATTAAAATCCCGAATTGAATCTACTTTACTCAAAAACGTACTGTTAAAAACTTTAATATACTGGAAATTGAAATCATCAATTTAATCTTCTTTATTCGAATAAATACTGGTAAAAACCTAATATATTAAAAATGAAATTCCCTAATTGAATCTACTTTACTTAAATAAATACTGTTAAAATTCTAATACTTATATTAAATGTCAAATTCCCAATTTAATTTGCTTTACTCAAATAAATACTGTTAAAATGCTAATACATATGTTGAAAATTAAATTCTTTAATTTATTCTACTTTACTCAAACAAATACTGTTAAAATCATAATATATTGAAAATTAAATTCCCTAATTGAATCTACTTTACTCAAAAAAAATACTGTTAAATACTTTAATATACTGGAAATTAAAATACCCAATTTAATCTTCTTTATATTAGAAATTAATTTCCCTTATTTATTCTACTTGACTCAAATAAATATTGTTAATATACTAATATATTGAAAATTAAATTCCCTAATTGAATCTACTTTACTCAAAAAAAATACTGTTAAAAACTTTAATATGCTGGAAATTAAAATGCCCAATTTAATATTCTTTACACGAATAAATGCTATTAAAAACCCAATATATTGAAAATTAAATTGCCCAATTTATTCTGTTCGACTTAAATAAATACTGTTAAAATCCTAATAAACTGAAAATTAAATTCCCAATTTAATCTACTTTACTCAAATAAATACTGTTAAGAACTTTAATATACCTACTGAAAATTAGAACCCTAAAATTGTATCTACTTTACTGGAATAAATACTGTTAAATACCTAATATATTTAAAATGAAATACCTACCCTAATTTATTCAGCTTGACTCAAATAAATACTGTTAAAATTCTAATATACTGAAAATTAAATTCCCAACTTAATCTACTTTACTCAAATAAATACTGTCAAAAACCTAATATATTATAATTAGATTTCCTAATTTATTCCACTTAACTCAAATAAATACTGTTAAAATCCTAATATATTTAAAATTAAAATTCCCAATTTGATCTACTTTACTCGAATAAATACTGTTAAAAACCCAATATATTGAAAATTATATTCCTCAATTTATTCTGCTTGGATCAAATAAATACTGTTAAAAACCTAATATATTGAAAATTAAATTCCTCAATTTAATCTACTTTACTCAAATAAATTCTGTTAAAAACTTAATATATTGAAAATTAAATTCCCTAATTGTATATCTACTTTACTCAAAAATATACTGTTAAAAACTTTAATATACTGGAAACTAAAATGCCTTATTTAATATCTTTTACTCGAATAAATACTGTTAAAAACCCAATATATTGAAAATTAAATTCCCCAATTTATTGTGCTCGACTCAAATAAATACTCTTAAAATTCTAATATACTGAAAATTAAATTTCTAATTTAATCTACTATGCTCGAATAAATACTGTTAACAACTAAACATATTGAAAATATTAAATTTCCCAATTCAATCAACTTTACTGAAATAAATACTGTTAAAAACCTAATACATATATCAAATCAAATTCCCAATTTAATCTATTTTATTCAAATAAAATAAAATTATAATACGTTGAAAATTAAATTCCTTAATTTATTCTACTTTACTCAAATAAATATGTACTGTTAAAATTCTAATATACTGAAATTTAAATTCCTTAATTGAATCTACTTTACTCAGAAAAATACAGTTAAAAACTTTAATATACTGAAAATTAAAATGCCCAATTTAATCTCCTTTACTCGAATAAATACGTTAAAAACCCAATATATTGAAAATTAAATTCCTTTATTTGTTCTTCTTGACTCAAATAAATGCCTACTGTTGAAATACTAATATATTAAATATTAAATTCCCTAATTGAATCTACTTTACTCAAAAAAAAATACTGTTAAAAGCTTTAATATGCTGGAAATTAAATTCCTTAATTTACTCTACTCAAATGAATACCTACTGTTAAAATTCTAATATACTGAAAATTAAATTCCCAATTTAATCTACTTTACTCAAATAAATACTGTTAAAATCCTAATATATTAAAACTTTAATTCTTCAATATAATCTAATTTACTCAAATAAATACTGTCGAAAACCTAATATATTGGAAATTAGATACCCTAATTTATTCCAGTTAACTCGAATAAATACTGTTAAAAACCCAATATATTAAAAATGAAAATCTCCAATTTATTCTGCTTGACTCAAATAAATACTGTTAAAATTTGAATATACTGAAAATCAAATTCACAATTTACCCTACTTTACTCAAATAAATACTGTTTAACACTCAATATATTGAAAACTAAATTCCCAATTTAATCTACTTTATTCAAATAAATACTGTTAAAAACCTAATATATTATAATTAGATTCCCTAATTTATTCCACTTAACTTAAATAAATACTGTGAAAATCCTAATATATTTAAAATTAAAATTCCCAATTTGATCTACTTTACTCGAATAAATACTGTTAAAAATCCAATATATTGATAATTAAATTCCCCAATTTATTCTGCTTGGCTCAAATAAATACTGTTAAAAACCGAATAAATTGAAAATTTAATTCTCCAATTTAATCTACTTTACTCAAATTAATACTGTTCAAATTTGTAATTAAAACTTTGATTTTTTTCTTGGGCACAAATATTTTGATTCTTCTTGGTGAAAGATGCTCAATAGTTAGCGTTTCTCAGCGTCACTAATTTTTCTTTAATTATTATACTGGTTGAAAAATTCATATACTAAGCCACATAAATAATTTTTTTCCGATAATTTTATTTGCTTATATTTCTGACGCATATCAGTAGGCAGAGCAGAAAAATTATTACAGCAAAAAAAACACGAAATAATCGTATCATTATACAAATAGACAGATTTCCATCCGTACTTATAATAATCTGGCTCTGGTCCTTTCAAGTACATATTTCCTGCTTGCAGCGTAGCACAAGTCTTTGACTAAAATGGGCCAAGCACCGGATCCGCCATTATCATCTTCTCTAAATCGAGCAGTTTCTCTTTGTAGCCCATTCGAGAAAACGGCGAAATCATTTCGCTTAAAAGGGGTGGCCGTTGGAGGTCGATGGGTCGTTCACCGGTTCTTGCCCGAGGTCAAACGATATGGGTCAATTGCCCCGCTCATTTGGTATATTATGCAACAATCGTTACGTTTAAATTATTGGAAACCTTGCATATACTCTCGGAATGACGGCGCGTTGACTATAATATCCCCAGGGTGATTAATTATATATCAATGCAACAGCGGTGGGCAGTGTGGACTGTGGGGTTATTTTTCTACAGAATGCATACATTAATAGCGCGTATTGCACATAATGGAATTGCAATTACGAAATAAGCCCTACATGTTCGAATATAAAAACACATTGTGTGACAGATTAAAATCTATTATTGTTCGTTTAATGACAAATTGTATTTAATATGTTGCTGCATATAATTTATGGGGCATTTACAAGAGATTTATTAGAAACGCAATGGCTGAATTGAAATAAAATATGCATTTATTTATAAATGTAGGTGTAAAAGGGTCCAATATGAAATGATCCGGAACAATGCTAATCACCATAGCGATATATGATAAATGAAGTAGTTATTTCGCGGAAAAGGTATACAGTTTTTGATAATTGAATTATACCTTTATACTAGGCAGGCAGCATGTAGAGAAAAACAAATGCCAATCATTTTTGTTTCCAAAAAATCTTCATCAAATTTTTCTTTAGTCAATAAACCAATGAGACAAATCAGTTTTCTAAAACCCAGCAGTTAATAGTTCCCGTCAGTTTATTATTCTCCAATACAAAAGGCTCTTGGTTATTCTAGCTTGTTCTCACAGTGGATCATAACAGACCAATGAACAGATATTTTGAACTACTCTTTTTTGGACTGCTTCCGTCTCTCATCTCTGCCAAATGATGACAAATAGCGTACTTATTCTCTTCGTCTTCTGCTTCTTCGTCTTCGCCATCTTCTTCTTCTTCTTCTTCTTTTTCTTCTTCTTCTTCGTCTTCTTCTTCTTCTTCTTCTCCTTCTTCTCCTCCTTCTCCTTCTTCTCCTTCTTCTCCTTCTTTTCAATGTAAGATTCATCTAGGAGAGTTTCCATGCTTTTCTCTTTGGATGACTTTTTGTATTGCCGTTTTTCTATTTATACTCATAGTTTGTAGATCGTATTTACTGAAAAGAAGTCTTCATTTTGGTATCCATTTCTTATGAGCCTCAGTTTTTCGTGATCCTAATATGAATATGCATTGATCTCTAAGTATGGTAATTATTGATCAATTCAACTTTTAGATGATGCAATAAATTAAGGATCGAAGGATCACTAAAGTTTTTGAAAACAGCCATAAAATAGATTATTAGCAATATAAAGTTAGGATAAGGATAATTAAGGTTATAATAGACGAGAACAAAGGGCTCATCTCAAATAACTTTGCCTCCAATAGTGGCAAGAAACTGGATACAATTAAGACCTTTGTTTTTATTATGCCAACTTGCGTCACATACTATTTGAAGGGTTGTTAAGAAAATAGCTTCAGTCTAGGTCTTGGCCAAAAATCACAGAATTGCATAAATTAATTTTGTAGTTTGCTGCGTGAAAACGTTTCAGAAGCAATTAATGCCTCTTGCAACTTCGCCAGCTCCAACGAATTCATAATGGCAATAATCATAATAAACAGTTAATGCGAGGAAGAAGCATTGCATATTCGACTCGTGTAATAGTTCCATCATGCGCTATGCAGTTCATATCCAGGTTATGCGCGTATATTGCACCTATGCCGGGTAGGTCACACAAAGTACATCGCCCTTCCGGTTTTCCGATTACTGTTGCTGGCAGGGAGCGAGCTGTTATCTCTTGCGGTTGTGTGCGTGGGAAGACAGAACATCATCGTGAATGGATTAACGTGGATGCACCACTATGCGCATTCCAAATAAGTTGCAATAAAATGCAACTTACTTCTTATGGCCGGTACGCCACGGCCCACGTACCAAAGACATGACCATTGTAAATTGCCAAGAAATTGTCGCCGAATAGGTGTGTTTGCTTGCTTGACTTGCAGGACAACAAGTCGTAAATAAAAGCGACAAATTGCTGTATTATATTAGATTGAGATGTTTTGCAATGCGATGAGTTTGGAACCGGTTTAAGGGGATCCCATACAATTGCTTACGCCAGCAAGTCTTGTGTTGTAAGAATTTAAGGTGGATATGCGGATAATAACTGACGGTCAATTTTAGAAATTAAAATATTTCTTGCTGTCCTCTCCTCCTTAATCGAAGTATTTAAATTAATTTAATAGTACTTAGTATTTACCTAATTAAATAAAATTATATATAAGGATGTTTCGGAAAGCCAGTTTGGTTAAACCGTTATTCAATTTGTCAATAATTTAGGCTGATTTAATGCGTTCCCCAAGCTCTTTGTTCAAGTATGTCGGTCTTCCAAGTTTGCGTTTTCACTATAAACAATATCGTGTTCACGACACGCTTTGTCCAGAAAATTAATACCTGGGTCTCCACTTGATAAGCGCTTACGTAACTTAGTACCTGGTCCGCAGTACTGATAACCAGGTAAATGCAGTTCGAAAGGTAAATTATTTATCAGAGTGTTAACTGCACCTTTACCTGTTAAGCGATTCATTTTTCTATCCCTTCATTATTAACCGCTGAGTTGGCCTCACCTCCAACGAAAAAGCACCCTTATCCTGTTTAATATTTGATATTTGACCCATTTTGAATCATTATTAGTTTTTTTCATTTGTGCATTTCTAATAATAAAGTTGAAAATCTCAAACATCTTGCCATACTGGAAAACAATAAAATTATATCATTTCAAAAGATTTTTATTCACTTTTATATCGAACGGATCAGATTAGTCATAATTAAAGAACAGATCTTAAACTATTTTTACTCCTATTATGTAATAACGAGAAAACTTTTTTAATTCCAGATGTTCGCCAACTGCATTTTGAATAAATGGTGGTAGGTATGTCCTACATCATTTAGTGGGTCAATACATAAACTACGTTAGAAACTGATAAAAAAGTAAACAAGTTATATTTCAAATGTCTTAAAGATTTATTTAGTTTACTTTACGTCAATGTATATTATTATATTTATTAAAAAGCTGGGTTTTCACAAGAGCTCTGTCTGAATTAATTAACAGTTACATTATAATCGTCATGATATACATATGCAGGTTAATATTGTCATGTAAAAACAGACTATTTATTTATTTAAGGAATATTTAAAATAGTAACAAATATTGTTCAGTTTTTTCTCCTAGTTCATAAACCAAACATCACTCGTGCTTTAGATAGCATACCGATGAATATAAACAAGTATCATAAACCCAAAATAAAATCATTGATTGCAACACTACCTACATCGGACAGAGCAAAATATAATCCGTGGGCCGGAAGATTTTTTTTTTATTTATTTTTTTTTACTTTCCCTGTTCTGGATATAGGATTCTGTTTTAATACATTTTTAACTATACTTAATTATTATTGTTAAATCAATTTTTGTATTTCAATAATGAAGTTTATTTTTTAACGAGCTTAAGTCTTTATAAATAAACCACAAAACGCCACATAATGAGAGTGTTTCCTAATTGACCTTAATCTACGAAAATAGAGCGCCTTTAACTATTATTACGTTAATTGGTAGTTACTTTTGTTTTATTACACATGGGTATTTTTCCAATAAGATAGATTACAAAAATAGAGCATTAACTACTTAATTTTTGTTTACAAACTATTTGCGAAGTTTTCTGGTATAAACAACAACGTAACCCTTAAGAATTGGCGCACCACAACTCATTACTTTCTTATCGTTTAACATTTTCATTTTTTGGCCTGTATTTCTGTAGTTCCCACCGTAAAATATGATTACGGCACTGGCGCTTCACACAATACGTAACGAAGAATTCGAGCGGGTTGAGAGTGAGAGTGTGCCTCGGGAGAAAACAGAAAAACCCGAGCCGCTATCCACTTTCTTCTCTCTGCTTCAACAGCATCTCACATCACGCATCGACTTTCACTGTCGATAACCACTTTCTTGCTCTTTTTTTTGTTTGTATACTTTGTTAATTTTCACTTTCGATATCGTTACCAGTTACCACATCCAGTGGAATGTCGCTGCTGCTTTGCTTTTTATGTTATTGACCTTTTATAGATCCTATTAAATTTCTTTTCATGATATCCGAGATGATACCTTCCTGTGTTTTATTTAATTACGTACAAGTATGATGTACTCAGTTGGTCAAAATAATGACTTTAATGTTCATCATACTATAAGTGACATGTCTAAATACCATATTTATAAGCCATATGGATGTTGATTTTAATGATTTTCTGGGTTTTTTCTTTTGCAATTTTTTGCATTAATTAATTTTTTCAAACGAATGTAATATTTTTTGCATAGAATTCCTGATTTACTCTTCCTATATTGTAACTAAGGAAGGCAAATTCTTTCTTTTTTTTTGCCAACAAATGAATTAAAGAAAATAATAGTAATTATTTCTTGCAGGATCTCTTGTTTATTAATGGAAACTTTAAATAGAAAAGGCCGAAACATTAGCATCTATAAAATATGAAAATGTTGGAAAGTAACTGAATTTTTTTAGTTTATTCTTCCTATATTGTAACTAAGGTAGGCAAATTTTTTCTTGCAAGATCTCTTGTTTATTAATGGAAACTTAACAAAAATGACCTAAATTTTAGCATCTATAACATCTAAAAAGTTTTGGAAAGTGACTGAATTTTTTTATTGCATTTTTCCTATATTGTAATTTAGTTAGGAATTTTTTGGCAACAAATGAATTAATGAAAATAATAGTAATTATCTCTTGCAGGATCTCTTGTTTATTAATGGAAACTTTAAATAGAAAAGACCGAAACATTGGCATCTATAAAATATGAAAATGTTGGAAAGTAACTGAATTTTTTTAGTTTATTCTTCCTATATTGTAACTAAGGTAGGCAAATTTTTTCTTGCAAGATCTCTTGTTTATTAATGGAAACTTTATCAGAAAAGACCTAAATTTTAGCATTTATAACATCTAAAAAGTTTTGGAAAGTAACTGAATTTTTTTATTGCATTCTTCCTATATTGTAATTTAGTTAGGAATTTTTTTGGTAACAAATGAATTAATGAAAATAATAGTAATTATTTCTTGCAGGATCTCTTGTTTATTAATGGAAACTTTAAATAGAAAAGACCGAAACATTAGCGTCTATAAAATATGAAAATGTTGGAAAGTAACTGAATTTTTTTAGTTTGCTCTTCCTATATTGTAACTAAGGTAGGCAAATTTGTTCTTGCAAGATCTCTTGTTTATTAATGGAAACTTAACAGAAAACCCTAAATTTTAGCATCTATAACATCTAAAAAGTTTTGGAAAGTGACTGAATTTTTTTATTGCATTTTTCCTATATTGTAATTTAGTTAGGAATTTTTTGGCAACAAATGAATTAATGAAAATAATAGTAATTATCTCTTGCAGGATCTCTTGTTTATTAATGGAAACTTTAAATAGAAAAGACCGAAACATTGGCATCTATAAAATATGAAAATGTTGGAAAGTAACTGAATTTTTTTAGTTTATTCTTCCTATATTGTAACTAAGGTAGGCAAATTTTTTCTTGCAAGATCTCTTGTTTATTAATGGAAACTTAACAGAAAAGACCTAAATTTTAGCATCTATAACATCTAAAAAGTTTTGGAAAGTAACTGAATTTTTTTATTGCATTCTTCCTATATTGTAATTTAGTTAGGAATTTTTTTGGCAACAAATGAATTAATGAAAATAATAGTAATTATCTCTTGCAGGATCTCTTGTTTATTAATGGAAACTTTAAATAGAAAAGACCGAAACATTAGCATCTATAAAATATGAAAATGTTGGAAAGTAACTGAATTTTTTTAGTTTATTCTTCCTATATTATAACTAAGCAAGGCAAATTTTTTCTTGCAAGATCTCCTGTTTATTAATGAAAACTTAACAGAAAAGACCTAATTTTTAGCATCTATAACATCTAAAAAGTTTTGGAAAGTAACTGAATTTTTTATTGCATTCTTCCTATATTGCAATTTAGTTGGGAATTTTTTTGGCAACAAATGAACTAATGAAAATAATAGTAATTATCACTTGCAGGATCTCTTGTTTATTAATGGAAACTTTAAATAGAAAAGACCGAAACATTGGCATCTATAAAATATGAAAATGTTGGAAAGTAACTGAATTTTTTTAGTTTATTCTTCCTATATTGTAACTAAGGTAGGCAAATTTTTTCTTGCAAGATCTCTTGTTTATTAATGGAAACTTAACAGAAAAGACCTAAATTTTAGCATCTATAACATCTAAAAAGTTTTGGAAAGTAACTGAATTTTTTTATTGCATTCTTCCTATATTGTAATTTAGTTAGGAATTTTTTTGGCAACAAATGAATTAATGAAAATAATAGTAATTATCTCTTGCAGGATCTCTTGTTTATTAATGGAAACTTTAAATAGAAAAGACCGAAACATTAGCATCTATAAAATATGAAAATGTTGGAAAGTAACTGAATTTTTTTAGTTTATTCTTCCTATATTGTAACTAAGGTAGGCAAATTTTTTCTTGCAAGATCTCTTGTTTATTAATGGAAACTTAACAGAAAAGACCTAAATTTTAGCATCTATAACATCTAAAAAGTTTTGGAAAGTAACTGAATTTTTTTATTGCATTCTTCCTATATTGTAATTTAGTTAGGAATTTTTTTGGCAACAAATGAATTAATGAAAATAATAGTAATTATCTCTTGCAGGATCTCTTGTTTATTAATGGAAACTTTAAATAGAAAAGACCGAAACATTAGCATCTATAAAATATGAAAATGTTGGAAAGTAACTGAATTTTTTTAGTTTATTCTTCCTATATTGTAACTAAGGTAGGCAAATTTTTTCTTGCAAGATCTCTTGTTTATTAATGGAAACTTAACAGAAAAGACCTAAATTTTAGCATCTATAACATCTAAAAAGTTTTGGAAAGTAACTGAATTTTTTTATTGCATTCTTCCTATATTGTAATTTAGTTAGGAATTTTTTTGGCAACAAATGAATTAATGAAAATAATAGTAATTATCTCTTGCAGGATCTCTTGTTTATTAATGGAAACTTTAAATAGAAAAGACCGAAACATTAGCATCTATAAAATATGAAAATGTTGGAAAGTAACTGAATTTTTTTAGTTTATTCTTCCTATATTGTAACTAAGGTAGGCAAATTTTTTCTTGCAAGATCTCTTGTTTATTAATGGAAACTTTATCAGAAAAGACCTAAATTTTAGCATTTATAACATCTAAAAAGTTTTGGAAAGTAACTGAATTTTTTTATTGCATTCTTCCTATATTGTAATTTAGTTAGGAATTTTTTTGGTAACAAATGAATTAATGAAAATAATAGTAATTATTTCTTGCAGGATCTCTTGTTTATTAATGGAAACTTTAAATAGAAAAGACCGAAACATTAGCATCTATAAAATATGAAAATGTTAGGAAGTAACTGAATTTTTTTAGTTTATTCTTCCTATATGTATTGTAACTAAGGAAGGCAAATTTTTTCTTGCAAGATCTCTTGTTTATTAATGGAAACTTAACAGAAAATACCTAAATTTTAGCATTTATAACATCTAAAGAGTTTTGGAAAGTAACTGAATTTTTTTATTGCATTCTTCCTATATTGTAATTTAGTTAAGAATTTTTTTGGCAACAAATGAATTAATGAAAATAATAGTAATTATCTCTTGCAGGATCTCTTGTTTATTAATGGAAACTTTAAATAGAAAAGACCGAAACATTAGCATCTATAAAATATGAAAATGTTGGAAAGTAACTGAAGTTTTTTAGTTTATTCTTCCTATATTGTAACTAAGGTAGGCAAATTTTTTCTTGCAAGATCTCTTGTTTATTAATGGAAACTTTATCAGAAAAGACCTAAATTTTAGCATTTATAACATCTAAAAAGTTTTGGAAAGTAACTGAATTTTTTTATTGCATTCTTCCTATATTGTAATTTAGTTAGGAATTTTTTTGGTAACAAATGAATTAATGAAAATAATAGTAATTATTTCTTGCAGGATCTCTTGTTTATTAATGGAAACTTTAAATAGAAAAGACCGAAACATTAGCATCTATAAAATATGAAAATGTTGGAAAGTAACTGAATTTTTTTAGTTTATTCTTCCTATATTGTAACTAAGGTAGGCAAATTTTTTCTTGCAAGATCTCTTGTTTATTAATGGAAACTTAACAGAAAAGACCTAAATTTTAGCATCTATAACATCTAAAGAGTTTTGGAAAGTAACTGAATTTTTTTACTGTATTCTTCCTATATTGTAATTTAGTTAGGAATTTTTTTGGCAACAAATGAATTAATGAAAATAATAGTAATTATCTCTTGCAGGATCTCTTGTTTATTAATGGAAACTTTAAATAGAAAAGACCGAAACATTAGCGTCTATAAAATATGAAAATGTTGGAAAGTAACTGAATTTTTTTAGTTTGCTCTTCCTATATTGTAACTAAGGTAGGCAAATTTGTTCTTGCAAGATCTCTTGTTTATTAATGGAAACTTAACAGAAAACCCTAAATTTTAGCATCTATAATATCTAAAACGTTTTGGAAAGTAACTGAATTTTTTATTGCATTCTTCCTATATTGTAATTTAGTTAGGAATTTTTTTGGCAACAAATGAATTAATGAAAATAGTAGTAATTATCTCTTGCAGGATCTCTTGTTTATTAATGGAAACTTAAATAGAAAAGACCGAAACATTGGCATCTATAAAATATGAAAATTTTGGAAAGTAACTGAATTTTTTTAGTTTATTCTTCCTATATTGTAACTAAGCAAGGCACATTTTTTCTTGCAAGATCTCTTGTTTATTAATGGAAACTTAACAGAAAAGACCTAAGTTTTAGCATCTATAACATCTAAAGAGTTTTGGACAGTAACTGAATTTTTTTATTGCATTTTTCCTATATTGTAATTTAGTTAGGAATTTTTTTGGCAACAAATGAATTAATGAAAATAATAGTAATTATCTCTTGCAGGATCTCTTGTTTATTAATGGAAACTTTAAATAGAAAAGACCGAAACATTAGCATCTATAAAATATGAAAATGTTGGAAAGTAACTGAATTTTTTTAGTTTATTCTTCCTATATTGTAACTAAGGTAGGCAAATTTTTTCTTGCAAGATCTCTTGTTTATTAATGGAAACTTAACAGAAAAGACCTAAATTTTAGCATCTATAACATCTAAAGAGTTTTGGAAAGTAACTGAATTTTTTTACTGTATTCTTCCTATATTGTAATTTAGTTAGGAATTTTTTTGGCAACAAATGAATTAATGAAAATAATAGTAATTATTTCTTGCAGGATCTCTTGTTTATTAATGGAAACTTTAAATAGAAAAGACCGAAACATTAGCATCTATAAAATATGAAAATGTTGGAAAGTAACTGAATTTTTTTAGTTTATTCTTCCTATATTGTAACTAAGGTAGGCAAATTTTTTCTTGCAAGATCTCTTGTTTATTAATGGAAACTTAACAGAAAAGACCTAAATTTTAGCATCTATAACATCTAAAGAGTTTTGGAAAGTAACTGAATTTTTTTATTGTATTCTTCCTATATTGTAATTTAGTTAGGAATTTTTTTGGCAACAAATGAAATAATGAAAATAATAGTAATTATCTCTTGCAGGATCTCTTGTTTATTAATGGAAGCTTTAAATAGAAAAGACCGAAACATTAGCATCTATAAAATATGAAAATGTAGGAAAGTAACTGAATTTTTTTAGTTTATTCTTCCTATATTGTAACTAAGGAAGGCAAATTGTTTTCTTGCAAGATCTCTTGTTTATTAGTGGAAACTTTTAACAGAAAAGGCCTAAATATTAGCATCTATAAAATATGAAAAGTTTTTTCAAGTAGTTGATTTTTTTTATTTTATTCTTCCTGTTGAGGCTATATTATGTACTTATATTTTGTACCTACTATTTATCTATTTTTGCTAGTCGTGTTTGCAATGTAGAAAGCGACCCACCCGTAGGCGGTCAACACATGTTTTTTATACCCAAACCCTTCGCCAGAAGAGGGGTGGTCAAGAAGTAACCAAGAAAAGGTATAACGAGGGAGTCGACAAGTAGCTGGAAGACGAGTAGCAAGTGCTTTGCAAGACCATCGCAAGCAAAAGACAATTCTAGTTTATCATAATATATGTTAATACCGTTTTATTAATATATATTCCAAGTACGAGATACAGTAAACTGCAATTTCAAGTACAAGTGTTTTTCATTTACAATCTTTACTGTATTAACCAATTAAAAGTTACAGTCCACTAAATTATGGTCACTCGATAAATAATTCGAGCCCCGACACTTCCTATTTGTAATTTGACAATATAAAGATGAAGGAAAATGGTAATTATCTCTTGCAAGATCTCTTGCTTATTAATGGAAACTTTAAATAGAAAAAAACCTAAATTTTTGAATCTATAACATCTAAAAATTTTGGAATGTAACTGAATTTTTTTACTGTATGAATGAATGTATGAATTAAGGAAAATAATGGTAAATTATCTCTTGTAAGATCTCATGTTTATTACTGGAAACTTTTAATAGAAAAGGCCTAAATATTGGCATCTATAAAATCTGAAAAATTTTGGCAGGTAACTGAATTTTTTTTATTCTTCCTACATTGTAATTAAAGTAGGCAATTTTTTTGGCAATATATGGATTAAGGAAACTAGTAATTATTTCTAGCAAGATCTTTTGTTTATTAATGGAAACTTGAAATAGAAAAGGCCCAAATTTGAACATCTAAAAAGTTTTGGAAATTAGCTGAATTTGTATTCTTCCAATAAGTATTGTAGTTTAGTTAGGCAAATTTTTTGATAATAAATTCATTAAGGAAAATAATAGTAATTATCTCTTGCAAGATCTCTTGTTTATTAATGGAAACTTTAAATAGAGAAGACCTAAATTTTACCGTCTATAACATCTAAAAAGTTTTGGAAAGTAATTGAATTCTTTTATTGTATTCTTCCTATGATCTAATTCAGGTAGGTAAATTTTTTGGCTATATATGGATTAAGGAAAATAGTAATTATCTTTGCAATATATCTTGACTTTAAATAGAAAAGGCCTCTAATTTTCAGCATCCATAACATCTAATAAGTTTGACTTAACTGATTTTTTTTTGTATTCTTTCTATATTGTAATTAAGGTCGGCAAATTTTTTGGCAATATATGGATTAGGAAAGAGAGTAATTATCTCTTGCATAATTTCTTGTCGATTAATGGAAACTTTAAATAGAAATAGCCTTTTTAGCAATTTAACAGAAATATTTGTAGCTACTTTGTAAAAAAATCTGCGTTCTACGATTCGCCAACGACATGAATGGTGAATGGTGTAGATACATTTATAGAAAAACATCAAATAATTCTAATCTATAAGTACACTAGGTAGACCTCGAAAGCATGTTTTGGATTACTATCCTAAAAAATTTGGCAAGAAGCTCCTAACTATCCTTGTTATATCGGTCCACAACGTGCACAATAAATCTATTTCGGAACGCCAATACCATTTTTATGTTTTCCCAATGACGTCAGCATTACCTCTCACATCTCACGATAATAAAAGAACGTATTCAGATACGTATATGGATATTCAATAACAAAATATTGTGCTGTTGATAAAGAAAATTTGGCAGGCAGATGTTCAAATATTATATCATATTCCGAAAACACCCTTTGAAACTTTGAAATGTTAGCTTTAGCTCGAAATCCACCGACCACCCCCGCACGAGGGTGTTTATTACCGAGTTGCTAGGGCCATTCACCTTGAGCGTTCGGATATGTGGGACGAAATTTTCTAGCCTCGCTGAAAGGCGCAGCAATTTATTAGCGAGCTTTACATAGCCAACGAGTAAGAAATTCAGGTCATGGAGCGCTGGCAGCGAGGTTAGTTCGTTGATCTCGCGCTCGGGGTCGTAACGAACTAGCCTCTCCTCGGTTCACCGAAAGCTCGCGAATGCTGGCAATCGAGGTCGACGGGTACCCGCCGAGAGAGCAGGGCATTGCCTTTTTGTTTTTGAGGTCGCTATACAACGTACGCCAACTTATTCATTTCACTTTATCACGGCCATTTCTGTACGCGTTATACTTCCCTCCTGTTCGCTCTCGCAGATACTTCGAATGTTGCGTTTCGTATCGTGTAACCAATTTATGGATATTTCTGTAGAACCAATGTCAGATTATCTTGAATATTTCCATAAATGTAAATGTCTGTAATCGTTACTGGTATTTCACTGTTCATAATAATTATGTATCGAGAAACGTTATTTTTATGTTTAAGATAATGTTAATGTTATTTATTAGTATCGATTGGTGTTGCAGATTTTTACACGGCTTTTACGGATTCTTGGCATTTTTTTGTCGATAAACAGGATTCACATTTACCGAATCGCTTAAAAAGTTCTTGATTTTTATCGACATTTTCAACCTTTTCGCGAAAACCCGCGCTAGATTAAGCAGCAAAATATGACTGAACTTTCCATTTCGTTAAAGCGATACGTTCAACAGAATAAACGATGAAAACGAATCTCTTTCAGCGGAGAAAGTTTAAAGAGCAATAAAATATTTAGAAATTATTAGTGTTAGTGGTACAAGCTCCACTCGGATGAGTTTTCACTTTCGATACAGCCATTCTTTATTTACGGTACACGTCGGATCACTTTCGATTAAGGAGGCATTCTTCGAATACTGATCGTCAAGAATGAACTTTACGAGTTCATTCAATTATTGGCGATGATTACATACATATTTTTTTCGAACATAATTTAACTATTATTTGATACATGAATAGGTATGGCAGTGAACTGTTTTGAAAGAGTTGGAATACCTATATGAATACAAGGGAATATAGACCTGTAGATTTTTTTAACTTTCCTCATTCAATTTAGACTGCCTACCAACCTCGACCTAATTAAATGTTATTGCTAGAATTCTCAAAGAGCTCAAAAATTTCACCTGGGACCGTCACCATGACGTGTTTGGTCCATGGAAACACCTCAGAAGACATTAAAGTTGACTTAGGTATAAGCGCAACGAAAATCAGACGCGTCGTTGATGCACTCGGTGCAATACTTACACATAATGGGAAAAGCGGGCCATTGATACTAGGCGAATAGAGGAATTGTGTGTGCATGGTTATATATGTTGTTGTCGATTATGTCTTTTTTGAAGTTTTTTCTAGCACGGTTTAGCTTTCAAGGAGTTGTTGAACAGTAGAATTTTCTAGGGAATAATAAAGCTCCCAATTATATTAACAAGGTAACATTAGTCTTGGGAGGTCTGTAGAGTTTTCGTGCCCATTGCACTCTTGGCCTAGCGAGCCTAGTCTGGCTACTGAGTTAAGAGTCACTAATGAAGTAACGCTAGTTCTTGGGAGGGCCATCGAGTTTTCGTGACCATTGCACTCTTGGTCTAGTGGGCCTGGTCTGGCTACTGAGTTATGAGTAGACATCTGCGTCAATAGATATTTTTCGGCGGCGGCGCCCTCATGTTGATCAACTGGCGTAGGCGGCGTAAACCGGCGTAAGATGCCGGTGTACGCCGCCATATTTTTCTTGGTGGCGTACATCGGCGTCGACTGGTGGAGGTCGGCGGTCCCCAATTTTATATTACTGTACAATGTCAACGGGATTTAAACTATTGACAGTGAGGTGAAAGAAAAATGTGACAATATTTTGCAGTTGAAAATAAATTAACTTTGTCTTGAATCCATTTTTAATTTAATATATCCATTATATGTATGGTAATGCCCACGCATGAATCGGCGTACGCCGCCGAAATTTAAAAGGCATCGCGCCGGCGTGTGTTTAAAATATTTCGGCGGCGGCGGCGTAAAATTTTTACATTTTAACGGCGGCGGCGGCGGCGTATCGGCGCGGTGGCGCAGACGTCTAGTTATGAGTCACTAATGAAGTAACGCTAGTTCTTGGGAGGGCCATCGAGTTTTCGTACCCATTGCACTCTTGGACTAGCGGGCCTGGTTTTTGGGTTTCGCTACTGAGTCATTGACGAAGTAACATTAGTTCTTGGGGAGACCGTCGCGTTTTCGTGTCCATTGTCCATTGCATCCTCGGTCTAGTGGGCCATATGTATGGTAATGCCCACGCATGAATCGGCGTACGCCGCCGAAATTTAAAAGGCATGGCGCGCCGGCGTGTATTTAAAATATTTCGGCGGCGGCGGCGTAAAATTTTTACATTTTAACGGCGGCAGCGGCGGCGTGTCGGCGCGGTGGCGCAGACGTCTAGTTATGAGTCACTAATGAAGTAACGCTAGTTTTTGGGAGGGCCATCGAGTTTTCGTGCCCATTGCACTCTTGGTCTAGCGGGCCTGGTTTATGAGTTTGGCTACTGAATCATAGGCGATGTAACACTAGTTCTTGGGAGGCAGTCGCATTTTCGTGCCCATTGTATCCTCGGTCTAGTGGGCCTGGTTCCGTTTTGGCTACTATAATTAATAAATTAGAGTGGAGAGTATTACCAAAGTAAGCCTTAATTCCTCATCATAGTCTATCTTGGTCTTGGTGGGTAGTTTCCATTGATCTGCTTCCAATAAAATCATCTAGGACATCATTTGTTGCGTTGGAATAAAAAACAGTTCGACGAAACGAAATATATTTCGAAAATGCAATAAAAATAATCGAAACTAAATTACAGTTTGTTTACTCGTCTAACTATAAATAAGTAGGTAATCTACAGTTTTATTTTTGTAAGCTAGTTAAAAATGTTACTACATTTTTATTTTTCGGTTGACCAAAATAAATGCTTCTTTCTAAAGGATGTTACAACATCTCGGCATAAACCTATGTAAACAAATATGTGGAACCCAGTTTAAAAATAAACATTTGTAATTGTATCACCGGTGGTACATACCCACCTAGTTTAATGATAATTAAGCAAACAACAGACCTCATTGTGTTTTAGCTGTGAGCATCCAAAAAAAGCTCATGTGACTGGCCAATTGCGAATTCGCATATCTTACGATTGCGATAACTCGAGTGCATAACACTGTGTCGCAAAGATACTCAGGTAACCTATTTAGCGGGCGAGTTTGTTGAACTCCCAGTTCGAGGTTACGAAGGGGGGAAAACTCAACGCCCATTGGTTAAACCTAGGCACATGTGCTGTTTTCGCATTCAACCTCCAGCTTTAATTTCATCTTGCCCCAGATTCAGGCGGCCGCCGAACTGAGGTGAACGCACTAGTCTCGTCCAAGGGTGGAAACGACCTCGATTGCTCCCCATGCTGAATAACGCTCGGGTTAGCCGAGAGTGAACGCCTGCGAGGAGACTATGCTTACTGACACGGATCTAAGAACCTCGGGCTGTTGTTTGAATAAAAGTGAGTGAACAAGACAAGGCTAGCTACAGAGAGGTAAGAGACAGATTACGAGCAACGAAGGCCGAGGGTGAATGAACTAGTCTCGAACGTGGCGACGGTTGCCCTAGATACCGCTTCGATATACCACGGCGTTTGAAAAGTGAAAACAGAGGACTCAAATGGAACCTCTGGCGAGGCTACAATCTTATAGGAAAATTGAAACGGATTTGATTGGCAAATGGCAAACCTTTTTTTTTTGGCAATGCAATAGTGTCATGATGATCTGAATGCACTAGGTACTAGGTGTTGGCTATTTTGAATCGCAAAGGAATGCGGTTAGGGTAGGTTGGGTTCCAAGCCAGAAATATAACAATGCCCAAATGCCATGGCAGAGATAAAGGTTATTTTTTATAAATTATCTAATTTTGTTTACCTGCTAACACCCTTCCGAGAAGATTCTCGTTTTCATTCTCATGCTGGGGCTGGGATGGAACTGGCACTATGTTTTCTTCGAGCTCCATGTCCTCGACAGGTCCAGCCGTTGCACATGCAGTTTCTTTGTATTCGTTTACGGTCATTTTAATGTCTTTTAGTTTTAACTCAGTATTATTCACGACGAAAAGTCAGTTTTTTGGCACAGATAAATCCCAATTCCAATCAACACATATTTCAATAACAACAATAATCACTGGGAAAAGTGAACATTTGCAGGAACTTTGGCCCGTGATTGATTTAAAGCTTCGCTTCGCGATGCACCAGGCAGAAGCACGCGGAGTTTGAGTTGGATTCAGCGCGTTGCTCGATTCGCGGCTCGCGCACTCAGAATCCAAAGTGTTCACGTAGAGCGGTCGCTGTTCGCTGTAGCGCTGACCCACTAACTCATATCCTTCGGCACCGGTCAGCGCACTTTCGATTGTTTTAGGGGGCCTAGTGAGAGTTTTTAACGGAGAAAGGGGCGCCAGCTAATTAATGCTTTCGCTTTTTCTTGTTCACACACTAGTTCACTTGAGGTTATTTATTTATAAAGCGACCTACCCCAAACTACCGTTCTCGTTGGGGGACATTGCGATGCAGGTGTTTACGCGATAGCATATTCTGCATGCAATTTGGTATTTATAGGAAGAATTTGGCCACTTAATACTACTATGCTTACTAATATTTTCTATTATTCTCTCCCTGGAGCAACTTGTCCCAGCTATGATTCAAAATCAGGAGAGATGGTTATGCAGTGATCAGTCGCGATTCTTTCAATATCCGTTACTGCGCTGCTGTCTCGTTTTCTTGTTTCATTAAGTTGATGAAATAAATTTGGGGGTTTTATGCAAAAATCAGGAAATGTAGGCAACTGCTCATCCATCAACCATGGAGATAAGATTTATTTTTTGAGAAAACAAAATAATGGGTCCATTTTTTACTTGATCTGACAGCTTTAAATCTGCATAATCTTAAATTCTATAAAAATGTCGCTAGAAGTAAAATTATTACGATTATGTTGATAAAGTCGAGTATATTTTAACTTGGCATCTGTATGAGTTGATATTGCGCGTACGATTTCATTTTCTGTTGCACACAAAGTTAAAGCAATAGCCCGAAAACGTTGTTCACGTATATCTACCGAGCTTCTCTCTCACCTCCATTGAGACGGAAATATGCAACATACCACTGAAGAGAGAGATAAATAATCTATGTTTTCAATAAATTCAGCGATTCTCAAACTGTGAAAATTTGTCAGTCGTTATTGTGAACTATTATTTATTTGGGTTAACAGTCGTCTCATATTAGAATTAAATTAGTCTTTATAAGAAATGTTTAAGTTATTTTTTGCGATAAATAGTGGATGAAATGGCAATGAAATAATTCAAGTCAAATCCTGTTGGCTCTACTTTTTTTTAAATTATATTAAAAGTAAAAAATGTTCCTTCTTAAAATTTTATTTTACTAATCCGTTCCTCGAATTTTGTTAAAACCATCTTTTCCCTAAATATTTTTCTTTTATGATTCTGAGCGAGTTTGTCTCTTAAGTAGGTAAATAAAACCAACTTTCAGACGTTACTTATCCGATTCTCAGACGAATATCCACGGCTTTTATTTTTTATTTAAGTTTTATTTATTACACACTACCAAATACGCCTTCAATCTTTCGTATTTTAAATTTCTTGCTAAATAAATAGAATTTTGCGGTGCTGGCCGGTATCAAACAAAGCCGAACACCTGATATGGGCGTGATATATCTATATTTTAACCAATAAACACACGTTTTCACCCTCTATATACAGTTTGCGGATTCGAGGAGTTCTAGACAGAATCCTGTCGGGATTATTATTTTAGTGGTAAAAAATTAAATAGGTAAACGTGTGTTCGTGACGGTAATATTTAATTAGGAAAATATTAAATTGTAAAAATACATTTGATAATTATGGCAACTAAAGTGGGCGTCTTAAATGAACAGTCAAAAAAGTTGGTTTTAAATTTAATGGATTATGTTATAAAAGAAAGAGAAAACGAAGGACCGTTGATACCACTTCAACAGGTTCATGAAAGAGTTTCTGAAGCTTTAAGTCTAAGAACAATCTGCAGGATTAAGCACCAACAAATAAATATTGTCTTGACAAAAAAAAATAAAACGATTTAGGAAGAAATCAAAAACATTGGATGTATGTGTTGGTGTTAAAATGGAAATAAGGGAAGTAATTTATAATTTTTATGAATCAAAAACACATTTTACACTCGGTACGTTGAAGGAAACGCTGAAAAATTGGGGAATCATAGACTTATGTAAGGTAAGTCTCTTAAAACTTCTAAAACATTGTGGATTTAGGTATAGAAAAGATTGTAACCGTCGCCCATACCTCCCCGCGGTTCTTGATGGACTGTAACAATATTAGTTTTCGATCATTATTCTTTTAATAATTATTATCAGTTTCATTTGTGCCCGAACTTATATATAATCAGAATGACACTAAAACGATGAAGTTAGTGAGTTAATACTTCTTAGCATTTCATGATAACACCTTTAATATTTTTATATTATAATTATTTAGCGACAGCATCAGTGTTATAGGTGAACTGTTTGAGAACCGCTGGCATATCTGACCCATCGAATACATCTTAGTTTAGACGACGAAGCGACCTTTGGACCGGCCAAGTTAAAATATACTCGACTATATTGGAAAGTCAACGTTGCGCCAGAACCCGCATTTTACACTACTTATATAAGAAGAAAATTATGCCTTACTCTCTCGATATTTTATATGTATGATTAAAAATTATACGGATTTGTTGCCCCCATTTTAAAAGAAATCTTATATCTGGTTGAGCAAATACAGTGTGGAAAAACCAAATGAAATAAATTCAATACCTTCATATTTTGACACATGTCAAGGAAATGCCGAAACACGTCAATTTTAGATTCTGGAATGACATCCTGGAACGTAAAAATTTCATCGCTAAATTCAACCCCTTTGGGTGACAGGTACAACCCCCAAATGTTTAAATTGGAAGTAGGGGTTTGTGCAATCTTATTTGAAAGGTATTTTCATTCTACAGTTTTAAACATTTTTGCAAAAATTAGCTCCTAGCTGCCCACCCGACTAGTCTAGCATTCCCAATGGTGACTATTTTCAAAATCACAATAATTTCAATTTCGGGGTAGGAATATACAACACATTTAAATACAAAACCACCCCTTCTTTCCGATTTTCAGTCCTAGGCTTGCTGGAGCTCATCGGGTCGAGTTTTTCTCGGGAAATAATCATGTATTTATTAATTTTGTCGAGTCGAACCTTGTTCTCTACTAAAAGTCATTGTATTATATACAGTAAAGACCGAGGAGGTTCGAACATGGGTATTGGTTTGCGCGATTTACTTGTGCCCGTTGTAGGCAAGCGGACACGGTGGGAATCGTGGATCTTACCGCTATAGCCGATGGCTCTCGCGTCTACTGTTCCTTGTTTGGATTCTTTTATAATAATTTTTATTACACCTGCAACACTCCAGGTGCAGCGACAATTAATTTTGTGTTGTAGAATCACATTTTTGTTACGAAAAAAACTCGGAAAAAACAAACAATGGAAATATTTAAATGTGTTTTGAGATTTTTTTTAAATTAATTAATGGATGAATTATTGAAGTTAGAAAAATTTCGAAACGTTGGCCCAGAATACGTAAATCAAATTTCTTTCAGGCATGAGTTCTACATCCCATCACGGTTAATGTGATACTAACAACAGTCTGCTGACTGCTGAGTCTGAGCAGTGAGTGGCCCCAGCGCAATGCCGCGCCCTTCTCCTAATGTACAAATTTCGAACAATCCCTGTCGTGTTCGAAGCATCCTGAACTTATCTGTATGCTTATATTAACTGACTGGTAATTGGTCTTAATTACAACATAGGTTATGATTAATTAAGCCATTTTTTAACTTCTTGACATTATTACCTTCCTTGAAACAAATAAAAATTATGTTATTATCATACATATTAGCAACGATCCAAGAGCCGACCCTTGAGGTACACCAGGTTTTGCATGGATTTCGTATCAAACCCTAAATTGACGCCTTTCAAATCAATGTGATTTGAAGAACCTAGGAATAAAGCCAAAATAGAAGTTTTAAAAGTAAGGTATCAACAGTGATTATCAGAACAGTACATTTAAAACAATAGAGCGGAGGGGGAGGGGGGGGGATAAAATTTACTTACATACCAAAATTTGTATGAACTTACAGCAATATAAGTTTGGCAGTTTTTTTTAAATAAACAAACTAAGAATCGTATCAGAAAATATTGTAGGTATAATGTATTTGTTGACAACCCTAGACTTTCGTTACTCCTACGTTGAGATTGCCATAAAATTGTTCTCTTATGTTCGTGGCAGTGGGTGCGGTTCTTTATTGTTAATTTTGAATTTTGTTACCTACTTCTATCACTACACATAACATCTGATTACATTTGATCTAAGTGCTTACCTGCGTACCATAAGTTAATTGTCTTTTTGGGGACAAAACATAGTGTACTGGCCCAGATAAAATATTTACTGGGGTTAGTTTTAAACCCCTTATTTTTTTGTTTCAGGGCGTTAATGGAATCACCTACTGCGACGTGATTAAATACAATAGGCAAGTACCTTACTTTATTTCCTGGATTTCTTTAAATTCTGGCTTCTCTGGAATTCCCGAAATTGCTTCCTTATGTCATATTTAAATTCAGCTCTGGTTTTTTTACAATTTCACAACGGTTTTATTCAAATTTCCAATGACTTTCCCAATTTTTTTAGGAGTGACGTAGTGACGTGTAGCTACTTTAGCTTGGGAAGAATGCACTCCCTGACTGTTTTGTTGCTGGTCGCCAGGTAACCAGGTGGGATTTTGTACTTTCAGGGCCCACTAGACTCTTTTGTTTCATGTTTTGGTAAATATTTTCAATTTGTTTAAGTTATTTCTAACTTTTATGTGAAATTAAGGACACATTCAGTTTCCTTGTCTGATTTCCTGTCTCTGGGCTTGCACTATGTTATATTTCCTTTAAATAGGTTTTTCGCTCCCCGTTGCTTAACACTCAGAGAAAGGAAAAAAGAGTTTATCATTTATCTTGCAGTTTCATTATTTTTATTAATATAGTATGAATGAACGTAAGCATTGAGAACTAGTAAGTAAATAAATAATTAGCAAAATTGCCTAGTAGTTGAAACTTTTATTCGTCTCGAAACAAATTTCTCCGAGAAGAGATTAGGAACAATCTAAATACACGATCGCTCTTCTCTAAAGAGTGAAAGTTGGTATTACAATAAAGCACAGAGTTATCCATAATGGACTCCAATTAAAGAAATCTTCGCCTATTTAGCAATGCAAGTGAATAATTCCGCATTCACTAACAAATTTCATATCTGAACTACATTGCGAAAGTGCGCTCTGCATAATCGTAGTAAATTCTATTGTAGTAAACATTTCTGTAAGATACATTTGAATAAATATTCTTCTATCAGAAGAATTTGAAATGAAATTAACAGATGTTAAATAAATATCATTGTTAATATTTCAAGTACTCAATCCTGAAGAAGGTTCCAACCGTTTTTACCTCAGTCTTAATTGGACACCGAAATACAAATTTTTGAAGATCGACACACGTTTCGTCAACCAAGTTGGTGTTGCAGGTGGATGATTAAAACTGAGTACCGGTTTGATTACACTAAAATATATGAGAAAAAAAGAAAAAATCAACTTTGAAAAGTATGATCATAAAAAAACCCCTGTCGTATGAAAAATTAAAATAATTCCCATGAAGAAGTACAGTGCTATTTTTTCATCAGATTTCTTTGATTTGAGATTCGAGTATCTAAAATGCTACGATTTGTTTAAATCGGTTGTTAAATGTTTATTTTCTATTAATTTGGAATATGTAAGGATGTCAGCAGCCTTGACCAAATTAATTTATTTAGTACGTTAAGCCCCTTGTAGATAATAAAATATTATATTCCGTCCATACGTTCCTGACTTATTTCCTGTGAAGTCAACGAGCGGTCTCTTTGTAGCAATTTGTCAATGTTAGCTCTGCTTCACTAATATATGCATCTAGAGAGTGGGACAAAATAAAATAGGTTTTAGGAAGTGACACGATTCTTTTGCCTAATTTTAACTCTAACTTATTTTTGCTATCAAAAATGTGCTCTTTAAGAACTGTTCGATTCAGACCTTTTTGAATTTTATCAAAAAATTATAAACCAATAAATTTTGATTTTGTTAGTTTGGTAAGTAGACTCATGGTAGACTCATGGCTCATGGTTTGAGCTAAATCCTACTCAAGAAGGGTGAGTGAATGCACCTAAACCATAAAGGATCCTAGAAAATGTGCAGAAAGTTATTGAAGAAAAACTGTCATGGCGTGGGCAAGAATTGGAGTTAGTGGAAAGATATAATTCTTTGGTGGAAACATTTTTGACAGCATGTTGTTATGGTGATACAATCTTTTAACTTCTGTTGTTTCCTGATGGGAATTGGTGTCACTTTTAAGGGAGAATTTGGGAGCATTTTCAGATTCTAGGTATTTCGTGGTTTGCTCAATCAATAGAGCATTTAGGTTATTGCTTTAAACAGGAATGTTATGTGTGGTTTTTAAAGTTTTTAAGCACTTCAAAAGAAAATCAAGCAAATTTTCATCAAAAACCTCCAATAGATGTTTTCACTAGTGTGAGTTTAATATTATTATTTTTGGATATGTCTTAAACGTTGAATAAAATTTATGACTATTAAAATTATTATTAAATAAATATTTTATTAAAATTTTTAGTCAATAACTTAAAATTGGTGATTGTGATCTTTGCTTTGATGTTTCAAAAGCAGCGTTTTTACTAACTAGAAAAGATATCAAATCTTAAAATTTAATTTATCTACTAGATATAAACCCAAATAAGAAAATAAGGTTTTTACCAACAATTATGTTTTAATCACGTTGTTTATCAATATTATGATGAGCTAATAATTAGCCGCCAATGTCACTGGTTTAGAAACAAATAAAATTATTATGTAGGTTTGTTGAGTCAGCAATGATTAAAAGGATACAAGACATCACATATTTATTTTTAATGCGAATATTTACAAATAATAAATTGTATTAAATGGTATATCACGTTTTCGATATTTGCTCTAGTTTTCGTAACAGATCTGAATAAGAAATAGACCTACAATTTGTGGTGAAAGAGATTACAGTGGGTGTGGGTGGAGGGATTGCACCTGAAATAATGAAGAGTTATTTGACAAAAGGACACAAATGCGTTGAAACTGGAAACATGGTTCGTACAATAAATATCTAAATGTGATGTACCTCAAGGCACGGTGTTCGGGGCCTCTACTGTTTAACATTTATGTCATTCATTTGTTTAATTTTAACATTTTTAAACGCCAAAAATTCGTCAAAGGTCTAACTTCGTTGACTGAAAAACCGATTTTGATAATTTTTTTTCTTAATTTCGGAAAAAGTTTATAGAAAAGTTTCCCATAGGTGACAAGGTGTTCTTTTTACTTTTTCAATTGTTTTTTTAATACACTCTTAATTAAAAGATTTAAAACTCTTTTATTTATTTAAACAATTGCCTGACATTTAAATACGTAGTGTTGTTGGGGTCACAGATTATGAAAAAAATCGGTCTAAAAACAAAATGGCGTCGAATGTCTAATTTTCTATATTCTCTTTCTTATTATATTTATCAGATATCTGGGGGTTTTTGGGGTGACTGATTACGAATTTGGCATTAAAACTAAAATAAAGTAAAAAATGACGGATCCAAAATGGCGGAAAAGGGTCAATTTATTTTATTGGGATTTTATTTCTTATACCCGGTGACAGCTACAATTACAAACCAAAACAAAAACTATTTACATGAATCACAGCCACCTAATTCTGTTTTTAAAAATTAAATAAAAAACAGTTAGTTCCAAAAAAAATCCAAGAAGTCACTATTATACGTAAAATGATCAGCTGGTCTAAAAAATGTCAAAGAAAACCGTTCCACTTGAAAATCAAGTACCTTGAAATTAAAAATTATCCTAAAAAATGTATAATACTGTCTAACTCACGTCCCTCAAATTAAAAATTTTTATCTGAAGTAGAAAATAAATTACAGGTGTTCCCACTTTTAGTTGTGACTCGGAATCGGGTTATTTGGGTTTTATCATTTGTTTCTACCATTTTTTGGACACCGTTTTCCATTATTGTTGTTGTTCTACATCAGATAAAAATTTGACATTTGGAGGACGTGAATTAGATAATATTACATATTTTTTAGGATAATTTTGAATTTCAAAGTACTTCCGGTTTGACCGGAATTGACCAGAACTGTTGATTTTCAAGAGGAACATGTTTTTTTTTGACATTTTTGAGACCAGCGGATTTTACGTATAATAGTGCCTTTTGGATTTTTTTTGGAACTAACTATTTTTTATTTAATTTTTAACACGTTAGCTGCCACCCATATATAATCATATTGATTACTGGGAGGCCGCGTGGTCCGCCGATGACCTAATACAATAGATGATTTCCAGGCCACGTGGATCGCTGTTGACCCACGTTTCTATGTATTTCTAATGGAACATAACTTCCAATGGCGCTACGGTAATGTAACTGTCTTAGCACTGTTGGCTTAATGTGAATTTAAATTTTTTTTTCGCGTTTTTTATTTTTTTAAATCCGTTGAGAATGGCGTGGTAATCATGCAATGACGTGGGTCAACGGCGAATCACGTGGCAGCTAACGTGTTTTAAAAACAGAATTAGATGGCTGTGATTCACATAAATGGCTTTTGTTTTGGTTTATAATTGTAGTTGTCACCCGGTATAAGAAATAAAATACCAATAAAAAAAATTGAGATTTTTCCGCCATTTTTTATTTTATTTTATTTTAATGTCAAATTAGTAATCACCGACCTCAAAAACCCCTATATATCAAATAAATATAATAAAAAGAAGAAAATAAAAATATTTACATTCGACGCTATTTTGTAGACGCCATTTTGTTTTTAGAAAAGATTTGTTTCTGTGACCCCCAAAAACATTATGTAATCAAATTTCGGCAATTGTTTAAATAAATAAAAAACTTATACATTTTTTTAATAATTAAGAGTGTAGGTATTAAAAAAATTTGTTAATAACCATTGAAAAAATAAAAAGCACACCATATGGGAAACTTTTCTATACTAAACTTTTCCGAAATTTCAAAAAAATTATCAAAATAGGTTTTGAATCAACGAAGTTAGAACTTTTTTTCTTTAGTAATTGGACCAGTCCATCACAAACAAGGATATTTCTTTAGTAAACTTTAATTATCTAAAAATCAATTGACAATATGAGAAACGAGTTCAACTATGCGTAAGGCGTAAGGAGATAAGCAGAATCCTTTAACGTAACGACGCGACGTGTATAGATAACAAAGTTCATGATATATCCTCTCGGAATGCACAAAAAAAATAGACAGAATCAAATTAGGCCACCATCTCCACTACAAGAAATACAAGGCACCATCAATCAACTTCAGTACAACAAATTCCAAGGAAACGTAGAAGTTCCTGCAGAATTTTTTGAATATGAAAGAGCAAGAAGGTACAAGAAGGACGATCGACTGAAGTGTAAAAAACCGAGGTAAAGGCTACAGATCAACAACTGTAGTTCAGTGGGTGTTGTACAGATGCATCAGTCTTAACGTCGTATATCAAATCTTTTGCTCACCAGCGATTAAGTCACTATTCCGAAGCATTTCTAGGTAAATACCAAATTCGATTCAGATTTGGTGAATCAACAACGAACCAGAACATTATGTTACACCAGATCATAGAAAAGATCAACGATTTTAATTAATTCCATATCTAGAGACAACAATGGATAGAAGATCAATTCAAATAAATTGAAAGAAACTGCAGAAATAGCAACACGGGACAATTATATAAATAGGCATATGAAGAAATGGAAAAGAAAAAAGGCAATAGTTAAAATAGAAGAAAAAAATGGAAAGACACACCACAAGTAATTATACAAGAGAGACGAAGAACATAAACTAATCGCATCAATCCCAGATGATGGCTCAAAATGGGAAGTGCAGACATTCACTTACCTCCAATGTTTGGTGAACACAGAAAACAAAAAGCCCGAGGAAATAATCTGCTAATTTGCTATCGTGATCCAAGAAAACATCTTAGAAGTAGAGGTCAACTTAGAAAAAAAAAATAACGGTCTATTCTTTTAATGCTGCCCTATGATGCTGATAATTACAAGAACCTATGACAAGCTACTACTAAAAAAATGCGGTATATGGAAACGGTTTTTGACACAGAAGATAACTTTAAATTTACATAATTAAAATTGGACGATTAGTATAGGCATATTGTGAGGATCAATGAAAACTGTACACCAAATCATATCTTGTTGTCACAAACTGGAAGAAGTGAAGAAACATCACGTTAAAATTAATATGGAAGATTGTTGATGAGTATGAAAGACGACCAGCGCGACCAATTTGCAATGACTGAGTAGAGATAGAGGTGGAATTGGCTTGGAAAAGTCGAGGCTATGATTGTAATAGCATTAGAGATACTGGCGATCTACCCTATATACATATATAGGTATTTCTTGAGGGTTATATTGCCCCAGCCAAAACTGATTGTTGGTAAAAGTGTAAGAAATTCACATAAAGTGATAGCTAAATATCGAATATATCTTTTTAGATATACATATACATATAAAAATTAAGTATATTAAAATTATAATAATAAATATTCTTTCATTGGAAATTCTTAAGTAAAATCATGATTGGTTTAACTGCAAGCAATGTTCTAAAGACACATATAATGTGTTTATGGTGCTCCTAATGGATTTCAGCTATAACCCTACCAGGAAACCGCGAGTATAAAAATACGCATCCAGTTTGTAAACTATTTAAAAATAGTGAAAAACCGTCTGACGCAACGGAACAGTATCAGCAGTTTCGTCAATCGCGAAATCTTTTGAAACCTTAATCGTACACGTACCGTAGTATTGTGTCCCAATGCGAATATTGAGTTCGTTGTGCGTGTGCGTCACACAAAAAAGCATAAGCAGCCCCAGTATGAGGTCGTTCACCCGTTCTAGAAGTTTAGTTAGCGGTGTTCTACATTTCGCAGCGTTATCAAGGGAAGTTCCCAATAAAAATGTGAAAAAGATTGACTGATTCACATTTTGCTAACTAGGCCATTTAAGCTGAAATCAGCGAAATTTTTAGGTTTGATACTGAATCATATCTACAAGTTGCTAAACGAGATAACACATTTTTATTATTTATTGAACTCGTTAGCACTAATTATGCAACATTAGTTATGTCACATTTACTTTGCCATTGTTATGAAGATGTTGATTATTAATCAATATTTTTCATAGAAGTAAAGTGAAATTTCTGACGGGCCAGAAATTTATTTGCATATTATTAATAGACTTATTTGCACACTTCAGTATGTCATGCTTGTGAAGGTATGGTCGATGTAATACTTCTATTTTTGCATAAACAATCTACCTATATTTTTACCATTTTGAAATAAAACCCAGATATTTCTTAATTTTGAACAACTAATTAACATAGTAAGTTCTTACTCTCATACAAAGTCTGAGTTATGCTTATGCGTTTTATCTTCATTTTAGTTTGTTTTGGGTATTATCAATATTAAAAAGAATTAAGAAGAGTCTTTATAAAACAGTTTTGTACGAATGATGGTATCTAATTCTGCCTTCCATTCTAACAGCTGATGTACTACCAACTTCAACAAAGGTATGAATTGGAAGAAGAAACAAAATTTTCTAAGATTGGGGTAGGATGAACACGAAATACGATAAAACTCCAAGGGCGAAGTCCTTTCTCTGGCATCTTCCAAACATATCATTAGCGTTTCCAACTTGAGAAGTGATCTGCTTCTAAAGATTTAACATTCACCTTATACATACATCGACTAAGAAAGACCGTCAAATTCAAATAAGGAACGATAACAATATATTCCCTAAGTGGCAGACCCAATATAATAGACACTAGAACTAATTGTATATTGAACTACACCACACAAAAAAAACATCAAGTACTACTGAGTTGATCACCATATTCTTATGCATTTTAGAGCGCTAAAATCGAATCCTGCACAAAATTTGCTCCATCCCTTGAGGATTTTTGTTCTAAGCTCAAGAAATATCTGAAAATTGCACTAGATTTAGTGTTACAATTCAATGGAGAATGTTGGAAAGCTTCTAAATTTTATGTATTTTGAGCCATTGAATTCGAATCTTACGTCATCGGGTCAGGATTTGAATACAACGTCGAAAATTTGCCCAAAAATTGATCAAATTTGGCTTGTTCTAAGCCAAGGGTCAATTTAATCCACTACACCAGCATTTTAATCAAACGTCAAAAAACCTTTTGGAAATTGATGAAAATGTGCAAAAAAGTGTAGACAGCGATATTATATTTCTTTCCTCGTTTCTTTCTTTTCCTATTTCTGGTCTATCCCTTCTCAGCATCCAACAGCCATCATATTTTCACTCCACCTCCCTCTGATATCTTGATGTAATCAATATGACAATTCAAGAAGTGTAATTTCAAATTGATCAAATACTTCAAGTTTTTTAAATTTTTCACCATCTCGACTATTATCCTTTTGTAATCGGGACTTTTTTGATTTCTCAGGAAATTTTCAATGACCTTTTCAAAACTGAACCATGCTGCTTTTTCGATATCAATATAGTTCATTTTGGTAACAATAATACCATCCCAGAACTTCAAAAGAATTTAAGATCCATCGAATATTCCTTTATCTTCTTTTATATTTAAATCAGACAAGGTAATAATTGCAGCGTCACTTTATTTGTTAAGGCCTTGAGAGATTAATTGATAAGACCAAGTTTAATATGGAAGGACGAAAGTAGAATTTTGTATGGATCTATCAAAGGGTCATTAATGATTTCCATTTAATTTTCATATGATTCTTCTTCATAGCTGAAGTCAAAAGTTTTGCGCCACCTTAAGGTAATCCTAAATCTCGAATCATTTAATTCCTGTTGTTGTGATACTATTTTGCGTATTGGAGTAGAGTCAATACTGCTTTGAACACTATTGCTTTTAATTTTAATTTCACCAATTTTGGACACATTTTGGATATATTATTATTATTATTATTATTATAACTTTCACTCCTAGCTTATTGGAATCAACGACTTCATTTTGTCTACGGTGTGTCTGCCTACCTTTGAAAGCCTTCTAGAAAAATAGAGGAAAGGAATCACAAACTATTTTATTATTATTATTATAAATCAACAAACGACCGTTAGAGTATCAGGAAATGAGCAGAGAAATTTATTTGATAATAAGGTAACGGTATATCGCCGTTTTTGTTTGCTTAGTGAAAATTCATATAGATATGCAAATCCACAGTGGATATATTTGTTTATTGTTGTTGTGTGAATAATTTGGATCAGACCTAGTTGTACGCCCTAATTACTTTATTGTAAATTTGTAATGAAATGTTATAAACTAACTGTACTGTAATTATACACTTTCGATTACAAAAGTGTACGGAGGACTTAGAACGTTTATGGAACCTTGTTTTGTTGAAGGTAAATATCTGTTAGAAAATTAATTATTATGAGAAAATGTTATATTGTATATGTTTTGTTTTTTGCATTATAGTATTATTTATATATATAAAAAATATTAGGAGTAAACTGTTATAACAAATTAACAAAGTCAAATGCATATTAAAAAAAAACTTTTGAGGTGAATGACTGACTTAATACTTTAGAATTTAAACAAATTAAATCTCGGGTTGATTAATATTGTAAATAAGTAAAATATATCTGCTGGTATTAAAAGCTATGTTTATCCAGTTTTATATGGAATGTGAATTGTTTTGTATAAAACAATCATCATGAATTTATCAAAAATACAAAAACAGTAATAATTATTAATCCCATAAACTAAATTTATTGGGGGTTTTGTTTTAACCAAACCAAGTCAATTAGTAACAATAAAATGAACAACAGTAATAATAATAAACGTTCTTATTGAGAGTAGTGTATAAAAGAGCTTATACAGATTTCAGGGCGAAGTTCATTCTGGGATAAACACTACATCTGGAATTAGCCAGGATGCAAACTTATGCGCTAAAATTACCAGCAGGGATGAGTTAATCACATTAGATGACAGAATCTAGAATAATGGAGACGGAAGAACCATCAACTGGGAAGAAGAGTTCTCGACAGTGTCTAATTCAATCAAACTGATTTGGAAGATGACTGCAATCACAGAAACAGATCAGCCTTCAAAGGGTGAGAAATATCTCCACTGTAACAATTTTGTCAATAGACCAAACAGAATTTGGAGAAATGACAACTGTTAAAGAAAAAGATGGTAGTAATCAGCTTCTAAAGGATTATATGGAACTTTATTCACAGTTGGTGCTGAACTATATTCGATGAAAACAAAACCTGCAATAACGGGAGCTGAAGGACAGTCAACTGGGAAAGAGGAGTTTAATTCTTTAATACTTCACCAAATTAAACTTTATCAAATACAAGCTTGAGTAGAGGATTGACAGAAATCGAAGAATGGATGCCTAAGTTCTAGATTCACTGGTATATTTGGAGTGTTTCTATTGATAATAGATAAATTGTATTAATAACAATTATGAGTACCTAGTGCATACATAATTCCAGATCATAATTCGTCAGCAAGTCAATTAGGTGATTTTCCTGACTTCTCATATCTGCTTATTGGAATGCTCCAACTTCAAGTTGTCCCATTCCTTTGGAAACAGACTCGCTGGCTAACCATTTTAATGTCTTAAGTCCTCTCCACCTTTTCAAGAAAAAAAGTACTGTCCATTTTTTTTCATTTCATGGAAATCTTTACTTCTCTCTCGTTTTTCTTTATTTTCATAGTAGCTCTTGGAGACTGTAAATATCTGGAGCTAAAGCGAGAAGTGTTCTTCAAACCTTCGTAATCCGATGATGATAAGTTTAATTATTTTAAGGAACTGAATCTTTAGTTTACATTTGGATTGCAATGCTTTTCTAGTAGCCTGAAGTAAAGTTTAAAGGTAAAATATGCTCTCATCTTAAATTGGTTTTTGATTCAATAATAAATTAATATTATTTTATATTTATTGAAAATTCCCACAAAATCCTCTTCAAAAATCCCTTACTTTTAATAGTTATGATGACATTGATACTACTGACAAAGTATTAAACCATTACTGAAACACATGCAGATAAACTATTACTTTTTATCTAACGTGATGGTACGTCACTCAGCGTGCGACTTATTTACCAGTACCAGATCACTGTCGTAGAAGATTTATTATATTTAATCGGTTGCCAGAACATAACATTTTGACAGAATTAAAATATTATCGTAAAAATTATGTCAAGTTGCTATTTATTACAAAGTTATAAATAATAAACAAATAAAATAGTTAAGACCTTGAGCTGATAAAAGTATCTGTAAAATGATAACAGTCATGCATAAGTGATTATATCAGATCGGGTGAACGACCTAGCGCGATTTAACCTCAAAAATTGAGGTCGTAACATTTTTCTAATAAAAGGCTAACATGATGGAGAGTGAACAACACAACAAACAACTGACATACATGCAGATCACTGAACCGATATCTTGAATGTCTTTTTATGTGGTCTTAATTACAAGCCTTTTCACTTTAGCAATACTACGAAATGAATAATTAATAATAGTATTTATTAATATTTATAACTCAAGTTGATTTCATTGATTGTTTTATTTTTTATTCGTAGAAATTAGAATGCCTTAAGAGGGCACTTACAGGATAAGTTTTTTAGGGAAAATAGTTATCCTATTTATGCAAGAAAATAATTCCAAATTTGTGTTTCACGGTGACAAAGAAGAAAAACTGAGGTGAAAATTTACTAATGAAATAACTTTATTAAGCGTACATTTTTAGAAAATAAGTGAAGAAGTTACCATATCGTTTAAGAAGAGTGCCTTGGACTGGATTCCAATTCAGAAACATGCAATTGTTGTATTTTGGATGGGCAGGTATCTTCAGCTAGCGGTACGAATATTCAAGACATATTTGAACCAAAATTTTCTGATGTACGTACAAAATAATTATAACAGTATACTATTTGAAGTCAGCACATTCAATGTCTCTGGATAATTTTTTAACCGCGTTTATGCAATTATGGACACGCAGTATTTAGAATTTCCTATTAAATACTTATTGCCATAATCTGAAAAATCTAAATCTTCACAGATGTTCAGCTAGGAATTGACCTTTCAGAGTTAAAAAGGTTTATTGACCTATGAGAAATTTATGTCAATAAAAAAGACTTGAATATTGATTACGAAATTCAGAGGACCTCGAAAAAGAAAAGCGCATTGGCCATGAATTGTATAAATATGTGGTTAATAAGTTTCGTGCGCTCATTTAATTTGTAAGATTAAAGAACCTGGCGGAATGCTTTTGACTAAAATAAAATTGATCAGAAATATTACTTGGGGGCAATTTTCAATTTAAATGTGTTTCTGACGTGAATGCGAATTGTTTTATTCTAATTAAAATTTCACAGAAATAAAGTGTATGTTCCATATCAAGATCACCTCATTTTTATCTTTATACTGCTATCTATATAATTTTAAAAAATAACAACTTAGTAATAAAATATTCGTAATCTACGAAAACTGTCTGGGTTTGTTAAGAATGTAACAGTTTACGTAGTTACATATTTTTTTCATAAATTTACCAGATCTGAATTATATAGCCCATCAGCAAATATTATGACAAAGGATTCCTTCCTTCTTGATATCCTTTAAGACAGCTTGAATAAAACTGTGGTAACTAAAGGTTCAATTCAGTACCTACTTGTGTTTATCAAAGTAGCTAAGATGAAAAAAATCTGCAAATATTAGTAACGGTTTCTGCAAACCATCAGACAAGCAGTTTTGTGACAACTTTAATGAAAAGATTATCTTAGATAAAAGGATAAATAATTCTTGTCGAAATCCTTTGTCATTAATGAAGTAAATAATGCCAGACATCATGACTGATAACATCGTCTTGAAAAATACGATACATACCGGGTGGCCACGAGAATCGGTCCAGGCATATAGCTCTTTTTCCAAAAAATAATAAAATATACAGGGTGCTCCATTTAAAAGAATCGAATTTAATATTATTCCAGTCGAAACCGGAAATCAGTCATTTTGAATGTACACGTCACAAAATTGGAAAATAAGTTTTACATATACATTTCAAAATTCAAATTCTATCTGATCTGATCACGTTGTAAATTTTGCATTTTTTTTTTCAAAAATAAATTTAAAATTTCTTATTTTATTTTTCAATCCAGAAGGCTGTGACGCCTGTGACTTGGGAAAAATGTATCTATCTCCATTCTGTTATTCACATAAATGATAATTCTTAATAGTAAGTTAATATTGTGGGCCGATAAATTTTAACAATTTTCTTAAATGAAACATTACATAGAAAATTTTATTTCGAATACGACGATATATGATATGGCTAGTTTTATTTCTATTTAACAACTAAAAAATTAAACAACTCAAAAATTTGGAAACTATTTTTGAAAAAAATTAAAATTTCGCAATTTTATCAGATAGAATTTTGTCTGTAGATTCCAAAAATAACAAAATATTCAGAGTGTTTTATTTAAAAATTTCTAGTATTTCTTTAATAAATGAAGGAGGTGGCGTTTTGATTTCCTTTATTATTTTTTCAGGTTACCAAATGTCCCATGATTAAAACATTTGTTATGAGGTAAATTTCTATCTTTCTTGGATTTAGAGATTCGTAATAAAAGTATGTATTATGTTTTAATACATAATTTATATTAAAAACACAGGAAACAATAAAATGTTGACGTTTCGCTGACGATTATCAGCTTTTTCAAAACTAAGTTAAAGAGACCAGACAATTTTACTGTTGTTATGAGGGTGCATATACTGGTCCCCCACGAAGTCGGCGCCTATGTCTGTAAGCAAATTACGATGTTACGTCATGGAGTATTCTTGTTATAAACACGATAATAAACATTTATTTGGATTGTGATTTTCTGCGAAAATAATTGCGAATTAGTGTCAAATGTTATCAATTTCATTCACTTTAAAATACTTTGTGATTTATAAAGAGTAAAAATTAGACATTACAAGCAATATGGTTAGTTCTTCATTTGTGAACAACCTGTTTCTACCGGGTGGCCCATTTTCGAGCCTCATCATTGGGATCTCGGAAACAGTAAGAAATATAGGGTTGGTTAACTTATCGAAATGTTGTGTCGAATACTTTCGGCAATATCCCGAAAAACCGAAATTTTATGAAATCTTTTTTAATTTACTTCAGACGTTATTTGAAAACAAGTTTTAAAACTAATAACACTTGGTCTTTACCACTTTTTATCCTCTACAAGATGGCGCTGTCAAATTTGAAATCCGACGTTTCGTCTTCCAGAAACCATCATCAACTTATTTTTTTAATACGGACCTGGATTTTTTATTTTATTTTTTGGACTCCCTAAAGTCTATGACCCAACACAAATTTTGATTTTCGAGCGTTTAGATGACAAAAACTGACATTTTCTGTATTTTTTAAAAATACCCGGTTTTTAAAACAAATTATTTTTTCAACATCCTAAATTTATTAGTTAGGTAAAAAATAAAAATCTAAATTTGTGATACTGATAAAAACTAATTATAATTATAACTAAAGCACTTATTGGTAGATAATATAATAATTTTTATTTATTTTAGAATCCTAAATAAGTAAATAGGATTTTAAAAAATAGGATAAATCAAATACTTTTATTTCAATACAATGTGTCCGTCCAACTCGTTTATATTGAGTAATTTGTGCAATATTACCGGAAAATGGAAAAGACTGCCTTGACATTCAAAAACAAAAATAAAATAAAGAGACATTAGAATGTAACATTAAAAATATATCTTAAGCTATTATTTAAAAAAATTAGCTGTAAACATAATTTTCAATAATAAGAATATAAGGAATGGATTCAAAATTTTTTGGAAATTTTTTATGAACTTGTATTTCTACTGAAAATAAAAATCTAATTTAAAGTAACACGTACTAATGTCACTTCATTTTATTTTTGTTTTTGAATATCAAGGCCGTCTTTTTCATTTTCCATTAATATTGCAGAAATAAGTTCAATATAAACGAGTTGGACTGACTGATGCATTGAAATAAAAGTACCTATTTGACTTAACCTATTTTTTAAAATTCTATTTACTCATTTAGGAAATTTTGGAAATAAATAAAAATTATTGTTCGTATTTACTATCTAACTTAAATTAATTACCAACTTTAATTATAATTAATTATTATAATTACTTTTTATTCGCTTTTAATACAGCTCTTCATCAGCATCATAATTTAGATACTTATTTTTTACCTAACTAATAAATTTAGGATATCGAAAAAATAATTTGTTTTAAAAACAGTGTCGTATTAGGTATTTTTAAAAAATCTAGAAAATGTCACTTTTTGTCATCGAAACGTTTGAAAATCGAAATTTGTGATATCATAGCTTTTAGGGAGTCCAGAGATAACAAAAAATAAAATAAAAAATCCATTTCCGTGTTTATGTAAATAAATAATAAAAAAGTTGATGATGGTTTCTGGAAGACGAAACGTCGGATTTCAAATTTGACAGCGCCATCTTGTAAAGGATAAAAAGTGGCAATGACGAGTTGTTATTCGTTTTAAAATTTGTTTTCAAATAACGCCAGAAAAAATGAATAAAAATTTTATGAATTTTCGTTTTTTTTCCGGATATTTCCGAAAATATTTGGAATTTTTCAAATTGCAACACAGCATTTTGCAACTTTGCCATAATTTAACCGACCCTATAACTCTTATGGTTTCCGAGATCCCAATGATGAGGCTCGAAAATGGGCCTTCTTTATCGCATTTTTTTTTTGTTTTAAGGAACATTTTTAGTCACTTTTTCTTCTCAAAATAGTTACAATTTTTTATAAGATTATTCTTTGGTAAAAATGGTAAAAACAAAATGATGGAGAACGCTGCGCAGCCGTTTTCACTTGAGGTAAAATTTTACAAATTGGATAACTTTTAAACTTTGTTCCATTAAGGGCAGGTGCAAGTCTCGAATCTACCACACCCCGCACATGTCAGTTTGACATGATGCAATCAAACCGAAACTACCATGACTGCAGGTTGCAGCAGGTGCATATGCGTTTTCGCAAATTCTTACGAGATGGCAGCACTTTTAAGGCATAGATATGCACTTTTTACTTTTCGAATAAATTAATTTACAGCTCATACCATTACCAAGAGTTGGGGAAATGAAAAATGTCGGAAAGTTAGTAAATTTGACCAGAAAAAATATAAACTGCATGCAAAAAATTTTTTTTTTCTCTTGAAGAAAAAAATAACTTTCCGACATTTTATACATATTTTAAATTAATCGGATAAAAATTGCATTTAAATCGGATAAGTTTTAAACGAAATATTCGAAAACTACGATTTAATTGGGCATATAAGACTCTTAAAAGAAAAATATTACAACTTTTTGCATACAGAACGAGTTTTTTACCCATGACTTTAGTAGACATGAGAGTTATGTTTTTATTGTAGTATAATAATAGTCTATAGCATAGTTACATGGGACAAATCTAACTTTCAAGTTTCACCGGGCTTTAAGCAGCATATAGGATTTTTTAGCTAGAACATAATTGTCAATTTTTAAAAATATTTCTTATAAGGAAGCATACGCCATATCTTAATCCATTGCCTTGCTAACTTGCAACTTGAGGTAAAAAATATTTTTATACCCATATTATTGAGGAATCAGTCGAAACAACTATTACCATTTCAGATAAAGCTAAGAAACGTTATATGATAAAATTGATTGCAGCGTTTTAAAGAAAAACAACAATCAAATACATTTTTCTAAATATATTATGAAAGACCTTCGTCAACAATATTTAAAAGGGGAATAGTGTTTCAGGAGAAAATTACAGAAAAATTTATAGGGTGAATGACATGGGGCGAGCATTTTTTGGCCTATTATTAGAAGCTTAATACACAAATAAAATTATAAACATTTGTGTTCTTTGGAGATTTTTTTTGGTAGAAGACTTCTGGTAAAAGCATTGAGTTGATAATTCTACGACTGTACATTTCGCATTGTTTTAAGTGATAATATCTTTGAGTCAATGAGTTATTACAGCTTCCGAATTAATTACGTTTTAACGCCTGCTCTTGCTGCTGTAAAAAATTAATTTAAAACAGACACGGATTGACAAATAGAGCACATTCGAAACGACAAAAATAAATTTCGATTTCGTTGAGAAATGCTAGACTCAACTGTTTTGTGTCCATGAGAAAGTAACACGTCACAGTTTTGCTTACCTCAGACCCGATTAAAGTTTCTTGAACTCCGCTTAAAAACTAGGCCGATGTATAATCTACACAACAAGAAAAGGACGGAATTAGTTCATCTAGATATTGTGCTAGAAAGAGACGGACAGTTCGATCATAATTGACGATAAAAGTGACAGTGAAAAATAACGAAATTAATAGATACATAGTGGGATATCGTAGTAGAGCATTTGTTGGTACTAGTTTAGATGTTGACAGCGAGGTCGACGACACCAATTCAGTGGACAAAAAACAAATAATATAACGGTAAAAATACATAGTAATTGTATTATTTCGTCATCGTTACCTTGTAATAACATTTCGTAATCGATATTAAAACAAAAATTTAAAAACACTTTTAGAGGCGCACCCATTTCACATGTA
The DNA here is from genome assembly GCA_963680705.1 of Rhagium mordax. NCBI lineage: Eukaryota > Metazoa > Arthropoda > Insecta > Coleoptera > Cerambycidae > Rhagium > Rhagium mordax. Next base: position 69,615,878 of record OY796661.1, read on the forward strand.
TGAAACATCTAGAAGTTGCACGAGGCTCATTTCCCAAATAAAAAAAGAACGTATACAGTATAAGGACTTGATGTACAAGGGCAAGACACTTCATATACTGGCATAATAGAAAATGAGAGTAAACAGAAATGTCTTGAATGATTTGTAATGGAAATGAGCGATGAGGTTTGGATGAATAGGGAAAAGCTGTCAAATCAATTCAATTAGTGGGGTGATGGCTATAGTAAAGCACCATATTCATTGTGGAATCATGTAATATCATTTTAGTAATATGTAGTAAAGCACCAATTTCGTAGTTGCCTTCTTCGTTCTTAAGACTATCGCGCACAGATTTAATAATAATTCATTGATTCCATGGTGTTACACTCCTCGTTGCATTTCGACATATTATCGTCACCTCCAATCAGTGAAAAAAATTGCCAAGTAGGCCTTGATTTTTATGATAGATAGATACTATCAATTTGCCACAAAATGCACTTTTCCATGAGCAACAATCTAAGTTGATGAAAATCGAATCAAAAATAGCTACTTTGTGATTTCCATTGAAGCAAGGATTTCAGTGTTTTTATAAATTTGCTAGTTCCATAATTGATATTAAAATACATTTTTACTTTTTGCAGCTGTCAACCTAATAAAAATGCTACCTATTTAATAATTATTTCAACAGATTGAAGTACCGAACAGACAATTTTCTCTAGGTCTTGCAGGTATTAAATACGAAATTGATGTCAAAAAAACATTATGTTGTTTGGTAGCTTTCAAAACTGCTGCTAAATTTAAAAATATTCTAGTATATGTTTTTCGTATTACTTTCGTATTCAGTACTTCCAAAATCTATAGAAAAATGTTTGTTAAATACTTTAATTTGTTGAAATAATAATAAAATCGCATTTTTATAAAGTTGGCAGAAATTTTGACAGCTGTCAAAGGTTACAACTTTCTTTTAAATCAATTACTGAATTAAAAAGTTTTAAAACATTTTATGTATCTTCTTCTATGGAATTCAACATGATTTTCAAAATTACAAAAGATATACTTGTAAATTTTTGACAGCAATGTTCTATCTGTCGATCAACGTAGTTTTTGACATTAATTTCGTATTTAGTACCTCCAAAACTTCTAAAATAATGTTTATTTGTTTAAATAATTTTAAAATGTCATTTTCATTAAAATGAAAAATTTTGACAGCTGCCAAAAGTGAAAACTTAATTTTATTATCTATTATCGAACTAGCAAATTTCAAAACACTTAGCAATTCTTCTATGGGAATTCACGTCATTTTCAAAATTACGAAGGCACACATGTATTTTTTGACAGCAGTTTTGGCAGCTACCAACAAATATAATATTTTTTTGCAACAATTTCGTATTTAGTTCCTCCAAAGTCTATAGCGAAAAGTCTGTTTGGTACTCTAATTAGTTGAAATTATTCTTAAATGGCATTTTCATTATGTTGCCAAAAATTTTGACAGCTGTCAAAGGTCACAACTTTATTTTAAATCAATTACTGAATTAGAAAGTTTTAAAACATTTGATGTTTATTCTTCTATGGCATTCAACATGATTTTCAAAATTACAAAAGATATACTTGTAAATTTTTGACAGCAATTTTCTATCTGTCAACCAACGTAACAATTCTTTGACATTAATTTCGTATTCAGTACCTCCGAAACTTCTAAAATAATGTTTATTTGTTTAAATAATTTTAAAATGTCATTTTCATTAAAACGAAACATTTTGACAGCTGCTAAAAGTGAAAACTTAATTTTATTATCTATTATCGAACTAGCAAATTTCAAAACACTTAGCAATTCTTCTATGGGAATTCACGTCATTTTTAAAATTACGAAGCCACACATGCATTTTTTGACAGCAGTTTTGGCAGCTACAAACAAATATATTTTTTTTTTGCACAATTTCGTATTTAGTTCCTCCAAAGTCTATAGAGAAAAGTCTGTTTGGTACTCTAATTAGTTGAAATTATTCTTAAATGGCATTTTCATTATGTTGCAAGAAATTTTGACAGCTGTCAAAGGTTACAACTTTATTTTAAATCAATTACTGAATTAGAAAGTTTTAAACCATTTTATGTATCTTCTTCTATGGAATTCAACATGATTTTCAAAATTACAAAAGATATACTTGTAAATTTTTGACAGCAATGTTCTATCTGTCAGCCAACGTAGTAATTTTTTGACATTAATTTAGTATTCAGTACCTCCGAAACTTCTAAAATAATGTTTATTTGTTTAAATAATTTTAAAATGTCATTTTCATTAAAATGAAAAATTTTGACAGCTGCCAAAAGTGAAAACTTTATTTTATTATCTATTATCGAACTAGCAAATTTCAAAACACTTAGAAATTCTTCTATGGGAATTCACATCATTTTCAAAATTACGAAGGCACACATGTATTTTTTGACAGCAGTTTTGGCAGCTACCAACAAATATAATATTTTCTTTTGCAACAATTTCGTATTTAGTTCCTCCAAAGTCTATAGAGAAATGTCTGTTTGGTACTCTAATTTGTTGAAATTGTTCTTAAATGGCATTTTCATTAAGTTGCCAGAAATTTTGACAGATGCCAAAAGTAAAAACTGCATTTTAATATCAATTATGGAACTAGCAAATTTAAAAAAAAACACCTGATTTTCCTTCTATGGAACTTCACATTGTTTATAAAATGATGGAAGACAAACTTGCATAGTTTTAAATTTGACAGCAATTTTGGCAGCTACCAACGAACATAATAATTTTATGAAATTAATTTCTTATTCAGTACCTCCAAAACCTGTAAAAAAATGCCTTCTTAACTATTAAAATCATTTGTGGAAATAATTATTAAATATCATTTTTATTCAGTTGACAGATAATTTGACAGCTGTCAAAGTCAAAACGTTATTTTAATTTCAATTATTATAAAAATAGAAAAATTTTAATTTATATTCCTTTTTTCCTGAAAAATCATATTGTTTTTAAAATTACGAATGACATACTTTTCAATTTTTAAATTTGACAGTGATTTTGACAGCTATCAAGAATAAAAAAATAAATGAAAATTCTATTTTAACAGATGTATTAGCTATTTGTAAAGTAAATATTTAAAACCAAATTGGGCGAATCTATAAGTATTTATGATCGGGTATCATTTTAATTAAAAATTATTAAACAATAAATTCCTTAACTTTACTATTCGAGCACATAATTTGTTCCTCTGAATTGATAATTATTAACTTTTATTTATTTATTTCTTAATATATTTTACTAAACTCCCAGAAAAGTAACTAAATCCGTGGCCAAAATTGAAATTCCGTTTGCATTGTTTTTCTAATTTCGCAACACAACTTTAGTTTTATAATTAGGCGATTTTGAAACAATTTTTAACACAATTAAAACAAAAAATTATCGCCAAACCAAAGGCAAATGTGTAACAAATTGTTTGCTTAAATTTTGTCATGCAAATAAACATATTGCTAATTTTTTTAAAGCAAATTGTTGAATTTCATTTTATGTAGTAATGGTTCGTGGTAAGAAAGGAATTGTGGCATGTTAGAAATTCAACTCAGACAGAAAGGACTAGAAAACTTTTAAAATATATTTACTTTATTTTGCTGAATATATTAAATTCTATATGAATAACATTTAGAATAAAGTTTGATAACTTTTTCTGAGAAAATTTCTCACTGGTCTACCATCCTTGTAAAGTGCTAATTGGAAGAAAATACTACAAAAATATTTCAAATTGCAATTTAATTCATAATTCTGATATAAATTGCATTGTAATTTAATAAAATAACTTTCTTTGGAGGAATTGAGCTACTACAAATTATTCATTAACAATGCAAACTCTCAAACTTAAATAAGCATAACAGTTCGTTAGCATACACTACAAAAATGCTATTATTTACTTATTTTCAAACACTTTCATTTTCTATTAAAGAGAGTGAAATTATACTTAGTAGGTGCTAAGAAAGTGACTATTATTTGCTAATAACGTTTTTAAGCCATTAGAAATTTCAGATTTCTCCTTCTCATGTTTGTACTACTTATTTGTCCCGTTCATTCACATTATGGAGTAATACTAGAAGTAGTTCAACTTTGTGCATGCCACATTGTATCTCAATAAGTAATAGACAATGCCTACCTTCACTTTTACCGACAGATGTCTCCATATGACAAGAATATTGGTTTACACAATAAGTAATAAATAGCTTATGAAATAAATTACCATTAATATAATTGCAGTAAAAAATATACATATTGCAGTTAATTTTCTTATATTACTTTAAATAAATGTCTCAGCTTTGCTTTTAGAATATTTTGTTTTTAAGCGCGTGTTTGCGATGTTAGCACGTTAAAGATCTTCACTAATGCCACAAAAAGGGATAATTTAGATAGGTAGTAATATTTATATTGGCATTAACTATTCTCCAAACAAACAAAAAATGCAGAGATACAATTTTTGATTTGAATCGAATTTTTTTTATGAAATTCTAGTATTGAAGCCATAAGTAGTCTTTTGACCATAAAAATTATTAAATCGAAGGTTAGCTAGTATCATAATATGAAATAAATATAATGGTCCTAGTGCGGAGCCTTGAGTAACACCATGACGGGGGAGGGTTCCAATTTTGGTTCTGGCGCTCTACCTCCTACAAAACCTATTTATTACACATCTGGAATTTTCCTTACCTAAGCACAGTCAGATCCGAATTCAAATAAATATTTAAGAAAAGACGAAAAACTCAAACAAAATACAAACTAATCGAATAACATCAAAAGATCTATGATTCATATCGCTCCTCTTATTTTCCCAACCGAAATCACTTGTCAATGTTGATTTAAAATCCTCTTGATTAAACAAGGAAATGGAAAATATCGTTACTAACTCGTAACTTCTGATTTCCCCGGGAAAACCGGGGTGAAAATCCTCAGCGACCACGTGTCTTTGCCCCGCGAAGTTTGAAGGCCAAGTGCAGGCTATATTGATTTAAAACTTCCTGCACGTGCGCAGGTCTTGAATGGTCCACGAAAGCTCACGGGCCATTCTCAGTACACCAGCAGTAAATGAACGAACGAGAAAAAAAATTGGAACAAGTAGGAGCTGGGAAACGGTGACAGGATCACAAAATATTTTCACTTAAAATTCTTTATAAGTTGTTGAAAAATGAACTGTCCATAGGTGAGAAGTTGTACTTTTTATTTTTCAATTGTTATTAACAAATAAGGTTTTTTTTAAATAGGTATACTCTTAATTAAAAAATTCATCTCTTTTATTTATTGCAATAATTTCTGAAAATTTGAGCTTAAGATTTTTTAGGTTGCAAATTACGATTCTGGCCTTAAAATTGGTCTAAAAACAAAATGGCGTCTACAAAATGGCGTTGGAAGTCTAATTTTTATTATTATTTTTTTTATTTTTTATTAATAAAATTGTCTGGGTTTTTATGGTCGCTGATTACGAATTTGACATTAAAACTCAGCTAAAACCATCAGTGGCGGATCCAAAATGGCGGAAAAATTTCAGGCATAATTCGATGTGATGCAATTAAAGTTTACAAAACAATGTTACCTAATATAAACAAATAATTTCCAGTTAGGTACTTATAAATTTTATTCTTAGTTTTATTCTTTGATAAAATAAATTTTTGATTGCGGCCTGTAACGGCGCGTAAAGGCGCACAATTCCTGCGAACACATTTAGTTCGACGATTATCAGGTAGATGGCATATCCTTCCTTATCCTAGTCGCCAAGTGGCGTGGCGAGGCGGTGAACTTTTAAGCTTGATGCGTGAAGTTTAAGCTGCTTGATTTCAAGAGCGGCTTACTATGATTTACGACTACAACTTGAAATTATGTAGTAGTCATTCATGATTCATGTATGAATATGTTATTTGTTATTTTTTTACTTTCTGTGTTTATCTAATCAAATTATGTTTTATGTATATACGGCGTGTTTACGGATTGACTGTCGATGTAATAAATTATACGTATGAGATAACTAAAAGGCTTTATTTTAAATAATTTTCATTGGATAGGTTAAATTCCTTTCGTAAATATTTTTGGATTTTAGATCAAGTTTATTACAGAAATACATAATTAGAACCTATTTTCACGCGTGTTTATTTTGAATAATAATAGGATGAGGCAAAAGTAAACATTTTTCTCCAAGTTTTCTTATTCAGAAAAATGCGTACTATAAAATATATTTAAAGTTGATTTATCCTAACACAAAATACGACTGTTTCGTTAAGGAGTAGGAGTTTCCCTTTCATTATTTTTTGGTAAAAATTCTTATAATTAATAAATGGATAGTCAAATATGCATTTTTCATTAAAGATTATGTGTTTCAAATGAACTTCAACTTGCAATTTTGAATAGCTTGTTCCTTAAATTTTCAAAAATCAATGCATACCATCAAAAAATTGTTAATTTCTCCCAATTAATAATCTAAGGATATGGCGTCAGTTTCGTTATTTTTTTGGTGCCATTGATGAATTTAAAAACCAATTTATCATAGAAAAATATCCATTTATAGTTATTCAATCTCCAATTTTGTACTGATTTTTTAACTCAATTAGTTCAAAAGTTAAGAGAACATTAAAGCACTATAATCAGAAATCATGTTCAATTAAAAATGTTAAAATTAAAGTAAAAAAAAGAATTTTTAAAATAATCCGAAATATGTATTTTATCTTATGCGTAATCATCTCCTTAAAAGTAATTAGAAATATTTATAATAGATACATAATACATAATCAAGTTTTATATTTTAACCAATAAAACGCAAAATTTTAGCGTTTCTTTCACATTTTCTAGATTATCTTCTACAAATTTTAATTAAAAAAGAAATGGCCTAAAGCAGCGCGAATTATTTTGAAAATTATAATATTTTCGAAATGATTTTTTTTTTTAGGTAATATGAAACTTTTATACGGTGTCAGATATTGCCATCAGTTTCTACGTTAAAAAAGTTCATATAAACGTGGGTTCAGAAATGGCTCCTAAGAGCGCTAGAGCCTTTTAAAGGAGAGCCTCTGATGCTGTTTTTTTTGTAATATTTTAGCCATTTCTGGACTTATGTTTATATGAACTTTTTTTAACTATTTTTGGACGTTTAAACTGGTGGCAAAATCGTTCTAGTTAGTTTCGGAACATCCTGTATTAATAAATATTCTTTAAAATTAAAGGAAATTTCACCTTTCAACTCTTAACTCTCGACATCAATATGTTTTCAAGTTATTATGATACACGGACGGACGGAAGGATTTATAAAAAGTATGTAATACATAAAATGACTTCTTTCTTTTTTTTTAATATTACTTAACTATCACATTAGTCTCAAATAAATTATTTATCATCAAACGATTCGATAGCTATCATGGCAAACAGATAGACAGACAGACAGACATATCAACAGGTCCATAAAAAACATTTTTTGGAATCAGTAACAAGTTGAGAACATATTTCTGTTAAAATTTGAATGTTATATTTTCAAAATTGCGTAAGTTGTGATATAAACAGACAGACAGACACGCATACATACCAACGGGTGCATGAAAAAGCATTTTTTGAAGGCGGTAATGAGTCGCGAACATATTTCTGTTAAAATTGCATGCCTTTTCAAAATCGTGTCAAATATGTATTGGAAAATCTGTATCTTCGGTTTTAGTTAAAGAAATTAAGAAAATTATAAAACACCTGAAATTTTTTAAACAATATCTGATAAGTATTTACAATCCTTGTAACTTCTAAGTTTTTAGTTCTGACTTCTGATATCGACACTCAACAGGATACGGTCTTTTCAAAATTGCATCAGAAAATCAGAAAATATGTAACTTCTGTTTTAGTTAAAGAAAGTAAAAAATCATAAAAAACCTGCAATTTTTAAGAATAAGTTTCACAAGTATTTGCGAAAATAATAATAACTTGGCCCGTTACAATGTTATAGTCCAGTCGAAATAAGATTTGGGGACGAAATATTTTGTCCATCAGATATTTTTGCATAGAATTCTTGTTTGATGTTACACAAACAGGAAATCATAAAGCGGACACTTGCTAGGCGGAGAAACATATGCATTTTATGCAAAACAATTGGATAATTCAATTTAAATGGCGCGAATTTCAAATACAAAAATGTGTTTTGTGTATAATTTTTCATGAATTTCCATCTTTTTATTTTTTTATGTTCACCTTCACCCACGTACCCCTCCCCTTCTTTTACCTATCTCCTTTTGTTCGAATTAAAAAAATAATAAATTTTACCAGGTTGTTAAAATAATTCACATCTATCTCAATCCCTCCCACTTACCCACTTATTACTGCTCTACCTTGTACCTTAAACTGTAGCCATGATTTTTCTGCGAATTAAAAAAATATTACATAGAATCAGTTTATTTAAATATGTAGTTTAATTTTTCTTGAAAAATAGATTTACAGTGTGATCCATTTGATAGCGGACCACCTCTGTAAAATAGCTATTTTTGGTCCGATTTTGATGAACACTTTTTTAGATTGTTGCTCATGGAAAACTGCATTTTGTGGCAAATCGATATAGATTCCTATCACAAAAATCAAGGCCAACTTTGCAATTTTTTTGGAGCGAAAATTCAAGAAATCGTATTAGCGATGTAAATGTAAATGTAAAAAAATTCGCTAATACGATTTCTTGAATATTAGCTCCAAAAAAATTGCAATGTAGGCCTTGATTTTGTGATAGAAATCTATCGATTTGCAACAAAATGCAGTTTTCCATGAGCAATAATCTAAAAAAAAAGTTGATCAAAATCGGCCCAAAAATAGCCATTTTACAGAGGCGGTCCTCAAATGGGTCACACTGTATGTGTATGAATAATTTTTTTTTTTAATTTTTATCGACTTGTTCCTTTTCAAAGGTAGGTAAAAAATGTTTGAATTTCTAATGTAGAAACGCGCTTTTGTATAGTATTATGCGCAGTAAACACTATAATGTAAAATATTTAAAATATAATAATTGATATTTTAATGTTTTTCTTTAATATTTTTTACAAAAATAAAATACATAAATATTAAATACCTATAATAAGTTAATGTGTTTTTCATTTATAGGTAAGTAAGTACTTATATTTAAATAAACTGATAAAACTTAATATTTTTTAATTCGTAGGAAAAAGATAGCTACAGTTTAAGGTAAAAGGAAACTACGTACTTAATAAGTCGAGGGAGTGCGAGGGGAGGAAGTTGAGATAAAAGTGAATTATTTTGATAAAATTTAATATTTTTTTTAATTCAAAACAAAGGGGTTGCTGCAGTTAATAGAGGAAGGTAAAAGAAGAAGTGGAGATAAACATAAAAAAATAAAAAAATGAAAATCCATGAAAAATTATACACAAAACACAGTAACATATTTTCTTTCGCGCCATATCAGTTAAATTCGAAGATAACGCCAAAAATTACAATGTTTGAAATTCGCGCCATTTAGAGTCAGCCATTTTGAATTTTACAATTTTCACAACGCAATGCAACGCGTCCTGTAGAAAGAGCCTATTATTGTACTAGTACAAATATTTCTCATTTTTTTCCTAGTACAAAAATGAAATAATGTATCCATGGCAACGAATTAAAAATCTAATATAATTTAAATTTAAAAGCGAAAAAGTCTGAAGAAATGCAGTGCGTACCACCTGAAATACTTGAAATTGCAAATTCACCTATGTCATGTTTCATTGATAAATAAAATGGTTAGTAGGTATTACATATATTTTTTTTTACTAAGCTTGAAAGCATTTGACTTGATGTCATTTTTCAAAATTAAAGTTTTAATATTTTTGATTTTAACGCTTGAAGAAAAAATAGTATATTATACCTATAATTAGAAAAGTTTAAATAATAATAAAACGATACATTCTTAACAAATCTAAACCTTTTTTAAACCGAATATATTTGAAAACGTAACGAGAAAGGAGCAGAAATCACGAAAAATCACTTTTGCATTAAAGTGAATATAAATATATGTTTCCCCACCTACGAAGGTGTCCACGTTATAATATCCTGTTTGTGTAGACCTCAAACAAGAATTATATGAAAAAAATTTTATGGAAGAAAGCTTCGATTTACTACCGTTTTTATTTACCATTTCGGTAGAAAGACATTTTTTGTTTGGAAACCTTATGATTCCCAGTTCTTTCACAATCATTTTATATGCAAAATAAAACATATTTAAACAATTTTCTGCTATGCTTCGCTCTGAGTTAGGAGCTCAATATTCTGAATCTCTGAAAGTAGAATTGGAATTTATTTAAAGTTTTAAAGTTCTAAGGTTCTAAGGCCTGTGCCCGTTGTATTGCCTATGGTGTGCTAGTTTAGTTAATTTTCAACTTCAAGTCCACTAGGGATTAAATCAAACCAACTAATTTAATCACGGCTACCATTGAAGCAAGAAACTTGGTACTGGTAAACAAGAAACATGTTTACAGCAATTTCCAAGTCCAAGATTTATCAGGAGTATCAAATATGTTGAAATAAGTCAAACGTATATTGGAAAAGACCAAGTATACGAAATAATAATTGTATACACCGAATCGCAACTTCACACAAATAAACTTTTCCTTTATTATTAAACACTCCTCAAAGACTAACAGCAGCATGTCAGATTGATAATTTAACCTTTAGCCTTTTGATATTTACCTTTTGCTATTGTACACGGGGTAGTGTTGGCATGGCAACTTCCCGGGAGAGAAAATTTCATACACCATAGTAGATTTAGTTCACGGCCAGGTGCGGACATCCACATGTTCAAGATACAAGGTCGCTGCCATGGTGATGCCATTGGAAACGCATTGCTCTTGGCTTCGTGTCACCCATCTAAATATATTTCCGGTTCCGGAGAGGAGGCAAATTGCACTTGCGGCGTTCTCTAGCGTGGATAAAAGCGTATTTATGCAAGTCGGTGACACAACAGTTATGCTCAGATTCTAATTTAAATATAAGTAAGTTTATGTAAGTTTTGCTAGTCTCGTGGGACTGATAATTTGTACAAGAGTAAAAGCGAAAAAAGACAACGACTAGATGGTAAAAATGTCAGTAATCCAAAATATTTAACGTAGAAGAAAACTCGGAAACTGCAAAAAATAAGTAATTTTTTTAGTTCAATTATAGAAAATTGTGTATTTAAAAATGTATACAAGCGAATTCTTATATATTTTAATCAATCACAGTGTAGGTATTATTATAGGCTAGAATATTTAGTATTACTTAATTTATATTTCAACCTCTTAATCTTTGCGCATGTAAAATGTCCCCGACTAGAGAAAACGTTAGAGCTTCTTTTTCTCTTTTAATACACTTTCTTAATTAACGTCTTAACTTTTAATGAACTGAGAGTAAATGTTCTTAGTACTTTTGTGTACAAAATATCAAAATTATGAATTTAAGTAATAAATCACAACAGGATTTGGGGCACCTCCGGAGTTGTCAGTGTAGTGCTTGTTTTGGAAGACAGGTGCAAAGATTTAATTGAACATAAGCCAACACAACCTAGAAGTATTTTTTTAGTAACTTCGAAATTCAATCCGAACTGTTCTTTGGTTACAAAATTAATATTTAAAATAATAACGATTTCCCCTGGCGCATTCGCCAAAAGTGAGCAATGAATTTTAAATTTTGAAAATTGCTTAAAAATTTAATAATACTTATAGGAGTAAAATAAAATATTACATTGAAAATAGAATCTGCATGCAAAAAAACCATCCCCCTTCTTTAATACTTAAACTGATGGAGGCGAAACGGAAAGTTTTGTTGCAATCTTTTATCAACAATTCTTTCTCATCATGGTTTATCGTATGTAATATCATAAGTGTTTAAAATTTTATCGATAATTTTTTTCGAGAGCGATAGTGCCTAGTAATATTAAGAGTGTAAATTGGCCACTTTATTATCTAATTAAATCACGAGCGCTTTAGCGCGAGGGATTTAATTTTTGATAATAAAGTGACCAATTTACACGAGTAATATTACTGTTGGCAATATCGCTCGAGAAAAAATTTATAGGTAAAATTTTCAAGCACGAATGGTATTTGCGGAGAATATTTCACGAATAAATTATTTAAATACAAAAACATATCTTTAACGACGAAATGTCAAAGTAACGTATTAAGTGACAGTTGACATAAAGAATGATTTTATCGCGATAAATTAACTCCTATATGAAAAAGTCTATTTGACAGTCACGTTTTGTCACTTTGACAGCGATAAAAAAGGTGCATCGTTTTTTATCACCGATAAAAATGCCTGCTCCTCAAAATCAGTGTACATCTAGTAGTCGCACGTCACTTTAAAATCAGTACACCAAACCAAACCATTTAAGTATAACAACTACTGTATTTTTAATAACTGTTCCTTCAAATTAAATAATTGTATAAATAAAAATAATTATTGTTGTTGTTCGTTCACATATTCTGTCGTTAATTTATCTTGCCAAAAAACACTCGAGCTTTTTTTTTTTGGATAAATTTCTTTGTAACTCAAAATTTTGCCAATCAGTAATTTTGCTCGAAAAACTGACATTTGACAAAATCGCTCGACCTCCGGTCTCGTGATTTTTTCATGTCAGTTTTTCTCTTAAAATTACTATTTGGCAAAATTGTCTCGTTACGAAGAGACATTTATCCGATAAAAAAAAAGCTCTTGTGTTTTTACTGTTGATAAAACTGTTTCAGGGATTTTATCGATATAATACTGCTGTCATTGGTCCAAATTTAAAAATTGTAGTAGTTTGATTGGTTAATAATTTCTGAGTGAAATAATCTGTAATATAATTTGTTTTATCTTATTTGTTGATACGTATTGTTCACAACTTTATTTAGGTTTTTTACACGCTAGACTTTTATGCTGAATGCAATAATAGCAAAAATATACAATTTGAGATATTAATATTGAACATACTAATATAAAATTTGTTAGACAAAAAAATCAGCGAAACCATTTTAGATCGCATGATTTCCATTAAGAATGAAACATATTGGAGGTATCATTTTTTGATTAGTATTTGATATAATTGAGTATTTTTCTTATTATAAGTATTTTATCTACAATTTTCCGGTACTTCAATAGCATCGTAAATAGCTCAGGTTAATTTTAAACTCATTTGTCGTATTTCATTTATCGCAACCATGGATTTTGAACCCAACTAAAGTTATTAATATGCTTTTATAACTCGACCTTAAAAATTAAATATTAATATAAATCCATCCTCATTGAATCTATTTCTGTATTTACGATGTTATCTAATTATGTTCAAGTTCTTAATATTCCTGCACAATTAATAATGTAATTTTATTATTATATGTATATACCTACATAAAATTTCAATCGTTTAGGTATGAAATTAGTATTTTTATATATACCTACAGTATATTTCATATTTATACGCGATGTCCAAGGGGTAATAACGGATTTGCGTATACGCCTAAAATGTGTCCCCGCAAATACAAAATTGACGCGTCCGAGCGTTTTTTTTTTAATGAGCTTAAGTGCCCAAAACCAGCGCCGTTTCGTTTTCGTTGGCTGTATAATAAAACAATAAAAATCGTCTACCAATAATTTATAATATTTTGAAAATAAAGGACGAAATTTAATCCTTAGAGCAAAAAAACGGCTACAGGATTGCTAAAGTAGAACAAAATAAAACTACTTCTGATGAGAATAAAAAAAACAACGATTTTATATTTCAACATTTTAGTTAAATGAAGTTTCTTTTCAAAATCCCTCTTCTACATATTTAATAATTAAATTATCCATAATAATCATTAATATAAACTCCCGTGGTCTAGTGAATCAGCCATCATCCCAGTTTTTCGTATACAGAAAAAATGAATTGGTTATTCTTTATTGTATATTTCGCCTTGGGAAGATAAAAAGTCGGCCGCATTCTATTACCATAAAATTCCCTTCTTTTACTTTTAAAACCATATCTGGAAGTTTGAGGCAGCTTAAATCCCACAGAAGAAAGCGCGCCCCTTTTAAGAATATTAATCATTAATCCCGAGAAGGTCTTTGCTTTCGACTTTCCCTCGCTATTTAATTTTGATGCGTTGTTAGGGCTGTTACAGACAGCTTAAGGGTCAATGTTCGCAAAAATCATTGAATTTAGAATCGAGTTTTTAAAATGTAAAAGCTATCCAAAGTCACTAATTATACAGGGTGGGGCAATAGTGCGTTGAACCTCGATATTTCGAGTTCTACGATAGCTAGAAGTTTTTTAAAAAATTGCAAGTAAACTAGATAAAAAGGTCTGTAACTGGAAATTGTTTTCGAACATATAGGGCGAGCCAAGAAGAAATTACAGGACCAAGTGCCTTTTTTTAAAATGGAATGCTATGTATATATCAGTTCCATTTTTTGAAGCATCTTTCTAGGCTCTACTCATTCCTATATTAGCATTGAATATCTCCCAACCACTTGGATGCAATGAATTTTTTTGTTGAAATAATGCAGTCTGCAGATGGATAATAAAAAAATCACCACAGTCACAATTATGAGTTTTAAGAAAAACTTATGTGAATACCAGTTACGAGACATCTAATTAATGTTTTTTAATCATTTTCATTTCCGAAAACTGTACAGGGTGGCAAAAATTATTTTTCAATTAAGAACTTTTTAAATTGAATTTTGTCAATTTTTTCAAATGGAACACCCTGTATATTTTTCAACGATGTGATGTAGAAATCTTGGCTCGCCCTGTATGTTCGAAAATAATTTTCAGTTATAGACTTTTCTATCTAGTTTACTTGCAATTTTTTTTTTAATTTCTAGCTATCGCAGAACTCGAGATATCGAGGTCCGACGCACTACTGCCCCACCCTGTATATGTGTTGGATGTTGGGTTTTAACCTTCTAAAGGGGCCATGGTGGCGTATACCGCAGTATATTTAAAAATTTATTTTAGAATAAAGTGTGTCGCAAAGATAAAAAGTTCGTTTGCTGGCTCATTTGTTAAACCGCGTCAGTCAACTGTTAAGTATTAGATTAATAAAGTTCAAAGGGCAGAAAACTGACTTTTCGTCCCTGGCGTATCCAAAGAACTCGAAGAGGAAATGAGTAGTTAAAGGTGTCTTCCCGGTCTCTAAATGTTTACTAACCTTGGACATAGATTATTAAACCACGTATATTGGAGTATGCTGTCAACTGCATAATTAAGTGCTGTAGCTGTATTTTAAGACTATTCTATTTCAAAAATGTCATAATTCTAAAAAGCGCTTTTGATAAGCAAAATTTTCAATGAAAATATAGTACATGAAATAAATTAATTATTCTAAAATAAACTGGTGCACAATTGAAGTGGATATTGGGAAAATATGGGTAATATTTGAACCTCAATATTTTTGGAATTAGATGATTAATCTTGATGCGGTTTTTTGTGATCGTTAGCAAAATTCATTCGCTTTCGTTCACCGTAAACAGATTTTTTATATTGTGGGTGTTTCTGTTATCTACTGGGTGATTATCCGGGCCCTTACTTTTATGTTAAAGATTATCGTTCTCTCAAATCCCTAAAAACATTTTGGAGTTTTTCAAGACGTATTCGTTATTATTTATAAGTAATTTTAAAGAACCAATTTGATTTTTACAGATATCATTTTTTATCGAAAAAATGGCGAAATCTTTAACTGGAAAAAAAATCCTTAATTTTTTTTTTTTTTAGGCACAACAAACAACAACAAATATATACAACGAACGTACCTAGGTACGTATATTTTATTCGCAACTACCTTTTAAGCGGCATTTGCAGTACAATTACCCAATTAAGTCTCAGCAACTTCCCCAACTATAGGTAAACTGAGCTGAGGCGTCGAGGAGGCGGAGAAAGGATAGATAGACTCGAACAAAAACAAAACACTCTCGCTGTATTTGCAATTCAGCATCCTCGAATTTTCCACCCTCACCTGTCTGGGTCATTGGCCCCCTACGCCCCACCCGCAATAGAGTCGACGGCCGTTGCATAGCCGTCTGGATGCCGGCACTAGGGTGTTGTCATGGAGACTGCTGCCCGACCCCTTGCATGGGCGCGTTGCACTCACATTCGCATGCAATCAATATAATAATAAATTCACGTAGGGGTCTTTCCTTACTGAAGGGTAGATTAAGCCTATTTCCCGACAGCGACAGACATTCTTTAACGAGACAAGGCCTCAGAAGAAATAATATTTCTTAAAGAATCGTAGCAACTTCATTTTGGTCAAAAATCAGATATCTAAAATCAGTTTTGATGCAAAATATCAAATAATTTCTGACAATAGAAAACTGCTAACTGCTTTAATTTTCGTAAGAAGTATTACATTTAATGATAGCAAGCGAAGGTAAAAATATTTCCTTCACATAAATTACAGTGTAACTCAATAGTAGCTAGCAGTAAAACCGTTTTATGGCGTACTATCAAAAGCTGCCGATTAAGGAAGTTGAATGGTATTTATTACGGGTCACACTATATTACGTGATTAGTAACCCCGATCAGACGTGACGATTTATTTACATCAAGCACGGTTTTTAGTTTGTTGAGGTTTGCGGAAACAAAGGCAGTGGTAATTAAATTATAATCAATGTGTACAGTCGCGGACACAAAATCGTAAGCGTAGAAATGAATTATTTCAAAGGTCTACATTAACTTGAGGGATATAAATAGAAATTACGATCACGTAAAAACTAGAGAAATTGTATGTAATTATATGCTTTGCGTAGCTATAAAGGCTGATACAAACACGCACAATAAAAGACAAAATAATGTTTTTGCGATTAGTTTATGTACAACTCTAACTTACCATTTGCAATTAGGTATAATCCGTAACTATCTATTCTATTAAGTGTAGAAAAATTTCATGTATTCGTTGTTTGGTTGGTTTAGTATTGCTGTTTTGCTCAGTAACTAAATTCGTAACGTAAATCTTTGAAAAAAAATTGGTTATTAAACGAATAATCAGAAACAACAATTACTGTTGCAAAATGATTTTGTATATTTAGCCTATTTTTATTAATGCGATAAAAATTGGTAGGTATAACGAAAAAGTGTAGAAAATATGGCTTAAGGTTCCTTACCTCATCGGATAAAAAGAATATTGATATAAGTAATATAATTTTTATAATAGCAAATTCCTTCAATATTATCAATTTTTTTAATGTAGACATATTTGGGTTCTTTTTAGTGTTGATTATTTTGAATACGTAGAGTGTCCACCATCTTGTCATGATTTCAAATAATTAACGCAGAAGACAACAGGAATGAATAGGAACTATGGAAAGCTTTAAAATAAAAATATTGTTAAATATGGCGAAGGAGCCGGTTGAAACGTTTGATATCTAAATGTAGTCCATTTTCTAAAACGCTAAAAGTTCTAGCTTCGTTGATGATTTTTTTTTTAATTTAGGAGAAAGTTCCCCATAGATGAGGAGGTGTGCTTTTTATTTTTTCAATTGTTTTTAACAATTAATAACTACTTTTAATTAAAAAATGCATAACTCTTTTGTTTATTTAAACAATTACCTGAAATTTGATCACAGAATGTTTTTGGGGTCATAGATTACGATTTTGACCTCAAAATCGGTCTAAAAACAAAATGGCGTCTGCAAAATGGCATCGAATGTCTTAATTTTTTATTTTCTTTTTCTTATTATATTTATCAAATATCTAGGAGTTTTTGGGGCCGCTGATTACGAATTTGACATTAAAACTAAAATAAAAAAAATGGCAGAAAAGGGTCAATTTATTTTATTGATATTTTATTTCTTATACCGGGTGACAGCTACAATTACAAACCAAAACAACCCATTTATGTGAATCACAGCCACCTAATTCCATTTTTAAAAATCAAATAAAAATTAGTTATTTCCAAAAAAAATCCAAAAACGCACTATTATACGTAAAATAATACGCTGGTTTAAAAAAATGTCAAAAAAAAACCAGTATGTTCAATTTGAAAATTATAAGTTCAGGTCAATTCCGGTCAAACCGGAAGTACCTTGAATTTCAAAATTATCCTAAAAAATTTATAATATTGTCTACTGTCTTTTATTTGAAGTAGAAAATAAATTACAAGTGTTTCCACTTTTAGTGGTGATCCGGTATCGGGTTCTTTGGGTTTTATCATTTGTTTTCACCATTTTTCAGACACTGTTTCCCATTTCCGATAAATTGTAAGATACAATTTGAGATCAGCGACCCAAGAAACTCCTATACTGGGCGAAAACTAAAGTGGGTACATCTGTTATTTCTTTTCTACATCAGATAAAAATTTTTAATTTGGAGGGCGTGAATTAGATAATATTACACATTTTTTAGGATAATCTTGAATTTCAAAGTACTTCCGGTTTGAACCTGTTTTTGTTTTTTGTGACATTTTTTAGATCAGGGGACCATTTTACGTATAATAGTACCTTTTTGGATTTTTTTCGGAAATAACTATTTTTTAAAAACAGAATTTAGGTGGCTGTGATTCACATAAATGGCTTTTGTTTTAGTTTGTGATTGTAGTTGTCAAAAAATTTACCCTTTTCCGCCATTTTGGATCCGCCATCTTTCAGTTTCAATGCGTAATTAGCGATCCCAAATATTCCATATATCTAACAAATATAAGAAAAAAAATTAGACATTCGACGCCATTTTGTTTTTAGATCGGTTTTGAGGCTAAATTCGTAATCTGTGACCACAAAAATATTATGTAATCAAGTTTCAGGCAATTGTTTAAATAAATAAAAGAGTTATACATTTTTTAACTAAGTGTATTTAAAAAATAAAAAGCACACCTTCTCACCTATGGGGAACTTTTCTATAAACTTCAACTTCAAAAAAAAAAGATCAAAATCAGTTTTGAGTCAACGAAGTTAGAAGTTTTTTTTCTTTAGGAAATAGACTAATTAGATACCTATAGCTTTCATAAAAACGATTTTTTTGAATAAGAAATTTCAACGCCACAAAAGAGAACTCCTAAATCTTAGGGTGGGAGTGAAGAAAAAAAGCATAACATGCCACTACGTTCATTTATAATTGGTTCTAATATCTTTGGCATTTGTCCATAGATAAATACATGTTTCTGACTATGCACTATGGCAATATGGAAATAGCACATTTATACGTGGGTCAAAAAAATTAAAAAAATTGTGGAAAGATATGCAAGATCGAAAATGTGATGAAAGTGAAGACGATCAAGGACGACAACGTCAAAAAGAAATAATTATCAAAGTGATTGAAATTGCGAAGTTATCGAAGATTTAATAGAACAACAAGAAGACATCTCAGTCATTGAAAAACTGGATTAAAAAAAATTGAGGCTGAGGGCAGTAAAAGTAAAGGTCGAGTTAGTGGAGAAATCACTGAAGGCATAAGAGAAATTAAGGAATTTAGAACTGGCTCGATTTAAACAAGTAAAGTAGAAAATGGACCAGTTGGTATTTTCGTTCCTAACTCCAATTATCCAATTACAAACAACACCAGCTGAATATTCCAATAATTGGAATGTGGAAAGAAAAGGCGACAGTATTGATTCTGACATTAAAATTACTAATATTAGACCTACTTTAAATTATTTCGCTAGTACCTACTATAGACTTTATTGCAATTCTTGCCTTGATGCTTTAAATGAATCTCCATCAATTTGTTCGAGCGGAAAAAAATTGGTGAAATATTTTCCCAAATATTTGTATTTATTGTGCATCTAATTGAAAAATAAAGAATATTATTATTATTTTTTAACTATAGCAAACAGTCAGCCTTGTACAAACTGTTCAAAGCAAGCGAACTGTTACATTGGAGCTAAGTATATTTGTGGTTACTTGTCTAATATAATATATATATAAGAATTTACATAATTTTTTACTTAATAACATTTATTATGGTCCAACCCTGTATGTCACTGCCCCACAATCATAGTTGACTGTGCACTTGTCGGACGAAGCCTAGTGATGCGGAGAGAGAGTGACTCATGAATCGGGTTACTGTCTCTCATCGATCCGTCTGTGGGCGCAGACCAGAGTGCAATACGAGACTGCAACCGGTGCAAGAAGGATGCATATAGCAGACGACTCCTCGTTGTCTATGCATGGAAAAATGGAGAGTACAATAAAAGGGAAATTATGAACGTAGTTCCTTTCTCGTCGAGGTTTGTTAATTTTTTATGTGTCGCATCCTACGCCGTTGTTGAAAAAATGTGAATGGTGAGATGACAAATAAGGGTTTGGTAGTGGACGTCTTTGATGGAAGTAACTGTTTAAGATCTGAAATTACTAATAATGTATATATAGGGTGTAAGAATGGCCGCGTAAATGAAACTAGTAGGTGCTGGATGGTGCAATTGTATACTGTCATTAAATATCATATATGAGAAGAGCTATCATCAATCTCTAATATGGAATACACTTTTTTATCGTGCTCTTGATGGGATACAATGTAGCATAATTTAAATAAAATAGTTATGTTGAGTTTTACTCTACTGAATATAAATAGCCATGTCGCCCAGATGAAGACTTTCTATTTCAAGACTAGCAAAATGTTCTGTTTCCCAAAAAAGACCTTTCAAATTATTAGTAAAGTTTAGGTTAAAAAACTTTCAATGTAACTTCTGCTGCTATGTTGGTAAATTTTTTAATGATTATGAAAATAACACTGAATACCTTCAGCTGCAATTTTATTTGTGGAACAAATGCTATTGGTCAAAATTAGTGTTGTCGTCTTTATCTAGACTTTTTGAATTTCTGTATTGCGAAAAAGGTAAGACTTGTCTTATTTAAACTGTATAATTCATTTTAAGTCTAAATGGCTATAATCTTACGTTGTCACTAGCACAATAACTACTTTTCAGTAGTTTGTTACGATTTAATACAAATGTTACATTGCATACTTTCACCGTAATTCTAAGTTTAAATATTTTGATTTTAGAATAAACTTTTCCCTTTTAAATAATTAAATAGTACAACAATTAAAGCATTTTAATTGTTTATGCTTGAAAAATTATCTTTTAAGTAACAGAATAATGTAAATAAAACATATTGATAGAAATGGAAATTATGTGCATACTACTGGTTTGATTGAGGTCTTAAATCTGACATGTACCAGAACTCCATATCCTAATTGAAGTATAATCACATAAACGTAATATTATTGCAAAATGCATTTTTTGAAATTTTATTCAAAATAATTAAATCGTGGAAAAACAATTGAATATTTGTTTCAAATTATAAAATTTTAATTTTAGTTTGGAATTTAAATTATTAAAGTTTTATTTCTAAATTGAAAATATTAAAATTTCAATTTTAAATTAATATTAAAATAATTAAAATGTGCTTGCCGTTCGCATTATATTCCAATATTTGTGAAGCTGGGCGAAAATAAAAATAAAAATTAAAAAAAAATTACTAAAATGTCTTAAATATTTCAAAATATTATTTAAAATTAATATTTTTCAGTGTTAAGTTTTTAAAAATTTGTGTTAACATTTGCGCAATTATTTCAGTATGTCAATTTTTTCTTAAATAGTAAAATTAAAATTAAAGATGACTTACCGATGAAAGTCATATAAACGCAATATTGTTACAAACCGTATACTTTCAAATTTTATTTAAAACAACGAAATCGCAGAAAAATTCGCATTTGAATATGTAAATCAAATAATATAATTTAAATTTTAAATTTTTAAATTGATATAGGTACTTAGGTAATTAAAATATTATTTTAAATTGAAAATATTAAAATTTCAAATATAATTAATGTTAACTATTTCAGTACATTTTTTTACATTTTTTTTCCTTAAATAGTAAAATTAAAGCTTACTTACTGATAAGGTCCTCGGCAATCCAAAAATATTACAAAGCAATGACAAACATGGTCACTTAAATAAATACTTTTTAAAAAATGTATATTATTTAAAATTGATTTTAGAGTAACTAAAATTTTAATTACAAATCAGAATTACTAAAATGTTAATTTTAAATTCGAATTCCAACGTCCCAAAATATTTCTTATCAATAAACAGAACAAAAAACCAAATAAAATTTTTAAAATTGCTTACGTCTGCCCAATTATTTAATTATGTCAATATCCTTCTTAAATAACAAAATTACAAGTTTGATCACTTTTGAATGAATTACATACTTTATAGAAAATGTACAATTTGATATTTTTTTAAAAAAATTTTCAATAAAAAAGTTTGCAAAATCATTAAAATGATACTTTTAAATTAAAATTAAATTATTTCTCTTCCTTTTCTTTTTTGGGATTTATAACCACATTCCTTGAGATTCCTATCCAAAAAAATTCGATTTATCTAAAAAATATTCAAATTAACCAGTTTAAAACTGGGAAATAACCTCTACGCCTTTGACGTAATGTAATTTGAATATTTTTTAGATGAATCGAATTTTTTTGGATAGGAATCTCAAGGAATGTGGTAATAAATCCCAAAAAAGAAAAGGAAGAGAAATAATTTATGAAATGCCACAAATAACGTTTGAACAATAATTAAAATTAAAATTTCCCAAATATTGTTTAAAATCAATATATCTACAATTACACAGGCCTAGGGGGTACTTTTTAAAATATAATATTGGTTTCCCTGTATCTTTGAGATACATGTCAAACTGACGTATGAAAATTTCAACATATTCAGAAGAAGTTTTTTAATGCTTATCACAATTTTGTTGTTGCAGTTTCATTTTGTTAGCTGCCAAATGTCAAACTGACAATTTGATAATTGCAACATTTTGAAAAGAAAGAAATTTAATTTTGACAGCTGCCAACTATAAGAGTATGAAAATTTCAACATTTTCAAAAAAATTTTTTTTTTGTTGATCACGATTTTGATGTCGCAATTTCATTTTGTCAGCTGTCAACTGTCAAATTGAGTTGAGTTGAGTTTGAAAATTGAAACATTTTCAAAAGAATTCTTTTTATGTGTAAACCATTAATATCTACGTTTGCACAGATCTTTCGAGGATAAAGCTGTTCGGCATCACATAAAGACAAAATTGTAATTAGCATACGAATCATGGACTGAAAAACTATGCACATTAAAATTGTGATCGGAGATTTCAAAAACGTAGGTATTGATCAACGACTATAGACAAGAAGGATAGCTCAGTTCGGCAGATCTCTTGGCCCAAGGTCAAAAGGCGTGACGTCACCATCAGTACACTTTCAGACGCACTTCATTTAAAATACTATCACAAATTGCGACTTTGTAAACACGAAAAAGAAACACACAAAATAAAGTTTGTCACAAAATCTTGATTTTATAATAATCCTAAATGTTCATTATCACTCTAAAACGTTTTAAAATTACAAAATTGTCACCAAAAACTGAAGAGAAAACACATCAAAGTACAACGAAAACACACAGGCTTTAATGGACAACAGCCAATTCTGTACTGATGGCTACGTCACAACCGTTCAATGACGGTCCGCCAACAGGTTAACGTTGTTCTTATGGAACTGAGCTATCCTTCTTGTCTACCGTTCTTGGGTATTGATGACACATAAAAATAACTTCTTTTGAAAATTTGAAATTTTCATACTGTCAGTTTGACAGTTGGTAGCTGTCAAAATAAAATTGCGCCATCAAAATCGTGATCAACGACCCCAAAAACGTGGGTATCGATGGTTCGCACATAAAATAAAGTTCGTTTCAAAATTTCGGAATTTTTATACTGCTAGTTTGAAAGTTGCCAGCTGTCGAAATGAAATTCCCACATCAATATCGTGATGGGTGACCTCAAAACGTAGGTATTGACGATTTACACATAAAAAGAACTCGTTTTTAACACGTTGGAATTTTCAAACTGTCAGTTTGACAGTTGGCAGCTGTCAAAATGAAATTTCAACATCAACGACCTCAAAAACGTGGTTATTGATAGTTTACACATAAAGAGAACTTCCTCCTGAAATGGTGGAATTTTCATACTGCCAGTTTGACAGATGGCAGCTGTCAAAATGAAATTCCTACATCAAAATTGTGATCAAAAGACCTCAAAAACGTGGGTATTGATGGTTCACACATAAAAAGAACTTCTTTAAAAAATGTTGGAATTTTCAAACTTAGTTTGACAGTTGGCAGCTGTCAAAATGAAATTTCAACTTGAAAGTCGTGATCAACGACCTCAAAAACGTGGGTATTGACGGTTTACGCATAAAAAGAATTTCTTCTCGAAATGTTAGAATTTTCATACTGCCAGGTTGACAGATGGCAGCTGTCAAAATGAAATTCCCACATCAATTTTGTGATCAAACGACCTCAAAAACAAACAAAAGAACTTCGTTAAAAAATGTTGAAATTTTCATATTGTCAGTTTGACAGTTGGCAGCTGTCAAAATGGAATTCCTACATCAAAATCGTGATCAGTGACTTCGAAAAAGTGTGTATTGATCGTTTAAACATAAAAGAAATTAGTTTACAAGATCTAAAAAACTATTTTTAAAAAGGTGATTTCTACACTATCAGGACCTTGTAGTCAAAAAATGATGGGAAAGTTTTTTGTGGCCGTATTCGGTTTCAGGACGTCAATATACCTACATCGAGAAAAATGGGTCCGGGTTTTTTGGTAATGGTTTTTTTGTTTGTGTTCTATTTTTGACTGAAATCACCCATTAAATAATTTAAAAAGAATGTGTTTGCCCACTTATTTTAGTACATATATATTAATATTCTCTTAAAATAGTAAATTAAATTTTACTTACTGCATAGGGACCACTAGCCAGTTGAAAAGTACATACCTGAAAAAAAGAATACTAGTTAATAAGCAATAACACTGTCCTTCCTTATGAAAATTAGGAATTGATACTTGGTACATTAAAATACACAATAATTTTAGTGAAAAAATTATTGGCAGCATATTTTGAGTTTATAAGAATCTTGTGCTACCACAAGTTTAAATAATTATGTAAAAAATGTAAAGAAATTTCATCATGTGCATTCCTATGCATATTTGTTATTAATAAAGTATTTCGGTTTCTATAAAATGAAAAATTTTGAGCGGACATATCCTGATCTATACCTAGGGTATGCCAAAATTCTGTGAAATAATGTGTACTCAAAATGTTTTAAAAGCTCATTTCAAAAAATGGTACCAGTAAATTTACGTTATTTTTAAAGTTGGGACAAATTTGAATTATGGAAAGTTGGTCAGAATAAAAAGTTACCTAAAATTTGACAGAAAAATCAGTTTTTTCCAATTAGTCCAGTTATTTTTCGAAAATTGTATCTTGATCCTCGATACAGTAATTCCAATAATGTTTTCATTCAAACCTTTGTAATACCTTGTTTCAATAGGATTTGATCATGAGCTATATATAATGATATTTTGTCATGAGTAGAGGTGATTCTAAATAAACAATCGTAATGGTTCACGCGCCACAATAATTAGGGTTATCCACCTTCAAACGCCGGATAAAAACGACCGGTTCTAGTACTTACACATGTTTGTCTAGCTTGCGTTAATTAATAAATGCTGAAGTTAATAGACTCGATTAAGATTAATATCCATGAAAGTATTTCCGTCTGAAATGAGAATAGATGTGGTGTCTAGTCTAGCGACTAGCGAGACAATATATTTCCCATTCTTGTGACCTATTTCGTGTTCACCATGTCTGGAATATATTAACGAAAACAAGTTTGGGGTTATCTTCACAATACCGCTAATGCATCACTTCTTAATTTGTCTACGCTTTCCTGATAATAAATTGGATGATTCACATAAACCAACAACCTTTTATCGTTAAATGACAGAATATTCCAAAGTACCTTACCCTCTAGACTCTGGAAGTTTATTAGCTTCTTTATCGCTTTAAACCCCATACATATTGTATAAATAGGTGATACGTATTATCTGTAGAAAAACCCAGTTAGGCATCTATGTAAACAAAAAAGCGTACCATCACTTAACCTCTTCTTAACAACCTGAAATACAATACCTATTAACTATAATCTTACAAAAACGTCTGCGCCCTTATAAAACCCCTTCGGATCAAACAAAAGGGTGCAAATACATTGGTACCCGCACGCGCATATTATATGTCTGTTTTGTAACGCCAGCGGCGCACAACAAAAGGTGACAATTTGAATTTATAACGAGGGTCAGTTTATATTTAGGGGTCTACCGTGCATACCGACAAAATTAAATATTCAAAAAATTTGCTCAACATAATTTGTTACGTTCTTTATTTTTTTAATCCTTGTTTATGCTTTTAACTGAAAATTGGAATTATCAGTTATAACTAGAATATAATCGCAATTATTTATTCATACTTTCAAAATATTAACCTGGCTTTACTATTTATCATAAAATTTAAACGGTTTGAACAAATTTAAGAGCTTATATGAAAAGCAATATAATATGTATATCCTATAAGCACATATTTTAAATTATACGTTCGTCTATGCTTTACATAATAAACAGATTATTATTTAAACAGCTTTTCATAAGCCACGTGACAGTGAGGTCGTACAGCCTGTTTAAAGCGCACGTGTGGTGAAATTTTGAAAAGACAAGAATATTTTA
This sequence comes from Rhagium mordax, assembly GCA_963680705.1. Lineage (NCBI taxonomy): Eukaryota > Metazoa > Arthropoda > Insecta > Coleoptera > Cerambycidae > Rhagium > Rhagium mordax. Next base: position 69,642,387 of record OY796661.1, read on the forward strand.
AAATTTCGTATTATGCATTCTTCCTTCGCACAATAATAACCAAAATCATTGAAAAACTTGTTACAGTTTTTTTAAGGCACACTGAACAAATCTACAAATATTCTTTATGCCACTATTTGTTTCTTGGGGTTTCTTGGGTTATGAAATCATTCATCACTTTGATTATAACAAATTTATTGTGGATTTATCTTTCATAGACTAGTTTTAAATTTATTCTCTTAAATTTATTGACGAACTAACTAATTTCTTTAAAAAAAATATTAGTGATTTATTTAATACTCATGCACCTTGAAACACTGTTAGAATATCAAAACCGTCATCACTGTCGCTCATTGAAAATTTGAAATTTATGATGAGAATGAGAGATAAAGAATTTATATCATAAAAAAGTCAATTGAGTAGCATCATGGAACTACCATAAAAACATAAGATTTGGTTAACACTAGAGTTAAATTAGAGAGAAAAATCTACTTAAACCATAAGTGTAAAACTTTAAAATATACTGTAGTGGTAAGGGAAAATAATATATTTTTATTTATTTTAAATTGTTGATAAGGTATAGGTGGTATAAATTTAATAATATTTATTGCATGTTAGTTTAAAGAAGAGTTTTCGAATAGCATGTCTTTTGTATTTATTTTATTTAGGAAGTATAGTAATTTAATATTGTCTAAACATTGTCTTACACACAGCGACCAGTCTATTTGCGTTGATAAACGACCGTGTGCTGTGCGAAGCGAATAACTTACTTTCAGGTTTTCTGTCTGTTTTCCTTTTCAGAGTCTCTTTGGGGGTCTTTTAGTGGAGGAAACTTATCTTTCGTATTCTTTAGCTTATGTAATTTTTATTAATAAATGAATATTATGTTCTTAATTCACTTGCCGTCCTTGGCTACGATGAAGCACTACATTTTTAAATTTCTCTTCACTATACCTTTCTACAGTTTTAATTTACAATGTGTCTATCCTTGTGGCATAGACGATCAGTTTTACATAAAATTAAATCTTAATTAACATCAAGTATTAATGCTACGTTTTTCTACGTTAGACTTTTCGCTAGATAAAATTACAACTTTGCTCATTCTTTATAAATCACTGCTCGTTTGACACTAGTGAATTATTGACTTGTTTAATATTACCTTTCTGCTGGTTAATGTTATTTTATTTATCTATTTTGTGGTTTTGATTTCCTGTTTTAGGTGGTACGAGCCATATCTGGTGAACCGTCTTCCTGTTATCCCGTAACAGGTGTTTCTGCAACGAAGATGAGTTTCCTCGGAGTGGTACCCTTAAAGCTGTATGTTTAAACCTTTTTTTTATTTAAAGTAAGTTATTTGCTGCCTTTATTCAGAGTGAAGTTCTATATGAACAATTTTTTTTATTTTTTATTTTTCTTTTAAAGTACCTATTGAATTTTATTTTATTATTAAAATACATGACAATACCTACTGATGTTAATAATAATAAGTCTCTTAATAGTTATTTCATTGAAGGTGTACCTACCCATCTCAATATCCACAAGTAATAATAATTATTCACAGATATTAGAAAAATATCGTTGTTGGAGAAGAATTTAATTTCGTTGAAGTGTCTATTGGAGAAATGGAAAAAGTATGCAAAAACTAAATCGACGTGTTTTGGCTCAAAATCGTGTCTACTTTAGATGACGAGTTATCTGGGTGGCAAGTTTTGAAATGAAAGCATTGTATAAAAAAGAGATGCCTGTTGCAAAATATATAATATCCTAGTAGATGGGAGAAAGCATAAGTGACTCCTATTTCTAAAAATAGCACCAGAACCCAACAGAACTTTCACATTCCAGACCTATAAGCATATTGTCAACCATTTCAAAAATATTAGAGAAAATAATAGCTAATCAATTAAACCTTTTTCTAAAAGCAAAAAAATGTATCACCTATTAAATTGGGTTTCCGCTCTAATCATAGAACCAAATTTGACATATTCACTTAAAGGGTATACCCCAAGGTAGCATTCTTGGACCCTAACTCTTTTAATAATTACTTGCCTTAAAGATAGCAATATGCATCAGTATGCGAATTTTATGGAAGTTTATTTTTCGTTTTTTACTCACAAACTCAGTAGAGCTGTTACAATATAAATTTAGAGCTATAATTAATTTCAACTGTATAGTGAAGGTCAGGAGTCGGAAGAGTTAGCAACATTTTGCTAAAGTTGCAAAACCAAGTTCTCCCCCCGTATTCGAGGGCGAAAAATGGACAGAGCACATATCCTTGGGGCACTCCAACATTTTGGTGAAACTTCAATCACTGCATAAAGTGAGCGGTTGGAAGTAATTAATATTAACGTGTTTAAAATAAGTGTTAAAAGAATCCCAATAAAAAGTATCAACGACTATCCAACATTGAATTCAAACAAGTGAATCAATCTTTCGCTGCTATGTATACTTAAATTTTATGCCTCCCAGAAACGTTTATATGTATATTTCAAGCCCAATTTAAAAAATTCCCATTCCTGACGCACACTAGGTTAAGTGTACCAGGAATCCGACGCAAACTATCGCATCACACGCCACTGCACCGACGATACAAATATAGTGGAACAGCAACTACAGCAAGTGTATGTAAGTAGAGCCAGACATGATGGGGTGAGACGCGCCGCACCCAAGCTACCCCGCACCGCCGCTAATGCAAGTGGAATGCATGCGAGGGGCGGGGCTAAACGAGGTCAGGGACCTGCCGTGCTACCCCTCCCGAAGTGTCTGCCTCAGGTTCACCCCGCGCGCAGTCTCCTCGCCCTCGATGCCCTTATTAACCCTGAAGCCACTGAACTCACCGAGTCACCTATTTACATCACTTCACTTTCAATTACTTCCTTCTTGTACCGAGGCTCCTTCAATGCAATCCTGATTAAAGGGCAGCCAGACAGGCCACGAGCCTCTTAAATGGCTTAACTGCATGCGTGGACAGGAACTTGGATAATTGATAGAAAATGAAAATGTCTACGATTCATCAAGGCTCTGACCATTCGAGTTATGAATATAGAGCTGCATCAAGAAAATATAAGTTAATGCAACAAGAGTTGGGTGGTTTATGCCCCTTTAGTTGATGATTTTATATATTCAAAAGAACGGTCTTATTTGTTACATGATTATGGTAACGAAGATAGCAATGCTGATTTTAAACTATCAAAACAAATTTCAGGCTTACCAGAAATCAGTCAATTAATTTTGCAAAGCAATATAATAAAATTAGAATGAGAAAATAAAATAAGAAATGTGCTTCTTCTATCAATCTGTCAACCCTTCTATTTTCAACATTTATTTTAATTTTGGGAAGAGCACAAGCCTTTTGATTGCTGTTTTGAAGAATTAAATCTGGTTGATATTCATTTCATTCATGATTATATCAATGTTAGCAATTATTAATTTCACTACATTGTTGGGTTTATTTTTTTTAATTATCACGTTTTATTATTACTGTCAATTATAGTTACATTTTTATCATCATTTCAAATATCAATCTACTGAATTTTTCAAGTATTTTAGGTTGCTCAAAACTCTGCTTAGGAATTTTAAAAATTATATTTTTTTTTTGTTTTGTTCTAAACGCATTCTTAATACTGTCAAAAACTGCCACTACTTTATTTTCCATCATATGTCATCAATCTTGTTAAAGTATGAATCGTTGCAGCCCTCATCGTTTCTTATCCACCACACCATCGTATTCCGTCACAATAGTTTTTTATCTTTCCTGCTGTTGGTCCAGGTCTTCCCCCTTCAGTTTCCCCTTCTACGCTTTCCTCAGTGTTAGTTTTAAATGAAAACGTCAATATTTGCTACCATTAGCAAGCACGACAAGCATTGCCGCTGAAACCAACTCAAAATATTAGCGATTCTTTATTAAGTTTCAAGCATTTAATATGTAACATCACATATTTATTGTCTGTCAGGACTTGCAAATCCATTCTCCTAAAATATGTACGAGCTTTTTCGGTTCCTTGCTTGGTTCTCATCAAAAGCTTGATGTTCAAGTGGAAGAATTTTTGATATAGTATTAGGTAAATTAAGTTGATTTGATCTACCCTAGCAGTCACTACATTGTTGACGAAATGCCTATCAATTTGTCTGTATTTTCGATGAAAGGCGAGAAATGATCAATACTTTTATTAGTTCATATAAATCTGAAATAAGCGATGATGAGATTACTAATGCTATTAAAGCAATAAAAATAGATACGGCAGCTGGTCTTATGAGTTATTATGAGATGTATAAAATTTGACTGGAAAATTATTCAAATTATTGCTAAAATTGGTACAGTTATGATTCAGACTCCTAAAAGTTTCAGATTGGCCCGAAATATTCTAATTTATAGAAAAGATGATTTTGAAGATTTAAACAATTGGAGACCCATTTCTGTTTGTTTTGGACATGACCATGTAAGGAAAGTAATTAAGGCATCCGAAATACCTATTAAACTACAGAATATTATTATTGATCTTCAAACCAATAATGAATCGTTTATTGATTCAGGTATAAGCAGAACAAAATCTTTTAACATTAAAAAGGGACTATTTCAAGGGGCCCCATTATTCCTATTCTCTTTAATTTCTGCATTTATTCCTAAAGAATTATCTGAAACTGATGTAATGTTGGAATTGGAATTTGAGTTAAAAAAATAAGAATCAGATAATTAAAACATTTATCAGTTTTAGGATACGCAGATGATTTAGTTATAATAGGTAAAAATTTTACATCTGCAGATAATTTACTTCATATGGCTGAAAAAAAAATTAAATTGTTCTGAAAAGTAACCCTTCAAAATCATCTGCTGTCGTTATTGAGAATAGAAAATTATGTAGTAAAATAGTTTCTACATATTCTTTACAAATAATTAAATCAATTGGGTTAGATGAAGGTTTACCCACTGCGACCAAATAGTTAACCGACTTGTGGCATTTCAGGATTCACCCATACCACCGATTTTTTTCAGTTATTCAGCTTCCGTCGTAAGAAGGACGAGATTTAATTTAACGATCGTCTACCGAGACGGAGAGAAATCCTCAAGGTTACCGAGTACCTTTTAATTATAGCTTCAGACGCACAACCCTCTGCATCGTCTCTGAAGGACCTTTATACGTTTCGTTGACTCACCGCCGACGTCCCCTCGCGAGAGTAGTACAGTCATTTTAGTATTCTATCTGGTCTGGAGATAATTTCAACCGTTGCTAGCCGATGCCCTAGAGAGCGACATTTTTAGATACTGTAACTGATACGTTTTATTTCGTGGAAGCATTGTGCCAAGGATTTTAGTGTAATAAACTGTAATAAATACTGCTCCATTTTTTTTATTATACTTGCAAAGATGGAGGGAATTGGTGTATTGCAAATTTTAAAAATATTAGCTTGGTAAAATAGACCTGAGAATTGGGTAAAAGTTACACCAAAAATGGACTATAAGGGACAGTTACCGAAAAAATTGAGTTCACGTACATATTGGTTTAAAATTCGTCTATATTTTTTCCAAAAGCTCCATTTCGTTGGTGACTAATAGGATGATAAAGCGTTTTTTTTATATTTACATCCAAGGGTTGTATCTCCCACAAAGAAAAGTCCATGCGTTGACAAAAATCTTTGCAAGTGATCTTTGTGTGGCCATAAATTCTGTTCTTAATCTTATTTTTGTAATTACGGCTTTTAGTAAATCAGAGTAAATTTGTTTCTCCAAGTTTGCCCCTTGGCACTTTTTTTGAGTTGGATAGTTGTGTAAACGGTCTGAAAAGTTGGAAAGTCAGTTACTACAGGATTAAATGTCAATTTTAATTTTAATTGCTTAATCTACATTTTAATCAAACAGGTTAACTGCTTTCAGTTTTCACTAATTAGCAGTATATAAAACTTCACCCTTCGACTAAAAATCAAATTATTTCATTAGTGCTGCGTTAATTACAAGGTTAAACTCTTTTGGTATTGGGTTATTACCCCCTACCTGTACGTTTATCGTTTTAACATATTTTCCAGTGTTTATCCAAGCTTATCAGAACACGTATAAAGTGACTGTACTAGTAACGACCGCATAGGAGAAGTCTGAGTGTGTATCAAGGGCACGAGACAAATATTAGGGGAAAAGTGTAATAAGCAGGGACGAATTCATTCGGGATTATCTATAATCCCAATGTAAGGCGTTCCTTAGTTCCTGCACCAATTTCGTGAGCTGAAATAAGAAATGCCATATAAATAACTGTCTGACTTTTTACTCGTGGGTGGGTATTTTAAAACTTATGAATATTTTCGTCTAGATATTTTCGCAGCAACTGAACAAGTTCCTCTAAAGTTACTTTTTTCACCATTTAATTTCACTGAAGCGATAATAAAGCCAAGTCTTGCTGATTTACCATGACAATTGGTACTGGATTTTTGCAACAATACAATATTCCTTTCTGGTCTGATGAACGAAAAGAGCGTGTAACCGTCAATAGATCTGGTCGGATATGGCGAGGATTGATCCCAATGCTGACCAACGATCCCAACGTTAAATAAAGCGAGTATGACCATCGTGGCTGGCCTGGATTGCCGAGCAAAGTTCCATTGTAAGCTTTCGGCTATCGGAACTCCAATCAAAACCGCATTTAACTACCTTAGAGGCAATTAGGTTGTGCATCCACCATCGACAGCTTAGGCAAGCACTACAGCAATCTCTTTATAAAGACGAATCATTATTAACCTCTAACCTGACGATCTAAAATCAACTTATAATATTGAGTATGACTTTCGAAAGCGGTGGTTTCCAAAAATATAACATTAACAAAATTTTTTTTAAATAATTTATTACATAATCGAGTGATTTATTGAAACAATGGTTTAGGTAAGACTTCGACTGCAAATTAATATTTTTGTCGCCCCTGAAAATTAATACCCCAAGACCATAAACGCCACTTTAATCCTAAGTAAACTGTCAACAAAAACACGTCACCCACGCAGACTATTTGTCCTACAAACATATTTTTATCAGTCACCCATTTTACTTTAAAAATCGATAAGAAAGCAAAACATAAGAACTGGTATAAAGGAATGCGTAAGAAGAAAAAAAGTAAATCGACCGCCTTGTTTTATTAGGGTGATATATAAGATCAAGTAAACGAACAAACAAAGAATAGTGATTACCAAGGTCCACAGACGTTGAACAAGGTCAATCTGCGGGTTTCATTCCGATACTCATCTCGTTATTGGGATCAGAAATGTATGCAGGGTTCGGTTTGAAGTGTGAGCGATATTTTAAACTGTTTTGATATGTATCAGACGGTCGGATTTGTGACTGTACATACAGGGGGGGAAGAAAAATTGAAAAATGTGAGATTAAAAATAATTTTTCAACTCCACGAGTAAAATGACGTGACACGAAATTAACAATATATTAAAATCAATAATGCAATTAAAGCATTTTTGTACAACTGTCATTAAAAATAACCATAAAATCAGGGAAGTTATGCGTCGCGACGACTAGTTGCTCAGTGATAAAAATGTATGTTTAAGAACTTTAAAGACACAATTGAATACCATTGAGATTTTAATGAAATAATTTTTTTATTTCCGCAGCCTCCCAACCACGTTTTGTTTCCTGGCGGCGAATCAATGGCCAACTTAAATTTAGTATAAAAGTAATGTTTCGCCGCTATCTTTAAACAAATGTCAATGTGTTATATGTCATTAGAAAGGGAATTTTAAGTAGATTTCAAATATTGAAAAAAAATTAGGTGTTTTCATTTAAAATAATAAAGTTGTTACCACTTCCGGTTAAACCGGAAATGGTTTTAACACATGATTTATGTCAAAATATGAGAATATGTGTATTTATTTCACCATAAAATTTTGAAATTTTGATCTATGAAAATGCGAACAAAAATGGGGGGTAACTACTTCTTGTGTCACCCGGTATACTAATAAATACACATTCGCAAATTTTTGTTTCCTGAATTTTAATCGAATGTATCACGTATTTTTCTAGAAATATTCATTTCATTAACTTTTTATTTTATTTGCTTATTTCGTTATTTCGTTGAGTATTTCGTGGAATATTTCGTTGAGTATTTCGTTGAGCATTTCGTTGAGCATTTCGTTGAGCATTTCGTTGAGCATTTCGTTGAGTGTTTCGTTGAGTATTTCGTTGAGTATTTCGTTGAGCATTTCGATGAACATTTCGTTGAGCATTTCGTTGAGCATTTCGTTGAGCATTTCGTTGAGCATTTCGTTGAGTATTTCGTTGAGTATTTCGTTAAGTATTCCGTTAAGTATTTCGTTATTTCCTTATTTGCTTAATTCCTTAATTCCTTATTTCCTTATTTACTTCGAAAAACATCAAAGTATTGCGGCAGTATCCAAAGACATCTCCTTCCCCGTTTTCGAGGGTGGGGAACACGTTGGTGATAATAACTTTTTAGCCACCCTCCCGGAACTACCCCTAAATCGAAAAAACCACCCCGTTCTGTTTTCCGGTACCTACAAGGCGCTTGCGAGAGCTCGTCGTATCGGGTATTTTTGGGTAAATAATGAATTTAGTAATTGAACTGGGAGAGGCCCAATTAACCACCACCCCTAATAGTGAAGACCCTAAAAACCAATGATAATGGGATTAAAAATGTATCCCTCCCGTTTTCGAGAGCGGAAAACTCGATGGTGGCAATATTTTTTCTCCTACCCTCTCCTAACTACCCCTAAATCAAAAAAATTGTTTTTCGGTCCTAGGCTTGCCAGGGCTCGTCGGATCGAGTTTTTTTCGATTTAGGGGTAGTTGCGGGAGGGTGGCTAGGAAAGTTATTATCATCATCGTGTTCCTCGCCCTCGAAAACAGGGGAGAAGATGTCTTTGCGGCTGTTGCTGCAATACTTTTGAGGTAAAATGCAGTTTCGATTGGACTATTCTTTATTTCTTTACTCCTTTATTCATTTACTCTTTTACTCGTTTACTCCTTTAGTCCGTTACTCGTTTACTCCTTAGTCCGTTACTCCTTTACCTCTTTGCCCCTTGACCCCTTGACCTCTTTGTCCCTTTGCCCCTTGGCCTCTTTGCCTCTTTACCTCGTTACTTCTTTACTCCGTTACTCATTTGCTCCTTTACTCCATTACTCTTTTATTCCTTTATCCCTTTACTTCTTTACTTATTTACTTCTCTACTTCTCTACTTCTTTACTTCTTTACTTCTTTACTTCTTTACTTCTTTACTTCTTTACTTCTTTATTTCTTTACTTCTTTACTTCTTTACTTCTCTACTACTTTATTTCTTTATTTCTTTTCTTCTTTACTGATTTGCTTATTATCTACTTATTTACTTGTGAAAAAGAATTTTTTTGAGTCTGCGTTTGTAAAAACTTAAAATAACTGAAAATATTGCAGGACACAGTATTTCTTGTAAGCTTATATAACTCTGAAATTTTCAAAACAAAAACTGTTTCGCCATGGATATTTGGATAGACCAGATTGATTTTAGTCCTCATCTATTATACTCGTATGTTTAAATAGAAATTTTGGTAATTTATAGGACATATACTGATAAAAGACTTTCTTTGAATAGTTTTATTCCTTCTTTAACTTTTGTTAACCCTTCTGCTTTCCATGGCCTACTAGCAGTAATTTCAAGAAACTGGTAAAATATTTTGGAAAACAACGAAAAATGCACAAATGGCTTTCGAGTAAATTGACAAAATATATCATTTACAAATAGCATGTTTCAGGATTAATTAGACAAATTGAAGTCCCGACTTCAGGACCTCAAAAGTTCCTCCTCAAGTTCCTATATAGGCATCGTTGAAGAGTTACGCCAGTAAAAAAATGTAGGTAAAACTTTATTTTTTTTTTTTATTTGGAAAAAGACAAAATATGAATTTTGGTAAAGAAATTTTTCTAAAGAGTAAATTTTCAGTTATCCCTTGTCGGTAAAATAGGTGAAATCAGCAACACCACCCATTTTATATTTTTATTCGAACTATTTAACGGAACGACTCACTTTGTTTCCTTGACATAACTGATAGTTTTTGATTTAGTGATAATAATATTAATAATAATAATATTATTAATAATAATAATAATAGCTTCCATCTTTGGAGGAGCGTAAGTATTGAACGAATCCTTTCAGGACATACATCCAAGAAATTCCTATTTGAAGTCCTGAAATCGGATTTTTAATTTTGAGACACTTCGTATAACCTTGGAAATAAATATCACTTTCTCACATCCCTCTATCTCTTGCATCTCGAAAAGATCATTATGAAGTTTAACTTCACCTTCATCTCCAATGGTGTAAATATTTTCACACTAGTCAATCCAACGTAACCGTATTTGTAATATTTTTGTATCTAGATCTATAATAATAATAATAAATTTATTTTCCATTTAGACAGTTTACACATTGTATAAGAATCGTCATTGTCTTACACCTACGTTACTAATCTAATTAATTTTATGTACATAATAATTCCAAAAAAGCAACTTTTTGTTGTCTTCTCATTAAATCAAGTTATTTCTGTATTAAACGAAATAGCTCCCTCCGGATATAATGGGGTGACCTCAAACGTGTTTCTCTTTCTTGACGAGAATACCAGTTCTATATTATAATAGCAAGATGAAACTCCCTCATCAAAGTAGTCCTTGAGGAAAAGGTTGGAATATCATTGATTCATCCTGGCCTGTACAAGACCTTGAATTACGCGGTCCCCTCGAATCCGGCCAACGAAGTCCGGACCGGATCAGGGCAGGGTGGTTTATTTTAGGCTGGGGAATGCCAACAGAGGCACGAGCGTTCGTCTAACACCCTCTCGCTCGACGCTGGGCCAAGGTTAACGGCACGCGTTGTACCCTCACGGGAGTACAAGAACGTACGCAGTGGCGGGCGATGAAATTTCGGCTTCGGTATTGAAAAAGAGGCTACACTTAATAAACAATACGTATCTCATTTAAAAGTTACATTTTTTATTTTTTCAATAATTCCGGAAAAACTGGACCAATTCCAATAAAATTTGGTATGTGCGAGTTTCGAGTGATGAAAAATATAATGGCTATATCTATTTTTCAGGTAAAGTGTAGTGGGCCGCTGTTTTCACTTTATTTCTGTAAGTATTTGGTCGCCGCATTTCTTTTATTTGAAACTTTTTCAGAATGTTGCGAAGAAGAAGAATTCAGGAATTTAGTTCTACACAAGAAAGTTACCTACATATCAAAGTACTCCTTATAAAAAGATATTGAACGGTTAAGTAAATATGTTGAGATGAATGGGGGTCATACGGAATATTTATAATAATAATAATATTTATTTACCAAAGATATATACATAGTAAGTAAATATAATTAACAAAAGTGATAGGTAAATAAACAGGCAAGCTCGCAAAGGAAAACCTTGTTGTGGATAGTAGCCAACTATATATATATTTATATTGTAACTATATCTAACTTTTTTACTGGAATATTGATGCATTTCCATTTAATTGTAGAAGAAATGGTTTGCAAGTATTTTACAAATAATTTCAAATAAAAATTCCGCGCCAGTCTCTTTTTGAAATTTCGCTAGAACGCCACCCATTTTTCTTGATTATGTTAAAAACAATGTGAATTGGATAGACGTAGATTATATTATATATATTTTGTCACGCCACTCTTCCCTAAAAATCATTACAAGATTTACCCTTTCGAAAAGCCAGAAAGAAAAAAGCGAGGAATTTTCTAATTCCTGCAGCTATAGTTAATAAATAATTAATTAACAACTTTGTACCTGAACCCTAATTTCCTTTCACTTAAAACCAGTCCAAAACTTCCAACAATGTTTCCATCAAGAGACATCCGCCTGCTCGTAAAATATTAATCTGTTTACAGAGATCTTTAAACATTTCCCAACTCTTTAAAGAAAGGTTGTTCGAGCGACGGCGTCAAACAAGATGTGCGACAATAGAAGCAATAACATCAAATAAAGTAAATGTGTCAACAATATAATGGATTTATTGGGGTCTATATCTTATTCCGATCGTTGGCCGCTTGTCAAAATGTTGAAATATGACTTATTGGAGTCCTTAAATAATTCTAGGAAAGACAGAAATAACAGATGACGTCGATTTGGGCACTACAAAAATAAATAGGTTGAATCATATAAAAATGTAGCAAACATTTGTAAAGGGGTCTCTAACATGGGGTCTAGGATATCAAAAACAATCTCGGCGTTGACATCTTTTATCTTCTGTAGAGATATAATTTCACCAATTTCCGTTCCATTGTTAATATCATCACGATACCATTGCTCTGATTTATATTATTGCAGGTCTTGTTTTATTTATTTTTACGAATGCATAAAATCAACGATGAATTTAAAGATTGAAATCTATCCGAAGAAGATTTTATCAAAACTAAAAGCAGAATCATATAATACGAATTTTTTGCCTAAACAAATCTTAAGATGCTACACCAACGCAAAACCAAAACTTCTGAACGAAAATCCTTCTTGGTTTATTTTCTTTATGAGATGTTTCAACCTTATGATCCAGTATCTTATTTAACAAACATGTTTTCTACTATTAGTAAGTGTATTTTTAATTCTGTGTTATTTCTATTTTTATATCTCACATTTGTGCGTGTTATAAAGCAAGTTCATTGACGTTCTTTTTGGTAGTACTCAACTGTAAATGCTCTGGGCTAAGCGAGAGTATTTTAGTGTTCGGAAAGTGAAATCAAGGTCACTCCATTCTTAGAATGGAATTCTTTTAGAAGTCTCGATGTGTTAGGTTGGTTAAATATAGTTACTAAAATCTTGCTAGCCTAAAAACGAGAACAGAATTTAAGACGTAAATTTATTGTTTGTATGCATGCCTTACTATTTAGAAACCAAGCGTGAGTAAATTTTTATTTGGATAGTTTGGTGTCGCCTTACGCCAAGGTGCAGCCGGCTTGATTTAACTGGGGCATGTTTATTTTAGTGCGTTATTTCCTAGAGGTGCAAGAGTATTTTATCGTATGTGGAAATAATGCAGACGGTTTAAACAAAAAGTCCAAGTCAACCATTTTGGAGATTTATACACAAAGGAATAACGCATTAAAATTTACAATCTTATGTACTCTCTAGGAATCAGAGCGAATCAATAAATTAACATAAATACATTTCATTTGTTCCAACTCAATACACTCAACACTCAACAGTTCTGAAAGAAGGATACAAATCCATGAAACTGATCCTAGACAAAATAAATGGCAAATTGGTGGAGATCTGAAAGTTTTAAAAGGATTCACTAAATATTCATGCCTCTAATATCTTTGGAACAGCAGGGATCGAGAGAATCACAACAGAAACAGGTTTGGCGGAAAGATCACGGTCCTGGAGAAAAGAATATATAAATAAACCTCTAGTTGATTCTTCGAGAACCTCCTTCCTCTTCTCCATATCAAGCTTGGTATCATGAATTTGTAAAACCATTGGATACAGAAGGTACATGTCGCAAATATTTGGAAGAAATTTCCTCAGCTATCTAATGCGAAAATAAAAGAGGAAATATTTGATGGACCTCAAATTGGAAATTTCTTAAGAGATGAAAATTTTAGGAACACAATAGATGGCCTTGAGAGAGCAGTTTGGATAAGTTTTAGAAACGTCAGTGAATGATTACTTGGAAACTATGTAGATGAACCCAGATATAGTGGTTTCTTAAGAATTAAGAGAATCTGCACAAATGGACCAAAAATTGCACTTCTTGCACTCCCATATAAATTTATTTCCTGAAAATCTAGGTGAAATATAGTGAAGAGCAAGGGGGACGGTTTCATCAAGATACTCGCGAGATGGAGCGTCGATATCAAGAAAGATGGGATAAGAATATGATGGCGCACTGTTAGATGTTGAAAAGAGATACCTGAAAATATAAAGAATAGAAAAAGAATGTTATTGCACAGGACTTTCGAAAGTATAATAGAAGATGGTAACGCAATTTATAAAGATTTTTTTGAGGTTATGTAAAAACGCTGACCACGGAAGCGTTTTCAGAGCCCTAAAATACATATAGGTGAGGTGGCTAGCTCGTTTAGGCTTTTATTTTTAACCTCAGTTTTAGCTGGTTTTTGCCTGCTTTGAGGTTATGTCAATATCCTGTCAAAATCCTATTGCAATCAATGATTTTGTTTTGTGTACCGCGTTTATGATATCGGGCTGAGCGGCTTTTGAAAAATGGAATGTTTTGCTCGCTGGAGGTATAGTAGCACGACTAGATGAGTATTTATTTTATTAAATATATCAATAAAGTCTTTGGTGGAATTATTGTTCACTTTTTTCGGTCTAGTCTTTAGTAAATCCTTGAACGTTAAAGAAAGTGACTTATTATCAAAAAAGTCCTTTCTAGAAAATAAAGAGTGCTACTGCCCTATGAAGAAACTTTTATAAAAAAAACCGTAAATCTATAGGAATGCTGCAGGGTTCAGTGATGAACCTCTTCTCCTTCTGTTATACGTAACCAAGTCTAAGCAACTATGTTTGCAAATACAATATATTTTGCACAATATGGTGCCCACTGTATTTCAGGTCTAGAATCATTATATTAGTTTAAAGTTTAAAATTAATAAAATAAGCTTTTACCTCGGGTAATACATTTTCACCTTTTTAGCATTGACCAAATAGTCAGTGTTTCGTCCTTTTAGTCTTAGGTCGTTTAGTATTAGTAGCAGTAACTTTAGCAATACTAATTTTTCAGTCAGTTACTTTTTCGCAAATCATTTAATAGCGAGAGTTTGAAAATAGGAATTGCAATTTTTTTCAAAATTTATTTCTTGATCTTTAATTATGTTAGGAATCATAATTACGTACTACATATATCTCAAAAAGAGCTTTCTATTACTTTACTTAAATAGAATCGACCAAATGGTCACGATATAAAATATTTTCTGGTAGTGAAGAATTAATGTTGGGCGCCATTCGTGCGATGACAAATTGTCAAATAAGTAGCTTCCGGTTGATTTCTCTGTCATAAAGATCATGAACATTTTTATTTATTATTAATCAGGCATTAAATCATTTCCAACTGAAGCACCATTTTGGCATATTAGTGGAGTGTCGTAGAAACCTGATATGTTCTTGAATTTGGCTGAAAAATTGAGTTTTTTGTATTTAGTAAGATTTAAATTGACCGAGAAGAGTTTAAATAAAAAAATCGCGGTTCAAATGTAATTCCTATAATGACTGCGCCGCTGGGCAAGCTTTCGGTGCACTTACGTCTGACCGGTCGACAGTGTTGCCATTTTAATTAAAGCTTATATGACATAAAACTAATGCGATGTATATAATCAAATAAAGGGCATTTCAGCAATTACAGCTTCATTTAAGGTGCATATATGCAGTCTACTTACATTTCCATTTTTATTGTTCATTAACAATCCAGAGATATCCAATCAAGAGAGAGAGAGAGAGATAGGTAGTGAAAATGGAAAATTAATATATTTGCATAAACAGGTTTTTTTGCTTTGGATATTTTTTCAGCCACGAAACCACTATAACTAACTTGCTACTAACTAAAAAACATTCCTATTCCCATTCCTAAGATTTCTACAGGATAAAATGTATCCATTTTATAACTAAACCTAACCTACTACCTTCATCTTACCTAACACAAACACCATAAATAAAAGAAAAACAAATATACCCTAACTCAGGGACTATGGGAAATAATGAAAATTGTAAAGCAATGGAAAATTAAAAAGTCGGCTGAATATCTGCATAATTTTTATAACACAAAATGAATTCGACTATAAGACCTTTTCTCTATTTTGCCACCCAGCTGTTAGTCGCTGAACTTTACTGCTTCTTTACTAACTACTGACCTAGTTTTCAAATGCAGCAGGTGTGCGTTAACAAAAAATAACACGAAAGAACGTAAACAAACAATGGTGATCGAAAGCCAGTTTTTTTTATTTAGATTCACCTGGAATATAAAAGCCGCTGTGTATTTGACTTAGCTTCTGGCCGTTCACTAAAACATCGATCACGAACTGGCACGAATCGCCATTGCAAATTCTATCTACAAATAAGTTTTAATTTAATTATTTTAATATATTATTATAGAAATTTGGCAACAACACACTGTTGTTCAAGACACGCGCGCGCATCCTCAGTTATTAGTCATTACTTTCATTGGCGCATTCCATTGGCGGGGTACCCAAATTAAAATAAATAGGGTTTAGACAATATTCATTTTTCATAGCACGTTTAAAAAAAAATTTGTGTCGTGTTCCTATAGTTGAAAGGTGTAACCCCCAATAAATATGACCCCCACTTAAAAATTCACCCTGTGTATGTGAATTATTCAACTTTTTCCAAAATCAAACATGACCTTGAAAAGGCCACTTTCGATCGGTCGAATTCAACGTCAAACAATAGGTACCATCTCTGTGGTGCAAATCGAAAAACATCCTTAAAACTTATTAATAATTTTCAAAAAAAAAAAACATTTTCTAGAAAAACTCCTTTTTTAGAACCAATGTACGAGGTGATCGTTTGAAAATTTTACTTTTTAAATCCTTTTATTTTGCTTAAAAATATATCTAGAAAAAAAATAAAAAATGGATCTGTAGGATATTTTACCAAGTCTTTGTATATATTATGAGTCTGCATCTATCTTAATGAATATACACGGAGCGCCACATAGTCACATTTTATTAAACGGAACACCCTGTATATTTTTAGATATTTGGATAGCCCTTTTCATCCCCTTTATAAATATAGGTACCTATGTAATTGTTATATATTTCACCCACAAATAACTGAGTTATTTAAATAAATACAAATAAATGCGCGTAAAACAAATTTACACTTTTTTAATAAAAATAACATTACAAAATAAGTAAAAATTATAACATGTTTTAAAAAACTCCACCATTATTTTCTAAACAAAGGTTTTTTTTTAAGTATTTTTGCCATTTTTTCCAGATATCATTTTGAAATTTTGGCAGTTGCAATAATAAGTAAATTTGAATTAACGCATGTTAATAAAATGATTCTAGCACTTCCGGTTTCACCGGAAATGACCGTAACATCTGTTTTTTAAACGGAACACCATGTATATTTCTACATTTTCGGATTCAGGAATTTATTCTGCATACGATGGTATCAACTTCGAGGAAGAAACATAATCTCAAACATTTTTTTAGGATAATTTAAGTTGGCCATGACTGCTGAAAAACATTTCTTTCTGAATCATTGAATATTGGAAAAATAAAATCGTAATATTAAGTGAGTTACTTTGCGTTTATAGCCATTTAAACATCTCGGAAATGATTTTTTCCGATATAAGTAATTTTTTTTAATGAAACCATTATACCTCATTATGCTATTTTAATCGAGATTTTCTTTACCTACATTTCGATACCAAACACTACACAATTAGTTCATAAATAACTTACAAAAGATACTTTACCTTAGTTCAAAATATGCTGCAGATCTATTTTTTTTTTTTTTCTAGCTACAAAGTAGAATTTTGAAACGATCACCCTGTACATATTACTTTTCTTTTATAAAATCGATTATTATCGCATCTCGATCGGCCGTCTTTAAGGTACAACGGTTTGTATGAAAAATTTCAGATCGTAGTGTCTTCACTTTCGGTTGGCCGAAAACTTCCTGTTTCCGGAGGATTGGAGTGAGTTTTTGGTGACAGGCAGACAGACAGACAGATCGGCAGGCGAACTTTACTACGTGCAATTAGAAGTCGATGTATCAGAATTTCATCAAGATCTGATAAGTATTTCAGTTTTCGACCACCTTATGAAAATTTTGAACGTCATTTTCCAAAATACAAACACTTTATGTGTTTTTCTAAATATCGTTTTTCTAAATATTGTTTCTAAATATCTTGTAATATCATTAGACTTTAGAGGTCGTGTTATCAATAGTAAGCAGTTTCAATAAGAAAAAGCAGTAAATTCAGAAATTTATCAAAAGGTTAAGATGTTCGATGTTCGATTTTTTGTAACATTCACAGTCTTGTCAAAATTTGTTTTAATCGAGTAATAAAGGCAAATCATTTCTTGCTTTAGTCAATAAATCTCGACGACTTTAACATTAATCTGCGATAAGTAAGCAAACAGTTTATCACTTAAAAATTGACAATATATTTTCCTAGAGTAGCAAGAACAGGCAGCTGGTTTTCTTGAATAAAAAAATGTTTGCAATGACAACGATTATTGCTGTTAGACAGGTGCACTTCTTATTAGATGGAGGTACTGAAAAAGCATAAAATTCTATACTTAGTGTATTAGAATTTATTAGATTATCATAATAATCGTTTCCAGTCAAGGTGAATGTAAATGTACCTGTCATAAGAACCGAAATAATGAACATACACTTCTTAAAGAGAAAGTAAAATGGTAAGGTATTCTTCAATATCCAACACAGTTTAATTCAATCTGTCAAGTAAATTAGGCAAGTAAAACCGTCTGCGTGTGATCATCTCCGATTAAAATAAATAAATTCAGGAATAAAATAATTTTTTCAATTTTTTAAACCTCATTAAATTCAAACATCAGTTTCTTATTTGAAATTTGTGGATTTTTGTATTGTTCTCTTCAGTTTCAATAAAAATTCTGAGTCTGTCAAAGTGCAAAATTTTTTAATTTCAATATTCTGTATCTAAATTGGTTCCTAATTCCTAGTATTTTTAAAACGTCCATATGGATTTCTATCAATATTGTCATTAAATTTAACCGTGTAGATAATTTTCCTCATTTGATATCCGCCATTTTAAATGCGAATTTAATCTTGATTTCGGCCATTTTAAATGGGAATTTAATCTATTCCTTCTAATCTAGGTAGGTTCGATTTTATTTGCTCCTATCTCCTTTAAGATTACTGTTGCTAAAATAACGAACGAAATAATAGAACACAAGAAAATTATTTTCCAAAACTATAACGTAAAGACACATACCTAAAAAATGCAGCTTTATTAAAGCAAAACAATAAACCAAAAGTCAACGTATCCTTTACAGCATCTTGACGCAAACAAAGACTTCTCCTGAACTAATTTAACAATGGTCCTTGGCCATTAGCATTAAGTTTTATAGTTTCGGGTAACAAAAATAATTGGACATGCAGTCATGTGAAGAAAAATACTGTAACAGGGTTATTTGGAACTCGCCCATACAATTAACCTTGCCCAAAATATCCAGATGTCTTGTGCAACGATTTAGTTTAATGGGCAAATCTGCCTGCACAAGCAGAAAGATCTTTAACTAAATCGCGATAGGATATATGACACAGGCAGAGGCGTCGTAGAAACTAATTTAATTTAAAGCAGTTTTTTACCCAACGTAAATATATTACAGCAGGTGATAATGATAGTCTAATGTCCTACGAGAGGGTTTTATTTGATTTTGACAAAATTTTAAAAAAATATTAAATGTAGATAATAATTATAAAACTACTGTTGGTATTCGAGACATTATTTGGTATATTCGCTCTGCTAATATTCTCAAAAACATATTCAGTCCTTAAGCCGTTTCAGACTCAATTTTACATGGAGATTTTGTCTTATTTTAAGTGAAGATTTCGCTCTTAAGTGGTTGGTGGTTTTCTAATTGAAATGTATATAGCATTTGGATAACCGAAAAGTTTTAGTTTACCGAAATGAAGGGCACTATTTTACGTTTGGCGAATTCCGCGTCGAGCCCCTCCGGGACTCCCATGCCACGTAGTGTTCCAGAGTGCATTTGCAGATGTTCTAAAGGCTTACAAAGGTGACTTGGGTCTTCGGTCGCTGTTGGACGGTCATTACACTCAAAGAACAACGAACGGACAATGAACTTTTCGCAGCTTTTCGACAACCGTCCAATGCGTGATACTTTTTTTAATTATTGTAATCGTGTAAATGCATACATGCTCGAACATACACTTTGTTCTTTTGTGTGAAAAGATTTATCTTTTCGAGAAACGCCCGACAGAAATTATGGACAATGATATACGAAGGCTTTATTATATAAATTGAACATTGGTGGAATTTTAAGATGCTGACAACCCCTAAAGTAACGTACAACTACTTTTACATGAGTATGTGGTCCTTTGAATACGAAAGTGAAAACGTATGTTGAATACACCACTGATTATTGTGTTTTTTTTTAAATATTATAGTATCCTTTCCTTTCATGAAATTGAATGACTAAATTATTTTTAGAAAAAAACAGGCAGACCAACATTCTTTAAATTTTATAACTAATTATACAGGGTGATCATCTGGTATCTATTTATTCCGGAATTCAATTGAAATTATAGATTCGATTAGAGACGAGGCCATTTTTTTACATTTTTGCATACTCTGCATGCTTGAATTGAAAATAAAACAATTAAAGACCAACACGAGACAAACATATTCTCTCCTGTAACTTTTATAAAGTTAGTGTTTGTCTTTTTATAGGAAAAAAATTACTTCCATTTCTAGAAGAATTTCCGATTTCTCTAAGTTGATTATTTTGAATTATATTTTTATTTTAGAAAAATGTTTGATTTGAATTTTATATATAATTAATAAGGTGTTTTAGGATTTGTATTAAGTTGGAATTATCTTTTTGCTTTATATTAATTACCAACATTACATAAAAATTTATTCATGCCTGGGATACACTGCAATTACTACCATTTATAAACGACACTGTAACTACCAAGCCCAAGAACTTACTTGGGTAGCTATAAACCCTTATTTTTCTTCTTTCAGGGCGTTCCAGGGATCTCATTAATGGAGAAACTACCTTCCTCAAATTCCTATTGGATTCCTGAGTTTATTGGTTGTATTCAAGAGTACTTTAAAATCTGAGTCATACCAAGATGTAGTGACCTGTATTTGATTCTCTTAGAGTGTGGAAACTAATATAAAGTATGCACAGCTTGCGGCTTTTGAATACAGATATCTCTGTTATGGGTCTTCATACCTTTCTAAAACGAGACCAATGAATGGGATATAGATTTAAGCTTATAAAACATAGGTGTCTCTATAGTGAACATTTATTGAACAAATACATCGACAAATAAGATATGATGGTGAAATAATTGTAACCTGAGACAACTTAAAATTAGCTTAGATTTAATGGACATAACTGGTAGAGTTATTTAATTTAATTAGAAATGTTCGTAACTATCGATCTAATATTAAACGCTTTCTATCAATTATTTAGTTTATGGTAATGTCACTAAGGTCGCGCATATTCTACATTATCAGTTCAGTGATGTATAATTTTAATGGTGGCTCGTGCTGGAATGTTCTGGGCTATCCAATTAAAAGTTCTGAAACTAGCCAGCTTTGGATAATTTTGATGCAATATTATAAGCTAGGTGAGTACCTGATTTTATTTATCTTCTAATTCAATAATCCTGCTTGACTTCAGGATAATAACTTGGTCCGTATATAATGGATAAACATACCATTGCCATGTAACTGTTTCTTATCACTTTTTAAACGGATTTATTCGAAATTTTCATACTTTTTTTAGGAGCAACTTGGATACGTATTTCCGTATATCTCTCCAAACTCGTTAGTCGTAGTTCAATTGTTTCTGTTGATGTTTCCAAGAAAATTCCACTTGTCACAGTATACTAAAATGGAAATATGTCATTTTTGGTAAGCAATTTCCCAATTATCTGCTTTATTTTAAGTTATTTTGCAGAATTAATCTTGTTTTCAGCATCCTTGTCAGATTACCTTTTTGTGGATGCCCATTAAGCTACATTACGTTGAAACTGATCTTTCCTCGGATCTTTCACTCTACGTTAAATTAGAAGATCGCAATTGTGTTTTAAAATTCACTACACTGTCACTACTTATAGTCTAAATTTACAACATCAGATCACACTATGTTTTAATTTTCGCTAGAGAAACTTAGAATCTCGTTCGCTACTGTAAAATTACTACTATTTTAGTTACTGATTAATCATTGGACTATTAAAGATTAATTTTGCTTATGTTTAAAGTCATTTTCTAATTAGTTTTGTGGTTTTTTATATTGGACTAGCCCCATCTACGAGGAACTACCTTATTTCTGTTTGGTTGCAGGTGTTTGCCAGAGAAAGATTTGTTTCCAAGACTGTTAGGCTTTAAAGCCTTTTAGGTTTAAACTCATTTGGTTTGCTAAGTAAGTTCGTCGGATTTAATGCAGAGAAAGAAGTTTCATATCATACATTATTTTTAATTTATTTAATTTTAAAAGAATTCATTTTTATTTTTGTCAGTTAAAATACATGACAATATTTTTATTTAAAAAATCTTGAACACGTTTACGCGATCAATCATTTCGATTCCTCTATATCAAAGATGATTAATTGAAATTAACAGTTATAAAGTTCAAAGTTGCTCTCGTCTTTGCATCAATGAAGGAACCGGAATCATAGCTATATTACAAACTATATTTAACTCTGTGATGGAGATTTTTTTGCTAAAGTTGCGACGAAGAATATTAAGAAGTGCCGACCAGGAAATTGCAATATATCGGAGCCACCGAGAGCAGAATTATGAGAAAAATGAATTTACAATGTTAAATGGGAATGCTAGCAGAAGGCAAGTCAATAGGATAGCTCTAGGTATATCAAAAGTATTAATAGAAGATTAAAATTAGAATCCCAGATGAAGGCAGATGAAGAACTGGCTAAGATCTTAGCTGCTGAAGAAGAAATACAACAGCGAACATCAAAAGAAACTGATAAGAACAAGATTAGAATTAGAAAATGCAAGAATTGATGAAGAAGTTGGTTCAGAAAAAGAAAGCCAAGAAAATCTGAGTTAAAAGTTCGTCAGTGGTTAAAAGACGTTCAAGAAGAAAGAAATAAAGAAACTGCAAAAGGCAATAATTTTAAAGATGATATGAAAAAATTCTTGGTGCGACGAACCATCGATAGGGATTTATCAATTTTTTCAAGTGATGTGAAGGAACGGGTAAGTTTTTACTGTCAGGATAAGTACAACTGAGGTTTTGGAGCTGACTGAGAAAAACCCACCCAAGTAGACTCCACCGTTGTCTGAAGGGTGATGCCAGAAGGTCAGTCGAGAGTTTACTAATTTCTACTGCTTCGGTAAGTGACACAATCAAGAGGATTGGGTAGACCAGACTTGATTGTTCGATCACTAGTAAATGAAGCAAAAAAATACGCCGTATTTCAAGGGTAATGCTTTCAATTCAACCATATATTTTGCTGAAACAACTTCAAATTTAGTAGTTACTTTAGAAGAATTAAAAATGAATAACTATTTAGAATCTCTGCAATTGTTAGATGACTTATTACAGAAATTGCCATACAATTTACAGCTTGCTTGGGGTGAAAAGGTAGCTAGACGTTATGACTTCTTTGAAAGAATTTAAGAATTGTAACTGGGAAATATCAGAAGGCGCTAGTTTCTGTTGCCTTGGTGAGGGACATATTTTGAAAAAATGTATGAGATTCAATGAACTAAAAGATAACAAAAGATGGGAAATTGTAAAGAAAAATTCATTTTGTTTTTGCTGTTTTTGAATGGTCATAGAATAAATGATTGACAAAAGGCAAAAATGCCCAATTGCTGATTGTAAAAAATATTATAACTTGATTTGAAAATAAAATAATAAAAACCAAAAATAGAAGTAGGTAGTGGGGCACTTGAGCCAACCACCTCCACTTCCGCTTCTAGCTCCTCCCCTTCCCTCCACTCCAGCTAGGCCCCACCCACCCAGCCAATGAGAGTATGCTTCGCCCATAACCCCGCCCATCCAACCAATGAGAGTGAGCCCCGCCCCGCCCATTCAGCCAATGAGAGTGAGCCCCGCCCCACCCAGCTAATCAGAAAAAGCCCAGCCCCAACCAATCAAAAAGAGCCCCACCCACCCTGTCCAAACATATTCTTTCCTATAATTATTCCGAAGGTAATATTTGTTATTTTATAAGAAAAAAAAATTGTAGAAGAGTTTTTGAGTTCTTCTCTTCCGTGACCATCTCGTCAAGGTTTTCGTGATCAATTTTAAATCTTCCGTATCAAAGATGCTAAATTGAAATTAAAAGTTACGATTCCAACATTGTTTTCGCCTTTATCAACGGAAAAAACCGGAAATATTCTCCAGGCTTGTTACAAACTTTGCGACGGAGATTTTGCTGCGGAAGTTGCGTCGCTAACACCTACCACCCGAAGAAATACAAGGGAAAATTTTGCAACTCATCCCTTTAAACTTAAGCTCCATAACTGTTAAACTTCGATTTATCAGTCTTTTTTACATCGGACAACAAACTTATGGAATTTCTTACTAACCACGTCTTCCCAAAGTTCTACTCTCTTCAGACCTTTAAGGTCAGAGTGGTTAAATCTTCCGACACTATCGGCACCCTTGAGTGAAAGAATTATACTTTCACTCAACACTATGGTGTAATGAGCCTGCTCCTCGTAAAGTGTTTTACAATAAAAAAAATTAATGCAGCTACAGAGTTCCAAGAGGCAATTAAGTGGTATTTTAATAAGGGAACGTGTCTTACTAAACGTTCTAATTGCATTTTAGTAATGATGCAGTCATTTCCACAAATGATTGATGCTCCAAAATCTACAGATTAATTAAGAAAATCCTCAGCTGTATTCACGTGTGGCTCGTGCCGTCCACATTCTCTTCAGTGGTTATTTTTATCGCATTTCTCATTCATAACTTTTAAGTACCCACCCATTTCCTGACCTCCATTTCCGCATTTTTGGCTTCACATTTGAATGAACACACGCGACTAAACGACACATTAAATCAAAAACTTTGCGTGAATCCCCAACAAAACACTTACAAAAGAAATTGTCAATTCCATTTCATTGAACCAGAAGGATGCTCTTTATTATTTAAATATGTCTATTCTTTTAAAACGTCCGCAACAGACTTAGTTGGAGCAGTATGAAAGTGCCAGTTGTTTTGGATTATAAAATGGACAAATGACCTAATTTTATGTAATAACTGAACAAAAGAGTAATAATACAAAATAAATATAAAGAGAAAGAAGAAATTCTCTGATAAATAAATAAATATCAAAATGTTTGTTGACCATCTTTAGTTATTGAACCAACCATTTGAAATTTGGGAATCTAACGAGGCATTTTAAAAATAGTGATAAAATCGAAAACTCACTATTTTAATGAGTCAATCAAGTCAAGTATTGACGGCTAAACCTGAATCATCCTGTAATTCCTATGAAACTGATTTAAAAAAAATCTATATTGGTTCATCGTGAATTGTGCGTAGGCGTATTGACGGGCACGTGCAACTCATTGAACACCTTGCTCGAGTTGTGGGGTAAACACCCCCTGACAGCTGCCCATTGCATGTTATTGCAAGGTTCGATACAAGCGGAACGAACCCCTGATGTTTTTAATTTTTGATTTGGCTGTCGGTTTAAGGTCATTATTGATTTGGAATGGGTTAGTCATCGCATCGGCATCGGTTCAATTTTAGGTCAACAAGCCGAGTATTGTACAGGACAAAACCATGCATCATGGGAAATGTCCAGATGTGTAACAGGAAAATACGTCCTAGAAGAAGATTACGCAAGGTATTTGCTATTTTTTGGTATGGTAGGACATATTTTGGATTAAGAGTAATGGCAATGTGCATAATTGTATCAAAAAAATGCAACTAGTTTTATTACAATAATTTACAGTTTTTATTACAATGCCGAATGAATTAAAAATTAACCCAAATGGTAATTTAGATTTTTAAATCTATTTTATAAGTATACAGATGTTTAAAATGTCTGCCATTAATTTTGGAGTATCTACAAAACAATCTTCAGGTTCGAAAAAAAAATATTAGTTATACTGTGCAGTCATATACATCACGTTCATCTGTATATAAAGTTCTACTTAATTATCAGGTCTAACTTTGACAAAGGACACATGCTAGGAATGTGAGAAGGGTAACATCCAACATCAAAAGGTTGCCCAGGGTGACAAAATTGGTTTGGCATTACTCAAAGCAAAATATATGGACATAAAAACAACTTAACGAAATAACAAAGTAATTATAGAAGCATTATAACTGTTGGCTAAATCTACAAAGCACAATTATACAATATATATATACAGGATAGCCCAATGAAAACAAACCTCATTAAATAAAAAACGCTCGGACACGTCAGTTTTGTTTTTGAGGGGGACACTTTTTAGGTGTGTATGCAAACCCCTATTTAAAACCCCTTGGGCCAGGGCGAGATTCACCCCTAAAATCTCAAATGGAAAGACTCAGCATTTTTGCAAAAAAGTTGGTTGATCGATATTATATGTCTACAGATCTTCTATTAGCATCAAAATATAATGGAACAAAATAAAATGGAGAACCTTCAGATGTGAGTTATGCGGTAATGAACAACCGATTTATAAATTGTAAAATAAATAGGGGTTTGTACAAACCACGCAGGCAAAATTGTGACTAAATACTATTCTAAGGAATTTGGACAAAAAACCTTACCCTTATTTTGTGTTATTCATTAAAAGTAGTTTTTGTTAAAGAATAAAGAGTGAAACTTGAATCGTACCTATATATTCAGTAGATCTAAAAATACCAAGCAAATTTTTAAAAATTATGTATGCGTAGTATTTAGTAGTGAGAGAAACAAGTCACATACTACTTGAATGCTCAACAACTTTTAAAATGAAAAACACGACATAACAGACAGGCACGGGAAGGCCACAAATACAATGACCACCAAGGTCTTTCCAGTGTGAGACTGCAGAGAATCAGTGGCATATAAAAAGAAGGGTTGACAATTTTTTAGCAATAAACGTTTATATGTATTTTTGTTAGTTAATTATTTTATTCTGCGTACATTTTGTTTTATTTTAAAATGAAAAAAAACCTTTTTGTTTTCCAAAAATCAAAACGAATCTTAAATTCAAAACCTTTAATTTAATAATGACTTGTAATCAATTCAGTGTTGTTGCTATAAATGTTTTACATTTCTTAATTTGTTCTATGCCTTGTTCTAGAATAACTTTTAAACTAATGGAGACAGCTTTTACACGCAGGACACGTTTTACAGTCCCCATACAGAGCCAATTAAAAAGACATTATTGGCTATCTACATCTACATGCTATATTCGTTTTTAAAAAGTAAAAATAGATTACACTTTTCTTTACCAAATGTTAAAGAAGTGGAATCTATTTTTTGTAAATTATCAAAATTGACACCATTATTTAACTGAATCCCTGCAAAACCGTAAGTCACTCAATAACATTAAACTCAATTTGCTAATTTATCGACTTACACGTCAATCTAGACCATTCATCAACAGTCAAGAACTTACAAGAAACTATGACGCCACAGTGCCATTGTGAAATTAATACGTCCCCTGAGGAACTATATAGACTTCGACTGAGGGTAAGTTACCACATTATATTCAGCAAAAACAGTTGAAGACAGAATTGCAACTAGCATATTTCCTTCTTCTAGGAAATGGATCAGTGCTGATGCAGCACATCAGCAGATACATTTGTACCATAGAAGCAATTCCAGAACTTTGCAGCAATATTTGTCGTCGATTTTTTCCTTAATGAGAAGATGCTCGTGTACAATCCATACAAAGCGCCTGTAATTCTCGAATTGGTAGATATAATACAGAAACCTTCAATACGGTTTTTTTTTCTCGAAAAAGTTTAGTTATCATGAATCTATACTTCAAAACCATTTGACAAAGATAGGCATTAAGGCTTCCTAATCAAATTACGTTTCTGTGATCTGCAAACTTAGTTAAGATTGCCCTCAGAGATGTTATTTCTTCTTTTCCAATACGGTGAAATAGAATGGTCCATTATTATTGAGGGGAGGAAAGTGATTTGACATTTGAATAGTTTTGACGTTTAATTAATTCAAGTAATAATTGTGCCAAAAACGATGAATTCGGACTTGCAAAGGTTAGTATTTATTGTTATAATCGTAGATAAAGTATAGTATTCAACTCGTGATAATGCTGAATAACTCACTTGATGTTTTACATAACTCGCCTGGCGGCTCGTAGCGCAAAACTCATCGGCGTGAGTTATTTAGTATTATCACTTGTCAAATAATATACTATAATTGATTAGTAGTTTTTTTATGTGTAAAAAAATTAATAAGTCGAGCATAGATAAAATCTTATATCATACATGCCATATCTGTATTTTAAAGCACTCACCTGTTTACAAAACTCACCTTCGATTCGTTTTGTAATCTTCAGACGCGTGCTATAAAATATCTCACATAGCACTTATAATAAAAATAACTATTAAGTTACTCACTTAAATTAAAAGAAAAACGCACAACCAACAAGACGGATAGCATTTTGAATCTATATCTATAAATTAATGTAATTTCTTTTTCAATTTCTTTTAAATATTTTAATTATGTATTTGATAATTTGTTTTTTAAACTACTTTTATTTTTTATTAAGTTGTGTGGTCGTAAGTTAATAGAAATTATCTCAAAAACGAAGTGCCTAATCGAAAAAACACAGGGTAAGATTTTATTTGCAAAATAAAAAAAATAATTTTCAAAAAAAAATGCAGGGGCGTACGTTTTTCTGCGAGTAACTTAAGCGATATAAAATCTTATCTAGTTTTTGAAAAAACTTTAAAAAAGCATACAAATTTTCTCCCAGAACCCTGTAGCTCGGTTAGGAAGCATTTTCGAAAAAATATTTATGACAATTTTCGTCCTATTTTGGATCAAAGAATCTCCAGGTTTCGTTTGTCGCTAATTTTTATATAGTCGAAAACGTTGTATACAGTGTGTCGCACTTAAGAGTTAAACATCGTTATAACTTTTTCATTTTTATACGATTTAAACGAAATTTCACTCAAAGATAGAGCACATTAGGATCAACTTATGGCCGTAAATCCATTTGCAACAGTTTTAAGTATTTTAACATCGTCCAAATAAATAAAAAATGAAATTTTAATAATACTCACTATATTGTTAATAAAAATGCTAAATAACAGCGGTCCGAGAATTGATCCCTGTGGAACACCAGATGTTGCAATGTAATTATACAGGGTGATTCACGAGGAAAGGGACAAAATGTTATGGTAGATAGAGTTCACTTAGGTGAATTAAAAATGACTATTGAAAAAAGCCTGAGCCTTTTTTTTATTGAACTACAGGGTGATTTATGAGTTTTGCCCAATACTTCTTAAGGTAATATCTTTTAAACTAATCACTAGAATCAACTCGTATTGTGGGTATATAGTATACTATTAATTGTCAATTTACATGCATAATCAAAGACAGAAAATTCCAGGGCCGGTTCAACTAATTTTTATTTTTAGGGTTCCTATGAAAAAATTCACCCTGTGTACGTGATTTTTAAATTCTAATACTGAATTATGAAACTACATACAAAAGTAATCGAAAACATGTATTTTGTTGTTTTGCCACACTTTGGGCGAATTTTAAATAAACGATCAATTTTCGCCAAAATCGAAGGTCTGCACAAAATAAATTTATAAAATTACATTTTCCTCTTTTATTCAAACTAAAATATTTGTTATACAAAATTTTGTGATTTCATGGTTGATTAATATGAAATAAATAATCAAAAATACATAATTTCAACATCAGATTAAGTAATTTTTATTTCTGAGGTTTCTGTGGAAAAAATCAGTCTGTATACATTTTTCTCAAATTCTGATAATAAATTATGGAACTACATTAAAAAAAACCGCTGCCAATTATGGAATCAAAACTTCCTCACCGTGTGGTGGAGTTTATAACAAAAGTAATTTTTGACGTATTTTGTTTTTTGACGCATTTTGTTTTTTTGTACGTATTTTGTTTTTTTGGCGTATTTTGTGTATTTAAAATTTGGACACAATATTATAATGAGTTGTATATCAGATCCTATTTATAATCTTTCATCACGATTAAATTTTTTTGTAAAGTTAGAAATAGAAATGTTGGGGTCCAGTAGACCTCATTCCAGTGGACCGATCTTGCTCATCAACGAACTCAATCTTTTCCTTGACCTCTAGAACGTGTGTACCAAATTTGAAAGCTTTATTTCAAAAAATGAAAATGTTTGTATATCGTCATAATTCGTCGAGAATCGTTCAGAAATGCAATAAAAATTTTCAACATTTTTTTCACGAATACAGATCTTCCTCACTTTTGGTGAGGAAGTAATTAACGAAATTGTTTTTTTTTTATCACAGGACATCAATAAACAGAACATTAATAATCCTGTCGTTATTAGGAAAGCCGTAGGAAATTTAATTTTACGACAATGAAAATGTAGGGAGGCAGAAGGCTTTCATTTTGAAAATAAGTTATAAGGTTATATGTTCTGTGCATTTGTTGTTTATAATGTTCTGTTTTGTGATAAAAAATAAATAATTTCGTTAATTTTTAAATGTAGTTCCACAATTTATTATCAGAATTTGAGAAAAATTTATACAGACTGATTTTTTCACAGAAACCTCAGAAATAAAAATTACTTAATCTGATGTTGAAATTATTTATTTTTGATTATTTATTTCATATCAATCATGCATGAAATCACAAAATTTTGTATAATAAATATTTTAGTTTGAATAAGAGAGGAAAATGTAATTTTATAAATTTATTTTGTGCAGACCTTCGATTTTGGCGAAAATTGATCGTTTATTTAAAATCCGCCCAAAGTGTGGCAAAACAACAAAATGCATGTTTTCGATCATTTTTGTATGTAGTTTCATCATTCAGTATTAGAATTTAAAAATCACGTACACAGGGTGAAGAATTTTTTCATAGGAGCCCTAAAAATAAAAATTAGTTGAGCCGGCCCTGGAATTTTCTGTCTTTGATTATGCATGTAAATTGACAATTAATAGTATATTATATACCCACAATACGAGCTGATTCTAGTGATTAGTTTAAAAGATATTACCTTAAGAAGTATTGGGCAAAACTCATAAATCACCCTGTAGATCAATAAAAAAAAGGCTCAGGCTTTTTTCAATAGTCATTTCTAATTCACCTAAGTGAACACAATCTACCATAACATTTTGTCCCTTTCCTCGTGAATCACCCTGTATAATTGATTAGTAGTTTTTTATTCATTAAACTTAAATCTGGGAATCACGCCAAATTCTAAAAAATAAATAGAAATAAGAAAATTGCCAAAAGTGTAGTATCAAAGGCAAACCTCAACAGTTTGCCCCAGAAAACTGTTTTTTGGTTTGCCTTTGATACTACACTTTTATCTTGACATATTTTGGCAATTTTCTTATTTCTATTTATTTTTTAGAATTTGGCGTGATTTCCAGAATTAAGTTTAATAAATATTAACTATCCGCCATAAACCCAGCAAACGCAGAGTGTGACTGTTTCGTAACGTTAAGTCACAAATAAGTAACTCTAGAAGCATATTTCAAAGTGTGAAACAGATTCGTAATTATGGCAATATATCTGTACCTGAAAGATTTGTTTTGAAATTGTTTAATATAATACAAAACATCTTTGGTGGGTTTGGAAAAATTCGAAACTGTTACCTAACAAATGTTATTCTTAATTCCACAAACGTAAATATTTCGTAACTTACAAAACGCCATACTTTCAATTGTTAAAATTTGAGAATATTACGCAATTGTTGATGCGGTATTCCTTCAGTAGCTATAAACAGAAACAATTACGGAATTATTGAAACAATTCATTTTCAGTTGTGAAGCGTTGAAAAATTTACATAATTAGTAATACGTTACATTTTCGCTATACATGTTCAAACAAATGCGTCGTTTCTATAGGCTAGAATTATTTCTGAGAGAGAGATAAAATTCAAACGACCAATAGAATCTTGGGAAGCTGCGCCGCGCCAGCGCGAAGAACTGTTTCCGGCCTCAACACAAGTTAGTCTGAATGTGTAGTAATGTGTACTTACACGTGTGGTGTAAACAAGTGTCTGGTATTTGTGCAAAAAATACTATTGTGAAAAACAATTGCACAATATATACACGTTTAGAGTATTAGGTAAGTAATAAGTACTAATAGATTTAAAATTAGATAAGTTTTAATTGTATGTATTGTAAAAAGCGTTAATTTCCTGGACAATACCTAACATGGCGTGGGCACATTAACAGCGTGGGTAGCGGATCTTTTTACTATTACCTATAAATCGAATAAAACAAACGCTTTTCTTAAAATTTCGTGCTTATTTAAATGGATAACTATAAATAATAATAAAGAATATGTACAAAACTTTGCTACTAACTATAATATTCTACACTTAGATTATTATATCTACTTTACTTGCACAGTACCTACGTATTTATTTGCAAAATTGAATCGTTGAGTGTTCTTTTTTTTGCTTAGGAATATATTATTTTGTATTTCTTTTTGAAGTGATTCTCCGATGAGCAAGAAACGCATGTTTTTCTTTTAAATTGTTTCAATCAAAAGGGAATGAAGGTCAGGGATTAACATAGCAATTTTAACGTTAAAGTGACTAAAAACATGATTCTTAATTTCTTTATAAACTACTGGTTTGCCGTAATGAATAAAATAGTTTTGATATACAGGATGCTTCCTAAATAACAAAATATTTAAAGAAGTAATTCTTCAGGTGATTTGAAGTGAAGAAAAGTTTATATGAACATATGTTCTAAAGATTTTTGTTTCTGAGATAGCGGGCGTTGAATATTTTATTTCACTTCTGATTTTATCTGATTTCCCACAATTTGTAACATATGAAACTGAATTTTATGGATCGTCTTGCTCTTCAAGTAGCCATTTATCTTACCGATTGTCTTTTTCAATATTTCACTTCGGTTTGTAATTGGACAAAATGTTTTCGTTTTTTATTAAATAATACCTATCTTTAAAAATTTAAATATTTTAACAAAATTTGGTGATTCAAATCGAGGGATTCAAATCTCAGTAATTATAGTTTTGCTGTTATTTGTAGGGGGCACCTCTGCGTATCGTTCATACGTTATGTTTTTGGGGGATTTTTTATTATTTTTTTTTAATAAAAATTCCTGCTTTCCCGTTATTTTTATGTCAAAAAGATATACCTTCTAAATGTCGCTACGAGTAACCGTTTTCAGGGTAATTGATTTTAAAGTAAGCAATTTAACCACTTTTAAAGTATAATTAAATTTTAGGTTTATTTATTTAAAAGTCATTGTTATTCGTACTTTATTTGCTAGTGTTGCTATGTAATAAATTTTAAAAATCTGAAAAAGAGAATTTAAAGAAACGTCCAATATTTTCATTTTATAAAAATATCTAAAAGGAGGTAAAAGGCAACATTGCTCCTGGGGAACTTTTTTAAGTTTCGCAACATTCAACACTTCCGATATAAACGTATAGGTCACAGCTGTGAGCGCTAATAGATCAAAGACATTCCGTCGGCCGTCCACTATATTCTTCCTCTGTGCCAAAGATATAAAAAAACACCAGATAGTTAAATTATCGACAAAGTATATTGTCTGTCTGTTTTTTATGTACTTCGAAGGATAAATTATCCAAAAAAACTTCACAAAAAGGCCGCTAATAAAGTTGACGCGTTTAAAATGTGTAAACACTGGTATAAAAAATATGACTTCACAGCATTTATAGTGGTCCGGTAAAAGCTAATGAACGAATGTAAAAAACAAATTCAACCTGACCTATCCTATTTTCCCTTGAAATGAGATAGGTCAGTTAAATTCAAAATGTTGACGTATTTTATTTCTTTTTCTCAAAAACTACCGCGTGTATTTCTTTCATTTTTTTTTATATGGATTTACCATCCCTTTGCAACAAGCTTCTTTCTCTCAGGAATAATAATATATGTAATTGTTTAACTTCATTTATTTTGTGGCCTAGAGTTACATATACACAGGTTTCATAATTGAAATGTTTTTCTCATTTCATGACAAAAATAAACCCGTGTCAAATTCTTGACAATCCCCCACCTCCTCTTCTTATTTTTATTTTAAACTAGATATAGGGTGGGGTTAGCGTACTCACCTTAAGGAAATAAATAAATTGGGGTTCACTCTGTACATTGCTAGTTTGATTAAGAACTGATTTTTATTTGTAGATTCATGCAGGAAATGCCTTCCATTTATGACAGTTGATGCCAATTTTGAAGGTGCCTGTAAGGACTGGTTTAGAGCGGCCAGCCAGAGATTGAAGAAAACAGAGAAAATGAATTAATTATTTTATTGTACAATGGACAATAAATTGTTTTGAACATCTATTTGTCAATATTTTATCTTTTTCCTATATTTTAAAGGATTCCTCCAAATACACTAACAGTGAATATTAAGGATCAAGGATTAATTTCACCTAGATATAGAAAAGAGTTTGTCTTAAATGGATTTATGGTCTGTAAAGATGAGAGATTGAGAAAGTGAATTTTGTTAAATATTGCAAAAAGTGATTTTAAAGATGGGTCCTGAAAAAGTAACGAGCCCCACTACTGGCAAAATGTGACTGCTGTCTTCGGAAAAGAAAATTACTCGTCCAATAACAAACGAAGCCAGGTTTGCTATACGTGCATATATCCACCCCCAGCCCCCGATCGCTCACCTGCGCACTCGATCATTGAGTCTTTTTTGTTTTTAAATGTATTTAGTATAGCATTTTACAGTCGCTTTAAAAATATAACTGGCTCTATACTATCAGTACATGTCCATCTTTGCCGAACAAATTATTTATTCACTGTTAATCAACTCGCGAGAACCAAAAAAACAATTTTTGTTTTTCGAGTTATTCAACAGTGAATAGGTAATAAGTGGTTCGGCAAAGATGGACAGCATGTATTGATAGGGTCTGTCATATTTTTTAGCGTCTGTAAAATGCTGCTATATGCATTTAAAAAACAAAAAGACTCCAATGATCAGGAATGGGTAGGTGAGGGATCAGGGTGGGAGGTGGATTTGTGCACATATATCAAACCTGACTTTATTTGGACTATTTGCATAATAAGTATAAAACAAAAAAGAAACTGATTTGAAAGTAAATCGTAATATTTATATTGCTTATGATAAGCAACTTTTCTGAAATTAATGAGCAACCTTAAGGTTTCTAATAACGTGCAACTGTTGTGTATCTGTACTTAAACTAAATTTGCATAACGGTTGCGAAGTATTTATATAAGTTTTGTATTTACAAATAACTTGGTGAATGAAACTGTAAAAGCCTAAATGTTTCAAGATATTTTCGGAGTTAGATTTTGGTAAAAACGAATTTATTACAAATGTAAATTGGCATTTGTTACGAATATTTTGTTTCGCAATTGTGTAAAGTAATAGTTGCAGTTTATTAACGATGCAATGTTGCGGACAAATAAGCAATTTGTCACCAAAAACACGCATTTTTGTGACTGAAACAAAAGTGTAACACGAAATATAAGTAGCGTTAATGTTCCTTAATAGTTTCGAAGCGGTGTTTGCTGGGAATAAACTACAAACAATAGTTTTTTATGGAAAGAAAAATTAATAAGTTGGGCGTAGATAAAATCTTATATAATACGTGCCGTATCTGTATTTTAAAGCACTCACCTGTTTACAACACTCACCTTCGGTTCGTTTTGTAAACTTCAGACGCGTGCTATAAAATACCTCATATAGCACTTATAATCTAAATAACTCTTAAGTTACAAAAGCGCCTTGGTTTTAATCGAGTATAAACGTATAAACGTTAAACTTTGAGATGTTCAAGTTTAGCCTATTTAAACAAACCATGTTTAAGAGACTATGTTACGAAATGGAGCAGTCCTCCAAAGAAATAGTTTTAAGTATTTTAACATCGTCCAGATAAATAAAAAATGAAATTTTAATAATATCTACTCACTATATTGTTAATAAAAATGCTAAATAACAGCGGTCCAAGAATTGATCCCTGTGGAACACCAGATGTTGCAATGTAATTATATGCTAAATATAAATTTCTACTCAAAAGGTAGGAATGAAAAAATGAATGAATGAAGCAAGAAGGACAACCCACATTAGGGTAGATGGTATCATAAAATAATATCTCAAGGCTTCGCAGAAATTACATATTTGTCTAATATAAATAGGTCTAAAGTTGGTAACACCAATTTCATTAACCTTTTCAAGCACTTGAACTTACGAATACGTTCAAATTTCAGGAATACAGTAAGTTGAATACTATTAAGAGTCGATAAGCAAAAATACAAGAGCAGTTCTCTAACCAACGGTTAATTTCGTTAAATAGAAATAAAACTAGCTACCTTAAATTAATTGCAACAGTTTGACCTAATAATTATGATGCTGCTATGTTTTAATAATAATTATTATTATTATTGATGTAAAATTTTTAGTTCAATGTAGCGTCATATAAATTGTATTGCTTGTTTACGCTGTACCTTCTATTGAATAAAAGGGGGTGGAAATGTGCAATTTTAGATAAGGGCTAAAAGGGTTGTTAAATCTTTGTCAGGGGAGAATGGTTTTAGAAATAGCTTCGCACAGATGCACTTAACTGTTCCTGTTCAGGTCGCCTCGCAATATTATAACTTTATTAGGACACTTTGTATTTTGGTGCACGATTATTTGAATGAAAATTAATCTAGTTCGGTGTTGTCTGGCCAACAAAACATTATTTTTATGGTTAAATTTATATCAGAGGCCTTAAGGATTATTTAATATAATAATTAAACAATATCCATAGAAAAAACATTTAGATCCCGAAAAACTCCTTTCCTTAATTTTCATGCGGGGCTGAAAAAGGTGTAAAAATCACAAAATCTTAAAATTTCCCTTAAAATAACAAGGAACAATTTCAGTTTCGTTTTTTTTTCAGTTTCGTTTTTTTTAGTTATTAAAAATTACCAGAATTAGAATTATAAATTTTTTAAGAATTGACTTTTGGCCGTTGTTAACCAATCTTGTATATTGTAGAATATAATGTAATAAACTTGTTCTTGTCGCTACGTTTTTGTTTATTATCGACCCGGTATAATGTGTAAATTTCAACCCTCAAATAAAATGCTTGGACCATAGAAAATCTACGTGAAATAAGGATTCCAAATCCGCAAAAATCATCAAGAACTCTCAATCCAATGTCAAGTTATAGCATTTTAAAAATTTCGCTACCCAAATTTTATGTTGAGTAGTGTGCACAAGGTCTAAGGGCCTTAATCCAAAAACTGACAAAAATGTCTAGAGATATTGATGTTACCTTAGTAACGAACCATATTGCAACGACCAAGAAAAATTTTTTGCGGAAATTTCACTCATACAAATTTTTTGATTTTTTGCATGACTTCATTGATCACCCCGTATATAATAAACCTATGGTCCTACGATAAATATACGTCATGCAGCTTAACCCGAAAAAAACTAGCTCTTAAAATTTGCAAGCCGCGTTAAAAAATTTGCATTCCTGTTGAAAATATTGAACTTTAAATTTTGCCTAAAAGTCTCTATGTGTAAGTTCGAGTGGCCAGCAGTTTATTTTTTTAAATACATTATTTTGTTCAAACATACCAAAAATACCATTTTGCGAAGCTCACGTATTATCAGAAAGTTTCTCCTTTACATTATGTATTTTTCTGTTTTTATATTGTTTGCGTACGAAACGAGTTGTAATATAAATGTTAATTTCTATCACGAATGAGCGAGGTTTATGAATGGCACCAGCAACGTAAAATCAACCGTAAAATCCTCGCATCAACACGTTCAAGTTTTCCTCGGCTCTAAGCCAGGACCTTCATTATACGGTTAATTAAGGTTGGGATTTTGTAGAGTGAGAGAGAAATATACGTATTTATTTTGGTTTATTATGATTAATGAAAAAAACAAATATGGTGTGATATTTATAATAGTTTTAGGTTTTTAGTATTGTCCTAAAGATTTTAATAATACCAATTTCTAAATATAAATTTTTACTATAATGAAGTGGTGTGCTCTCAAAGTGAAAATAGTGTGGGATCTAGAAATAAAAGTGTCTGTCTTCGCGTTGAGAGCACACCACTTCATTATAATAAAAATTTATATTTAGAAATTGGTATTATTAAAATCTTTAGGACAATACTAAAAACCTAAAACTATTATAAATATCACACCATATTTGTTTTTTTCATTAATCATAATAAACCAAAATAAATACGTATATTTCTCTCTCACTCTACAAAATCCCAACCTTAACGGATTAGCGTTTTAACTTCGTGCAAACAGGCGAAAAAAACGCCAATGCATAGGCAACTGGAACGACATGCCAGTGCAAAATTGGTTCTCTACAAAAGTAAAAAATCGGTGTGTATTAATGTATGTCCACTTATTGAAATCGAAATCGTTTGAATAATAAATGAGCTGCGTTAAAATAGAAATGAAATTACGTTATCGCGTGCAAGGCAGGGAACTGGTAAATTATCCTGAGTACAAAACTGGCTATATATTTATACATTTATTTACAACATGTACAACGTTAAGAAAGGGCAGGAAGTTGTACAAATTTTATTGATTCTATGAATAATGTTTATGGAATAGATATGAAGTTGTTTTAGTGAGGAAATTATTTTTCCTTATGGTGGTGGTGCAACGAAAATTTTCCCGTTTTGGCTAAAATGCATAAAAGTTGGTATATTTGTTCTTTGTTACCCAGAAAAGGCTTTAGGATCGGGCATCAAAAATGTTTATTTTTAAACGTGTGCATTTTTATTGATAATCCTGTATTTTTCAAAATAATGAAGAAATTAACGATTTTTTTTTTAATTTTCAAAATTCACAAAGAAATTTTCAAAAATTCACAAAGTGGCAGATTTTCTGAAATCTAAAATGTGGGTTTGCTCGCCTTGAGGAGCTGAAGAGTCGAGATTTCAATTCGTTATTTAAGTATTTGCAAAATTGTAAATTATCTTGCTTAGGAATACCAGAAGGAATAAACGTTGAAACATTGATATAGTTTGTTTTTTGTAAATTTTCAAAAACGAAAAATACACCCTGTATACTATTGCTAACAATAATAACTATGCAAAAAAAACTGTATCCAAATAGGTATCTTCTGATGTTTGCTATGCCCTATTTCCATAACTTGTTGACAAATTAGTTGTCATTCTAAAAGAACCCTACTCGTGACGACGGAGCAAGTTGATCTTTTATGGGGTAAACAAGGAAGAGGAAAAGTAATATCAATATTTCAAACAAGTCTTACGGAGATGACAGCCTCTTGGATACTGGTTATTTTTTCTGAACGTACCATTAGTCATTATAATGCATATTTAACGCGAGAATATTGGCCAACTAGTATAGGGTGAAAAGTATTATAAATCTTGACCTGCATTAATAAAGAACTATTATATTTATGATATTTTTTAACGCCCTGACTAAGATCATTGTTAAATAGTAATAAATACACTAAATCTTACAAGTTTATGACTTTTTTATTTAATTTTCTCATCTAAAAATCCAGAAACGTTTGAAAATCTGTGACAAGTATGTAACTTAAGTTATTATCACGTTAAATCACGTAAATTTAGTAAGGATAGCATTAAGATAGGATAGGAACAAAACCTAGATAAAAATGTATTGTAAAGTATTTGGTAAATTTGAATTTTAATTTAATTTTGTATATATTTTTTATTATTATTTAATTTAGGAAATATTGTAATTTAAGTTTATTTTAGAATCATTTTTCTTTTACTTATTGCTTTTAATTATCCACCCACATTACATTTCCAGTATACGAATTTGTTCGCCCCTGGTGTTACCTCCAACCGGTATTTCTATAAGCGACCGTGTGTACTTTGAGGCGAATGACTTACTGATGGGTTTGCTGTAAACCCCTCCTTTTCATTTTCAGGGCGTTCCAGGGATCTTCTGGTAAAGGAAAGTTACCTTACTCAATATTCTGTCAATTTTGATTCAATAAAGATTTATTTTATTCAAATTGAGTTCATTAACTTTACTGATGTTTGTTTTCAAATATAGGTCCTGTCAAATGTGCAGTGGCCTGTAATTATAAGTATCTGAACGGTTAAAACAGCGATCATGCAGACTTGTGGTGTTTTTAACACAGATGTCACCTTTGTCGGTGAAATAATGCTTTAGATAATGTAGGGATGCATAAAACTTGAATTCAACTGATCAAACATAGAGGTCTCTCAACTAAACAGCTTTTATTCAATGAATTATCGACAAAGACAAATTAAATTGATTCATAAATAAATTAAAAACCTGCGATAACTTAAGACTACATTTAATCTATTTCACAAATGGTGTTATCCTTTTAATTAAACATAAAAGTCCAATATTTGTAGTTATTTTTATAAAAAAGAGTTCCTATCTTTAGTATACTCCGTGCTTTGTAACGGTGTTCGCACCGGTTTGAATTTATCAGTTCAGTAACATTGAAACTAAAATGGCTGCTGGAAGTGGATTGTTCTAGAGTGTCCAATTATATTATATGGAAACAAACCAACTGTGGATACTCATTCGAAATTACAAACTAGGTGGATACCTGATATTTTCATCGTCTATTTTAGTAAATCCTGGGAATAACGGCAAATTATCTCGTTCAATATAAATGGTATGAACATACCTCGGCTTTTGAATTGTTGTTTTATATATTCTGCACGATTTTCTTTAAATTTTCATTCCTTTTCTAGCAGCGACGTGGACATGGGGATGCTTCTTCTGCTTGCCCAATCATAACTCTCTTTTGTTTATGTTTCCAAGGTACTGCCAGAAAATCTCCTCTGTCAAAAGACTCTAGATAGGAATATGTCATCTTGGTATGTATTTTCCCAAATATTTGCCTTATTCAAAGTTATTTTGTAGAAATTATCTTATTTTTAGCATCCTGGTCACATAAACCTTTCTGTGGATACCTATCTCGATATATTTCGTTAGAACCGATACATAGTTCGGATCCTCCACATCCTCCTTTACCTTTATATTAAACTATGAAGGATAAGAAAAATTACTCAAAAATGTATTAGAAATATTCGACAGTTTTAAGAAATACGTAGAGAAAAGCGTGATTAAGCCTAAAGAGCCAAACGAATTTTCATCAGCACCAGTTCCAGATTTAGGAGAAACAAGTCGAATTTACTACTTTCATTCAGAACGTTCATTCTGAAGACCCAAGCTGTAACAAACTATAAGAGCCAAGCCGAGAGGGAAACGACCTAGTGGACGGGTTGTTGGCTTTTTCGCTTTTATAATGTGCAAGTGCAACAACTGCATAGTGCAGCGAGAACGGAGATGCAGCTATCAGCCACTCTGGTCTGATCTAGTTAACTAGTATCAATGACACCGTCTGAACAATTAATTTGCTACCATTCAGATAACAGCACATATATTTACTGTTTTCCATTAGGAAATAATTATAGTGTGCTATGAAGGAAGACTAAATTGTGAACAAACCACACTAATACATCTCGGGTCGGGTGGGGTGAATTAATTCGAGTTGTATATTTAGCATAATTTAGATTTATTGGAAGGGTAGATTTATTTAACTTTGTTGATATATTGTGACTGAAATTGTCGATCGGTTAGGTATAGGAATTTAACAAAATTCTTTCGTGTAATTTCATAATGTATAATTTTTTTTTGGTCAATTTTTTAAAAATCTAGAAATTCGTTTTTCGTCAAATGAGTGCAAAAAATTCAATGCATTTCATGTAATTTTTGGATTTTCGATTGGAGAAAATACTTCTAAGAGAGGGCAGTACCATATTAATTGAAACGAAAGAGAACCTGAAGATTCTTCTACAAAAGTCCAGCTCAGCGAAATTGGAACAAAAGTAAAGCTTAGATATTCTATACATTTCTTGTTTTTCTGAGATGAGGTTCAAGCAAGCGAGTTACCAACCAAGACATTTCGAGATTTGTAGAAGATGTTTGGGTTCTCTTCCCCATTTCCATCACCTTCTTGTCTTTTTCTCCACCACTGATGGAGACCATGGACAAGAAAATGGAACGTCAAGAATTTATTCAACATGAGAAAGAACCAAAAAATTCTTCTACAAATCATCAGTTAGCTATACCTACTTCTTGCTCTAGTTTTGGAATAACCTTTACATTACAAACTCGTAGAAGGTTGAAATTTCTGGCTACCAGATTGTGTGTACTGTGTAAGTTTTATACTTCTTCCACTAATTTACTAATTATCTATCTATTCCTGTTCCTCTCAAGTTTCGATCCAAAACAGAAAATATTAGAACGTATGCCACTGGATTGATTTATTACGTAAATATGAATATCAAAAAATTACCCTTCGATAAATTTACCTTTCCAGGAAGGTTAATGTTCTATGAGTAATCTTATATATTTAGGTATAATATCTATCGGAAATCAATATAATGTAGTTTTTATTACGAAGAGTGGTAAGATTGGAAAAGTTACCTAATCTTTCATTTCTGAAGCTAAAATACACGATATTGATTTCCTCCAACATAAATTAAATTATAGAATATGAGAGAGGCAACATGTAGAAAATCTGCTGAATCGCATAAAAGTCTAATTAATCCACCTAATGGGCGAATATGCTAATGTCCATATCTGGTTGTAGATTCTAAAATCAGACCTCTTATCAGACCTTCGCTGATGTAAGTCCCAGTTCAGCAATCAAAGTAAGCTCGTTCAATAAATAATAATAAGGATTACATTTTGACCGAATAAATCAGATGCATAATCAGGAGTATGACTATATTTAAAGATTTCGAAATAATTTTGATTCTAAGGCTTTCGAGGAACTGATGATTTGTAGAAGAATTTATTTTGTTTTGGTCTTCTTCTGAAGAGAAGTTGAAGACAACAAGGTGATGAAGGTAATCGAAACGCGGCAGAGATTCAAAAATGTTTTCTACATATCCCAAGATGATGTCTTTGTTGGCGAGACGCTCGTCTCAATTTCACTTGAGAAAGAGGAGGTCATAGTATTAAATGAAGTTTCGAAGAGCTGATGGTTTGTAGAAGAATTTTCAGATTCTCTTCCACGATTTGAATTCTTGAGACTTCGACTGTCTTCTCGTGGTCTTCTTCTGAAGCTAAGAAAACGACGACAAAACAAAACGTGAAGAATTCAAAATATTTAAAGGAAAAAAGATCCAAAAACTCTTCTATAAAAAAGTATAAACCTACTCTAAACATTTCATTTTTCTATATTTTGTTATTTGGCAAATTAGCATGCTATAAAACAATACAAATGTGATTCAACACTTCTACAGATTTATCAATTGTATTGGTACACCGCTCCGGCTGGGACGAGACTATATAAGTGATGTATTGCTCCTGTGTCCTTCAACATAGTAGAATGGCAAAGATTCGTTCATAACAAAATCTGTAATCAAATTTACCTTCAGCGAAGTCAGATAACGATAACCGTGGCCTTGCCATTATGAAAATAAATTGTCAGGGTCAGGTCTGTTAATATTTTATCATTGCCACTCTTATCAAATGATAATACGTGGGGGATTTGATTTAATGCGCAGTTTCATATAATGCAATTTAGCCATTTAAAAATAAAGTCATTGTGCTCGTTGTAATAATAGATAATAGACTAATAGCAAACAATTTACGATTAGTGCTATTTTTTATACATTCCTTTATTCGTTTATGTAAGTTCAATCATCTAACAAACTCAAACAATATTATCAATAAATAAACATTTTTATATTAATTGTTCATATCAATACAAAAATATTCTTGTACTGGACGAGATAAGTCTGAATATAGCGATTAAAGTTTAATATGTTGGATTAGATAGGAAAAATATGGCAATAACGAATTTCGTCGTATTTTTAATGATCACAAGAGTATAGCTATTATGTATGTAATAACAGTTGACAAATTGCAGGCCTACAATGACTTACTAGATTTGCAATT
The DNA here is from genome assembly GCA_963680705.1 of Rhagium mordax. Lineage (NCBI taxonomy): Eukaryota > Metazoa > Arthropoda > Insecta > Coleoptera > Cerambycidae > Rhagium > Rhagium mordax. Next base: position 69,686,120 of record OY796661.1, read on the forward strand.
AGTTTCTTTTAGTTTATGGATAACAATCCAGAAAGGCTCAAGCAAGACTACATCCGACTCGAGCACTTTTAAAGACCAAATGCGCTTGGAGCACAAGTAGTTCTTTTTGTGAAGGCACTGCCCAGGTCTCTTTATTCTTAAAAGTCTTCCCAAGCCATCGAAGTAACTATGTATATGAAAATTTAGGATTTTGGGCTGAGTAAAGAGAGACGAGGCGCTACAAGTTTATTGTGTCATGCCACATCTAGGTCATCTGAAGTTCCTTCTTCCATCTAAGTCTGAAGCAAACCACAAATAAATTTTAATTTGTTCAGCTTCAGAAATGGAACCATCGATCTTTGCAACCAAGTAGGTATTTGCCTACTCAAGTCGAATCCAGTATTCACTAAACTGAGTGGTACTGGGTACATCAAGTCATAATTGTACGTGCGCATGCGCAACAATGCTAGAGATTATTTGCATCAGCAGTGTCTTTCATTAATAGTACCTGAAAGTACTGAGATACAATTTAATTTGTTTTGTATATAATATGTATCTTTTGGTACATTCTTTGATGTCTTCTGTATGATTTTTTGCTAAGATGGGTAGAAAAGAAAATAAATCGACGAAATGAGACAGCAAATAACCTTTGTAAAATAACTAACGTGTACAACGACTATTAATTATTTTTAAGTTGCGTCCACTCCAAAAATAGTTTCGTATATATAGCAATGATCATTTAGTCTGTGTAGAACCTGCACAAGTTATTTAACAAATATTAGGGAGTAATAACCACATTTCAATGTCAGATGAATTAAATATTGTGAATCGGACAATGTCGAAACGGCGAATGTGGGTACTGTCATTGAAATAATTGAGTTAAATCGTTTTGAAAGCCAAGAGTCAAAACACCGGCAAATACATTAATCATTATTTCGGACTGTATCACTAGCATCATTACATCTGTAGCTCTTAATGGCAAGATATTAGTTGGAAAAAACAGTTTATTATTATTCCAAAAGTATTTATAAATCTAGTTAGTTTTTTGTATACCAGCATCACAATATATTTGGAGAAAAGTCTTTCCACCAGCATCAAAAAAATTGTTGAAACCAAATAATGTAAATGTTCGCCATGAAATTTGATAATCCAGTTTTGCAGAAAGATCTTCTAGCTCATCATCAAAATGAAATTTTTTCGCCCAGAAGGACTAAAAATGATTTTTAATCCTTCAGGAAAAAACTAAGAACAAACAAATGTTATCATTAACCTCTTTAATCAATCAAAGTAATTGGAAAATTTTTCAAAATAATGATTTTTTTTCACACCCTTTATGTCGAATTTAAATCACTTGTGAGTGAAAATCGTTTGTCCAATATTTTGAGAATTTTAGCAACTGATCCATACCTTTGTAATTTCAAAGAACTTGGTACAGCCCCTTCAGGGCTGCCTGTGGTTGAAAGGTACGAATTCTTTGTTAACAGCCCCTGCAGGGCTGTTTCTTGAAAAAGATGTTTTGTAAGTGACGTTCCTAAATGGGCACAGCCCCTGCGGGGCTGATTTTTGGAAAATAAATTGTAGTAGGAAGATTTCGCAAAAACCTTCTTTATGGCTTTGCTTTGTTTATAATATACTCATTCAGTTGAGCTTCAGTCAAGGTTATCGTACTGATAACCAATCAACTTGGTATGGGGAGTACTGTTTAAATTCATTATTATTGGTTTTTATTCGGCAGCAATGCTGATAATTTCCTCAATAAAAAAGGGACGTAAAACGTTAGCTTTTTAATCAAATCATGCTAAGAGTTCCTTTTTGTTCCTTTTTTTATATTGTCAATTTTTTTGTAGGTTAGTTAATGATTATATCACACTTGACTCACTCTAGAGGGGTAATTAAAGGTTAATCAAAAACTGACGGAAAGCAAAAAATTTGGCTCGCACTCCAGAGTTCTAGGTTGAATTTCCTGTCGCAATACTGGTAACTTTTCTGAAGAAGAAATGAACTCCAATTTATTCAGATATTGCCTATGTTGCCTTTAAATCTGTAGCCCCCACCCCTGCACTAGATCTCTATACCGATAGAACGTGGTCTACTGCCTGTGGTTTAATGAATACTACGCCATTGTGAGAAAATTTAGAAATGTGGGGCCACAAAATATTAATTTCAAATATTTCTTCTGATAAACCAGTTTTTCAAGGGCTGCCGTTTTAATTAGAAACCAGTCGAGTTAACTCATGATCGCGTACATCAGACGGGAAGAGCCGCTATGAGAAATTTGTGCAGATTGATGGAATGAATTAATTGTAAGTCGAAATCTGCTAATTGGATACAGTTTTTTCCTTTAAATTTTAAGAATTCCTGAGCGATACAAGCAAACAAATTTTATTATTTAATTATCATACAGCTGCTTTTTAAAGTAACGTAATAAAATTTATATTTATAAAAAAATTTCACAATTCGGTACCAGTTTATCGAATCGAAACCAATTTAAATAAAATTGATTAGTTAAATGGTATTTTTCCTTACAGAAATGCATGAGCATTTCAACAATCGATAACTAGAAGAAGTTGAAAAATCTTGGAAGATTTCTTGTAGTCTATTAAGGCCATGACTTTTTTATTTCCTTTATGATATACGAGGGGTAAAAAGAAGTTGCATTTCTTCAAATGTGACACCCTGTATATTTCTAAACAAATGATTATAAAATTTGTTTAATGCAATTATAAGTAAGTTGGACATTGGATATTTTTAGTATATTCATAATATACAGGGTTTTCCGTTCAAGAAAAGGTAACTTTTTTGCACCCCTCCTATATAATTAAGCAAACCAAAAATTTCCCGCCCCAATAGAATTCACAAGAAACTCATTAGATTTTCCTATCTGGAATGGATTTCAAGATAGGAAACAATCAAACGTTCAACAATCACTCCTTTTGTTTATAGCGCTGTAAACGATCTTTGACACTGACAATATGTAAATCAGCTAGCCGAATCCATGAAGTTGGATAAGGTAAGTTCTCCAACTCGGCAGTTGAAGTTAATTGTGTTTTATTTATTTGTTTACACTGTCGAGAGATACAGCGTAGGCGACGCACTTTCTTATCTAAATATTAAAACCCCACTTTTAGATTAGTTAGCGTCAAGTTTAAAATTTGAACTACATAATTATCTAGCAACAGGAATTCCTTAAAAAATGAGTAAAAAATTTTGACGTACATTTTCGTGTGCGTATTTCATAAAAACTTGATGTAAACAAATCTAACATTACAGTTTTTAAACTTCAAAAATCTTACCTAGATCGGGGATGGAGCTGGAGGGTTCCTCGAGTTTGTTTTCGATGACCCTAGGTTTTGGTGGAGGCGGCGGTGGTGGAGGCCGCATGGTGTTGCCGGTAGCCGGTGGCGAAGACGTGGATGACACTATCGCTCCTGAAGGAATACGAAACTCTTTTGGTTCAGTTTTAAACACAATGGTAGCGGTTTGCATTTTCACTAAAATATATATTGCACTACTTTAAAAAGTAAAAGTCCCGCTCATGTCCCGTGATGACACAGAGATCCACACGCGTTTCGGGGCTAGTTCGAGATGGAATGGGAATGAAAGTGAAACTGAAATGCAGTTTGGGTAAAACGGATAGGTGCGCGTGCGCTGCACCCTTAGCGCCCCATGTCTGTCTGGCACATGCACTTATGGGGTGACTTCACTGGGAGGTTTTGAATTCAGCGGGTTGTTCTGTTGCGGGATATCTGGCGATATAGCGCGCTGTGTTGACACGGTGCGAACGAATGAGCTCGCGGGTCTGTAATGCGACGAGTCCACACCGCGTTCTGGCTTGGCCTTGTCCTTGAAATCGGCTTCTGAACCCAGCGCTAGCTCTGACTGCTTATCGATTTCAGGTCGCGAGCCTCTTCGTACACTTCGCGTGGTCTTTATTATGTTCTCTTTTCTCCTCAAACACTGCCAAATTATACATCATGTCATGTCACATCACAAATGTGTTTGACGATCTTCGACTGACTAGCCTCGAACTTCGAATTTCTGATAACGGTCTAAACAGGGATAGTCCAACTCACAAGCCGGACGACTTTTCTCCGGCTCTCACTTTTAGTCTTTAATTTGTTTTAGTTGCACTGCGGACCGAGATACTCTCTTTAATTTTACTTGATACCACACTTTCGATTTTCATTATCACCATAATTACTTTATCGTGCCATAAAATAATTAAAAGCGTCTGCATTTTATTTGTAACATACAGTAATTAGAATTGTTAACTAATAAATTCCTAGAAAGTGTCATGAATTAACTAGATAAACACTACGTTTAACTCGGTGGCATTAACATGGAAAGCTTTTTTTATAAAATATGAAATATGTTACATTAGCACTTTTACTATAATAATTGAAATTACTTGCATGTTTACGCATTGTAGGCGATTAATCACTTTTTTGATTTAGAGTTTCGATTGCTTCTTTTTCACAAGAGAAATTCAGACTAAATGGCTAATTTCTCAAACAAGTATTATTTTGCAGACCATGCCCTTCTATGTTTTTACTGATAAGATAAAACGTTAGGAAATATCTTAAAATAGTAGATAATTTTTTATTTCAATAATATATGTTAAAAAACAAATGAAATATACCGACTAGTCGGATCAGTGAGTCATCGCCATTTAATATTGGGTGGTTCAATTAAAAATTTGAAAATTACAAATAATATTCTGAATCAGAATTATCTAACATAAACAGAGAATTAGAAAATTAAATTGCTTTGATAATACAATAGACAATATTAGTGCCAGTGTTTTCTAATCCCGACCTAGGTGTCTTGGGCTCGATTTTCGAGATCGTCTTAGCATTTTTGTAAAATAGGAAAACACTAAACTAGAATAAATATTCGAAATGTCTTCCATTGACATCTACACATATTTAAGACCTTTCTAATATTAATTGGGAAGACCATGGAATGAAAAAGAAGTTGAAACAATCGTAAATGTGAACATGTGAGTTGATTGTGAGTAAGCGTTGTTTAAAATGGTTCAATTTATTCATTATGAAAAATATGATTTGTTTAAGTGGTTTATAGAATGCGGAAAAAATTCAAATTTAGCTCCCGTGCTCTTCTTTAAAAAGTTAGTTATAGACATTAAAATTGTGTGCGAAAAGTGCTTAAACAATTTTTTTAGAAATTATCCAGAAAAGAGACAGCCAGACGTAAAAATGTTCAAAAAGCTACAACAAACTTTAAAAGAGTTTGGATCTGTAAAACCTCGACCAAAAATATATAAAGCAGATGGAGAAGCTGTAAATGTTGCCTTAGAAAAAAATAGAAAAGCTTAATATATCATCTCGCGAAATAAATTAAAAATTAAAAATTCCAAAAACAACCGCATTGCGTTGCTTAAAAAAAATAAATTCTAACCCCCCAAAATTAGGATTATTCACCATCAATGTCCAAACGACTTTCATCAATAAATTGATACATTTTTTTTAACAATACTCATCACTCAATCAACTCTAAAATTAGATTTTGATATTTAGGTTTTATTTTTTTTCCTGACTATCGAACATTTAGTCTAGTTTAGTTTTTTCCCATTTTAGACAAATTTATTTTATATTACAATATGTGTTGTTTGTTAATTATTTTCCATGGCCTCTTTATAAATATATTTAATTTTTTCAACATTAACCACTTTTTCTACAGATAAATATAACATGTTATATATCATTGGTAATGAATTCTACTCAAAAACTGAATGTGTTACTCGTTTTCGATCCGACACTTTGTAATTGAGATATAAAGTTCATACAAAAATGCCAATTTTCCAAAAACGCTATGTAGCCCGGTTGTCGAAATCGAGCCCAGGACACCTAGGTTGGTTTCTTTCTATCTCTCATACTTTTACAGAAACCCCCAAATCCCATCGAATTTGATCCATCCTGTATAGTGTAACCCATTTTGAATGGAAACACCCCTCTAAAAAGCGTGTCTATTATCCGATTTTATACGGGACTTTTTTTAAAAGATAGATCATCGAAAACTCTACTTTAGGACATAAATATAGAGATTAATTTCAATTTTTAAAACCTACTATAATTTTTTTCGATGTTTAAAATGGACAAATTTGATTAGCGATTTTTTTTAATTAAAAATATAACTATACCACTGAATTTACAAACATCTCAAATGGGTAAATCCAAATTTTCGCGAAAACATTATATTGAATAATGACAGACTTATGACGAAATTAATGTAGGTATATAGTGTTTTATAATTTTTACATGATCTTTTCTGAACATCGAAGTAGCACACGAAAAAAAAAATAAAAGGAAGATAAATTAAGTAGATAGTTTTAATAAATATTGTCTTTTAAACAAAATTAATCATATATAGAACTTAAAAACATAATATTAACAATTAAAAATAATATCTAGTAATTAGATATTTAATAAACAAAATAACCATTCACATTTTTTCACAAAATTTTGGATTTACCCATTTGAGATGTTTCTGAATCCACTGGTATAGTTAGATTTTTAATAAAGCAATCGCCAAATTTGCCCATTTTTAACATCGAAAAAAAAAATAAGTATACCTAGGTCTTGAAAATTTTAATTGATCTTTAAATTTCTGTCACAAAGTAGAGCTTTCGATAATCTATCTTTTAAAAAAGTCCCGTTAAAATCGGATAATAGATACATTTTTTACAGGAGTGTTTCCATTCAAAATGGGTCACACCTTCAGTTAAAATCGAGGATAAAATTTATAGACCCATTTTACTTCATCTGTCTCTAAATTATTGGAACGAGCGGTATTTAAAAAAAATGGGCGATTTTTGTGTGAACTGAAAATTTTCAGTCTTACACCACATAATTTTCCAATCAGAAAGTCGGTTAAGGAAACTTGAGCTATAATAAAATATGTATAGAGGTTTTTATGGATTTAAATAAAATCGTTGACTCAATTACTCATACTCAAGGAAAAATTTAGCAAATAATCAAAATCAAAGGTACCTACATAACCAGAATATATAGCGTATTTCAAGGCTCAACTTAGAGCCACTTATCTTTTTGTTGCTTATGAACGATTTCATAGTTTTATTAATTGCCTTTAATAAAAATCACGTATTGAAAGGCTCACCTGCCTTTCACCCAGGAGTTCAGGATCAATTCCGCCCTCGTACACAAGGCTTTATCAGAGCCTTCAGAGATAAAGGATATCGTATTATCTGTGGTGCTTATCATCGGTATTGTTACTATTATATTATTACTATATTCCTATCAGTAAGTTTAGTAGTGCAAAGTTTTGGCAATATACATCGATTAAGAGAAAATGAGCAAATATAGTAAATATTCCCTTATTGGACTACTCGAGTTTCTTAAGGTCGGTGCCATTAAGTTAAAAAATATGAAATTGGAACATTTTTAACAAAAATTATAATATGGTCATTGGTCATCTTAGCAGATCTAAAATGCACTCTCTCTTATGAAAATTTACAGAATCACAATTTCATTAGCTGTTTTTGATATATTGTTGAATAGTAATTACATTAAATAGCAAAACTATACTGTGCCCTAAAAAAAAAACACATAAAATTCATAACTTTTCTTCTGTTTTGCTTTGCAAAAATATAAAAACACGTCAATTATCTTTATTTACTGAACAGAAATGGTTAACCCATTTGCTTAGATGCAATAACCAGTTTTACACGCTACAAAATAATAAATTGTTAATTAATAGTCGATGGATGTTCTAACCTCAAAAAGAAAATGTGGGTTTGACGTTTAATATACAGGGTGGTCCGAATTTAAGTGGGAAAACTTCGCCAGTGGATACTACGCCTAAAAATAATAACTTTTTGTCATATAAACATATATCGAGAAGCGAATGAATTTCAAGATACAAGGTGTTGAAGTTGGCGGAAAAAAAAATGTATTTTTTCAATATCTCAATAACGAATAAAGATTTTTTATTCAAATTTGACATACAGGTATAATTAAGGCAAACACACCAGCTAAAATAAATTTTGTCCAAATTATTACACTGGGTGATTATTTTTTTCTGATCGAATACCCCTTAAACCACAAGAACTTCTTGTTCGTACGCCACTGGCCAAATTTAATAGAAAAATTTTATTCTACGTTCCTTTTAGAGCAAAAAAGTATTTTTGGCTTCCTTTCGAAATTCCTATGGTTTTTGATAACAATTACATTTTCTCCAACGATGCATTTCCGCAGCATTAAATTTTAATAATAATAAATAATAAATACACCACATGTAATTACGACCCCCTTTATCCCAGAAGGCTGAGCCTTGTGCGGGAGGGAGCTACACATTTGAAAGTAGAAATTTTGTATCTACTTCAAAGTTGCGTCATTACTTAGCTTTTCTTTTTTAAATGATGTGGTTTTAAATCCTTATTTACTATCTGAGATAATTCTTTTATCTAATGTTCCTGGAATTTATTAAACAAAAAATGTTTGGAATAAAGAGTGGAGCATATAAATATTAAAATTTTTTATTTATAACTATTGAAATTTTAACAGTAACATCAATTAAAGAAGTTGCTCAAAATGCATACCATTCACTTCGATACATTTTTGACATCTTCGAAGCGTTGAATTTACGGCAGCTGAAATTATGTGGCGATTATTAAGCAAATTATTGCAACCCTCTTGAATCCTCAATCTCAAATCTTCTATTGTGTTCACTGGCGTAGCATATATTTGGTCTTTTAAGTATCCCCATATAAAAAAGTCTAAAACAGTGAGATCTGGGGATCTAGGTAGCCAATTGATTCATCCTAATCGACCTATCCAACGTCCTGGAAAATGAGCGTTACACCATTCACGCACATTAATCCATAGTGAGCTGGAGCTCCATCCATTTGGAACCAACATTCATGTCCTATATTAGGGGGCACATCATCGAAAATATCTAAAAAATTATTTACTAAAAAGTCCAAAAATAAGGCTGAATTTAGCCTAGGTGTCAAAAAATATGGGCCACAAAGGTTGTATGATTCCTATCCAAACATTCAAGCTAAATTCAGTCTGAAATGACTTAGGACGAATAATATGGGGATTTTCTTGCGCCCACACATGTAAGTTGTGATAGTTTATCACACCTCTTCGTGTAAACGTAGCCTCATCGGTCCACAAATTTTTTCGCAAAAACATTGCATCTCTACGGGTGGAGCCTATTAACCAATTACAAAAATTTTGTCGTCTAGGTCCATCTTCGGGTTTTAGATTTTGTATACTTAGGCTGTAAATGGTATGGTTTTCTATGATCTTTATGAAGTGTGCGCAGAATTTTAGATTTGGATATTCGTAAATTTTATGCCCGGAGCTGCTTGCTAGCTCTACGAGAACTTAAACCGTTGTCATTATTGAAAACATTTAATATTTCATTTTTATGTCTTTCGTTTCTCACATCTGCTTCCCTATGATTAATTTTTAACCCAAACTCTCGAAAACAACGACGATGAAAACTCGAGTGAAGTTAGCGCCGCTTTTTTTGAAAACCGAAAATTTTTCATGAGTTCCCGGTAGAAAACGCATAGTTCTAGAGTTCTAGTAGAGAAACATAAAGAGTTCCGGTGAATTAGGCTCAGAAATCGAAAAAATCAATATGACGGCGCTAACTTCACGCAGCGCCGCTTTTTAAAAAAAAAAGGAGTTCTGAGGGAATTTATCGGTAGGGGCAGAAGAGTTCTGGAGTTCCTGATGGTTTTCGAAAATAGTTCCTGCGCGAGTTCCTGCGTTTTCTCAAAGTTATGAATTTTTTATTTTTTTTTTATAAAAAGGTTTTTCGCCGCTTTTATTGAAAATCGAAAATTTTTCACGAGTTCCCGGTAGAAAAGGAATAGTTCTAGAGTTCTAGTAGAAAAACGTAAAGAGTTCCGGTGAATTAGGCTCAGAAATCGAAAAAAATCAATATGACGGCGCCGAGGACGGCGCTAACTTCACGCAGCGCTGTTTTTTTTAAAAAAAGGAGAATTTATCGGTAGAGGCAGAAGAGTTCTGGAGTGCCTGATGGTTTTCGAAAATAGTTCCCGCGTTTTCTCAAAGTTTTGAATTTTTTTTTATATAAAAAGGTTTTTCTCAAAAAATCAGTTCTGAGTAGCGCTCGATGAGTTCTACAAGAGTCGCCAACGAGAACTCTCGTTAAAAAATCGTTGCAATTGTTATTAACAAATTATTGATTGAAATTTCAAAGTTTTGTATTTTCACGCCCCCAAAGCTACAAAATTCATTTTGCGATAGTTCAGATGGGAGTTCTGAGCAGCGCTCGATGAGTTCTACAAGAGTTGCCAACGAGAACTCTCGTTAAAAAATCGCTGCAATTGTTATAACAAATTATTAGTGGAAATTTCAAATTTTTCTATTTTCACGCCCCCAAAGCTACAAAATGAATTTTGCAGTTTTGGGAGCGTAAAAATAGAAAACTTTGAAAATTCGACCAATTTGTTAATAACAATTGCAGCGATCTTTTAGCGAGAGTCTCGTTGGCAACTCTTGTAGAACTCATCGAGCGCCGCTCAGAACTCCCATTAGAACTATTGCAAAATGAATTTTGCAGTTTTGGGAGCGTAAAAATAGAAAACTTTGAAAATTCGACCAATTTGTTAATAACAATTGCAGCGATTTTTTAGCGAGAGCTCTCGTTGGCAACTCCTGTAGTACTCATCGAGCGCCGCTCAGAACTGATTATTTGAGAAAAATCTTTTTCTCGATCTTTTTATAAAAAAAAAATTCATAACTTTGAGAAAACGCGGGAACTATTTTCGAAAACCATCAGGAACTCCAGAACTCTTCTGCCTCTACCGATAAATTCCCTCAGAACTCCTTTTTTTAAAAAAACGAAGCTGCGTGAAGTTAGCGCCATCCTCGTCGCCGTCATATTGATTTTTTTCGATTTCTGAGCCTAATTCACCGGAACTCTTTACGTTTTTCTACTAGAACTCTAGAACTATGCCTTTTCTACCGGGAACTCATGAAAAATTTTTGGTTTTCAAAAAAAGCGGCGCTAACTACACTCGAGTACGATGAAAACTTGAGGATCGGGCTGTCTTCTGTTTGGAAATCTTATTTCGTATTCTCTCGAAGCCTCTTCTGCATTTCCATCATAATAACCATACATAAAATGTATATCAGCATACTCTTCATTAGTAAATAAATTGGGCATGATAATTTAAGAGAGAAGATTTAAAGTAAATCACAAAGTAAAAAGAACTACGACGCTAATATAAAAATGTAAATAACAAGTTTGTAACTGACAGTATTGTCACAACGCATATTTGCACAGCCAACTCTTTTTGATTTCTACTTTCAAATTTAATGCTGCGGAAATGCATCGTTGTAGAAAATGTCAATTTTATCAAAAACCATAAGAATTTCGAAAGGAAGCCAAAAATACTTTTTTGCTCTAAAAGGAACGTAGAATAAAATGTTTCTATTAAATTTGACCAGTGGCGTACGAACAAAAAGTTCTTGTAGTTTAAGGGGTAATCGATCAGAAAAAAATAATCACCCAGTGTAATAATTTGGACAAAATTTATTTTAGCTGGTGTATTTGCCTTAATTATACCTGTGTGTCAAATTTGAATACAAAAATTTTTATTCGTTATTGAAATATTGAACAAATACATTTTTTTTCCGCCAACTTCAACACCTTGTATCTTGAAATCCATTCGTTTTTCGATATATATGTTTATATGATAAAAAGCTATTATTTTTAGGCGTAGTATCCGCTGGCGAAGTTTCCCGACTTAAATTCGGACCACCCTGTATATTATTAATTATTTTCACTCGTATCTTAATATACACCACCAAAGTATAGAAAAATATTATTTTATTAGATAAATGGGAATAACAGCAAATGAAAGCAATGAATATCTCTTTACAAAACAGTAAAAATCACATAACCAGAGATTACGGTAATCTCTGTACAGAACGTCAAAACACCAAAATGCAATTGCCGAATGGTTGGTTGTATTATGGGTTTTAAAAATTCAATCAATAAAAAGTTTCTATTTAAATTTAGCGCGTATTTGTGGGGAGGCGCTTAACTATTTCTGTTGAGTAAACAGAGTATAGTAATATCAAACCGGTGTATTTGCACGTAAGGGAAACATTTTTTTTTACATTTTTCACATATTTGTGATATCAACGATATTTTTTTTAAATGGGACGCCCTCAGTGATATATTTCTTTTGTAATCATTCTAGAAAAAACTTCATTTTCTATTATTATTACAATTCAAATGTAAATTTTAATTACAATAAATTTTCAAAATGTGCACCGTTAACAATTTGACACTTACCAATTTATTGTTATAAAAATGAAGCTTTGAATTGTAATAATTTTATTATAGAAAAAGTTTTGAAAATTAAGTTTTTCCTAGGATGTTCACAAAAAAATTTATATCACTGAATTTCTTTGTAAAAGGCCTGTCAATTTTCAGAATAAATTATAGGGTGTCTCATTAAAAAAACGTACAAAATCTGATATTATTAGATAACTGACGCTTTTTTTGCAAACGCAAAAGAGAAGAAAAGTTATGAATTTTTATGTGTTTCTTTTGGGACACAATGCATACGGGTGAGTCATTTAAAACTCCCCAGACTCTTAACTTCCTTATGTTTTAAGCGACGACCATGTTAGGCACATCAAATTGTCGATATTTGTAAGGCTTTTAAGCCTATCCTTTAAAAAGGATTTTTTTGAAAAAATTGTTACAAAAGGAAACTTAATTTCCTTGTGTATTTTTTTAATGTTTTCTTAAAGGTATAAAAGTCCTAATTAGCTTCAATTTATGTAATTACGTCATGATCGAAGTTTTTTTGGTTTTAGAGACAAAAATAAAAAACATTCTTTGATTCTTATTAAAAAATGTACAAAATAGGAAATTTCAAAATTTCGAGGGATACCACCAAAAAAAATCTCGAACATGACTGTTATAAGAAATCATTAACACAGTTCATGTACTGGTTGGGGCAAAAATTATACAAGGAAATAAAGTTTCCTTTTGTAACAATTTTTTTTTTAATTGTTAAATCACTTTTGCGCATGTTTAAAGGTCTTAAAACTATCTAAAATTTGATGCGCCCAACATGGTGTGGCCCAAATAAGAAAATTACGAAACTGGGGAGTTTTAAGAGGCGCACTCTGTATATTTGATTTTAATTCACTACATAAAAATTTTTAAATTGTTTTTATTAAGAATGAATATGCATTAAAATATCACATTATGAATAAATTTAAAAAATCTAAAAGGGATATATTATATTTTTTCTTTGATTATTGGTCTTACAAACTTAGTGGTTTGATTAAACTCTGGGGCATAAGTACTTTACATCTAATTTCATTAGAAAGACTTAGGAATTATTTTAAAATAAAATTTAAACATAAATATTAACCAAACAAAAGTTAACAATAGCTTAAAATGAAGTCCAGCCTAATCGTGTTATTCCTCCTGTAAAATTATCTTTCTGTTTGCTATGTTTGCTAATTATAGTATAAGAATATTATTCTTGGTATTAACACATTTCTATAGTTAACATAAAATTGATAAACCGTTTATTGAATTAACAGAATCATTCATAACAGCAATCAGCTACTTCGTTATCAAATAATAATCTCGACACTTTCTCGAACTCACTGTTATTTCGAAACTATTTGATTCAAGATTCGAAACGAAAACGAAAAATGTTTGTTATAGTTATAGATCCTTCTCTATTAACCGAATTTAATAAACCCATCGCCCCACATGAAATTTCCACCTATAAATAAATCGATGACAATAAATATAGCGTGTACGTTGCGATTTGACCTTTTGTGGTAAAATAAGAAGCTCTATTTCAATTCTTTATTAGCTGCTCCTTTACACAAAAATTTATTTCCGTTCATTAATATTCAGTAATCCGAAAAAAACTTCTTACCTATTTTGATGCGTAAAAACATTTCTACATGTTTCTTCTAAATCTATTCATATGATTTTGGATAGCACCTTTCAAATATGTAAAAATCAGAGGTGCTATTTCTTTTAACAAAGTTGTTAATAATTTTATATTTTGGTGTTAACTTCACACCCACATCATAGTCACCAGTTAGTGCTAATTGCCGAACCTTTACCATCGCTTAGCATCCGTTTAGTACAACTCAAATATTTAAAAACAGAGGTGAAGAGTGTTAAATGATGGTAAAGATTTCGTAATTAGCCCTTTGCTTTGGTGTGAAATTGGTACAAAAACATGAAACTTAATAATTTTGGTAAAGCAATCAGCACCTCTATTTTTATATATTTGGAGGTTGCTAAATGGAAGATAAATGTTGCTGAACATTTCACAATTAGCACTAGTGCTTATGGTGACAACAAACCTAAATAGATAAGTAGATCGCAGATGCCAGCGCCAATAGTAACTCTTCTTGGTTAAAAATGAGTAAAATAAATCTAGCAACCTGCAGTTGAGATGTCACTTAATTTACTTAAACTTTTAGTTATTCATAATATGCAGTCTTACAGAGATTCGAAATCTATTGTCTTTATTTCTTAACCTGTAGGTTTCAACGAATTTTATGGGCTTTAGTTATAAATGAGGATTAGAAAAGTTAGAATTCGTTTTGAAATACATTTTTTACAAGACTGCGAATTTTCGTAACAATATGTTTTTGTAGTTTTTATCTGATACTTGTGTTACGGTAATAATTAAATTTTTAGATACAATTAAGAGATAGTAAACCCACAGAGTGTTAGATTAACGAATTAAAAAATACTCTTAACCTTGATTAAAAGACAAGGACTTTGGAGAGGTGGCATATCGTAGCATTACATTAATTCTAAATATTTTACAAATTTAAGACACTACTACTCTGTTCAGGGTTAACAATATAATTTTTTTTTGTCCTCTCTTATAAGCATTCTTATATACGAATTAATTACCGAAGTGGGTAAAGAATACGAATATAATTGGCATTGAAATAATAGTAATATTCATTTGGTTGAGAGATCGTCTTCGTATGCAAACGTTTGTACATTCAAAAAGTTTGTTAAAATTTCATAGGCCTGTAGGTATGTGCGTTTTTCATAGTTGTGTATAAATAATTTACAGTTGTGGTAAAAATGAAAAAATTAATCATCAAGCAAAGCAAATTAATTATTTGCTCCATTCTTATTTTTTAAATAATTAATTTGAGCCGAGAATCAAAGGCTCCAAGGACTTAACAAAAATAAAACCTTATGAGGTGACCCCATTAAAATCAATAGAGTTTGAGAGTCTTTGGGTTCCAATAATTTCTCAGCATCATTTGATCGCAAAATTATTAGCTTTTTGTTAGAATAAGATTGGGTCAATCTAATAGGCAAACTGCAGTGTCAAAAAACTATCAAATTATTACCGAGTAACAATTTGCATAATAACGCGTCCTAATAGAACGATCCGACTCTATGTGGGAATATCTATGAGAAGGTGAAAACAATTGATGAATTGAACTTAGAAGACAATTAATAATGAAATTTAAAAACAACTTAGTTGTTTTCATTTTGAGTCATCCTTTATTAAAACAGCAACCATTGTCATCCGGTGCAATTTACCGAAGGTGTAAGTACCCAGTTTAACTACAACTCCAGTTTCTAAATGACGTCAATTAAAATAACTGAATAATATGAAATGGTAAAAACTTTGGTACATATGTCAAATTATATTTAACAGTACTTGAATATTTTTTACACAAAAACAGTCTACTCATTTGGGAGCATTCAATGACAATATTTGTGCACGGTGTAGTAGATATTTAAATTATTGCGCACTTGACCATGACAAGATTTTAGTTCCTGATTAAACCAATAAAATACTTAACGAGTTATTAACGACAATGGCACTCAAGGATTCTGCATGGTGTACTTGCTAGGATTTACTTCTTTTGGGCTTTCAAATTTATTTTGTGAAGTGAAAGTAATGATGATAACAATGACAGCGTTATTTACTTGCTAAATCGTAAGAACTCACAAAATAAGAATTAAAAAATATATTTTATTCCAGAACATATTGCATCTAAATAATAAATAGGAATAGGATAGGATTTAACTAAGGTTAGGAATATCGGTTCTGAAATTAACATAGAAAAACCAAAAATATTAACATTAACAACAAAATCACACAGTATTATAACGGTAATATTGAAGCAGCGGAAGAGTTAATTTCCTTGGAGTTGGAACACGATATAGACACCATAGAAGATTACCCATTAAAACTCGCTCACATAGAAGATAGAGAGTTACAATAACATATTTCGGACTCTCCTATATATTCCTATGAAAGTACGTTTACTGCAAGACCAAGATGGAAATTTAAATCATTAGACTTATTGTGAGGAAAATATTATGGAGAATAATGAGGTTCATTATGAAGAAGAAGATTTTATAATGAAACATGACAACTTTTTAAAGAACCGCCATCCAGAGGATTCGCTAGAATGCAAGATTACAATATTGGCTGGCATATGGTCAGGATGGTAAATAATATAAAGAAGAAACTCATCAAAGTATCCACCACAACACGAGCAGAGTCCAAAAAAAAATTTAATAAAGGAATTGTTTGGAGTACCCACTGAAAGTGGCTTACATAGGGAGGCACAAAAATATATTTCTCACTTTATAATTCCGACCAAGATACGTGTATCGCAATACCAAGCTGAAAGTTTACAAAATCATTAAAGACCAACTAATCTAGTGCCGAACCGGTTTTCAGAGACCAAAAATCGACAAAATTCTTAGCTGGATGGTCGGAAAATTTAAGATTAATGGCGGAAAAATCGATTGGACCCCAACAATAACCAGAAGTAGGGTGGGGCTGAGAAAAGGGGTATTTTTAGGAGTGGAATGTGTTTTTTTACGATTTCCGGCAAAACCAGACCTCCTATCGAAAAAGTTAAACGCAAAAGTTGTAGATAATTGAAAGATCTCCAACTTTATATCAACCACTTTTCAACATAACCTCAAAACTATTGAGTAAAACGCCAAAAACCAATTTTTTGATGTTTTTTATTGTTTCCTCCCACAAAAATGATTCGATTTTAATGAAATTTGGTGGAAATGTACATTTTTGTGTCTCAAATAAGCTGTAATTTTTTTAAAGTGAAATTTTTTTTTTTTTGATTTTATTTAGAATCTAATTTGAAAAAAGGCCTAATAAAAAAAGTTGAATTTTGATTTTTGAAAATTTCAGGTCGGAATTTTTTTAGTTGAAGCCTCTACTTTAAGATGGTGTAAAAAATCACACTGTTACTATGGAAAAATATTGTCAAAAATGGGATAAACCAAAACAAAGATCTTTTCAAGATCGATTTTTCCATAAATGTCACGAATTCTTCATTGTTTATTGAAATGAAGTGTTGAGAGTGATGTAAAATGGTAATTTAAATATAATATCAAATAAGGGTACTTTGATTAACCGTTTAAGGTTCGGGATGGTGAAAAACAAATTCATTAAGCAGTACTTTTACAAAAAAATATTGCTAAGAATCGTTTTTGTGCAAAAAAAATTTTTATGCTACAAAAATAAAATGAAAATAAGTTTATTGAAACAAATATTTAAAATTATTTCAATTTACAAAGTAGGAATATAAAATTAAAATTCTATTTTAACCTAATTTTTTTGGAAACCTGCTCTACATCATCAGATTCGACATAGTTTTCGGTTTCCTCAGGATCTCCGACAAGGATACTATAGATACTAAATTGAGTAAAACAGAAGAATTAACTTCCAAATAATTGCGTTTTCTGAACAATGTTATTACAACTGATGTAGGAATCTTACTTTAAAAATTGAAAAAAGTGAAAAATAAATTAAAATATTATTTGCAAACTGCATTGAAAATCGATTGATTTCAAATTGTTAGTAAGTAAGTAAGTAAGTAAGTAAGTAAGTAAGTAAGTAAGTAAGTAAGTAAGTAAGTAAGTAAGTAAGTAAGTAAGTAAGTAAGTAAGTAAGTAAGTAGTAGGTATATTTGGTGCTACTACAGGGTTAGTTTTATAAATGTAAACACCCCATTTTTATTTTTATTTTTGACTGATTCAAAAAATTTCGGTTTTTTATGTAGATTCCACTTCTGCTAACGGATTGGCAATAGCGTTTTAAATATATATGGTACGCAAAAAAGTTTGTTTTTTTTAAATGGAACACCCTGTACATTTTGACAAATTTGAATTCCTCCAATCATTCTGATTACAAATATATACACATATTGTATAATCGCTTTACTGGTTTTTGAGTTATTTTCACTTTATTATGGATACGTTGAAACAAAAGCGTTATTTTATAAATTCATATAATAAACCAATAAATGGAATAACTCAAAAACAGAAAAAAATATATGAATTATTAAAACAAATTACGTAACATTTTCAACATAACCACCATTAACTTCGATACATTTCAAACAATTAATAAAATTCGAACGGAGTCCAGACCTGAATCCATTAGATTATTTTCTTTGGGGAACGCTCAAAGAAAAAACTTACAATGAACCAGTGGAAAATTTTAAACAATAAAAAAATCAAATTGTAAAAAATATTATTTTGGTAAATTTGTATGCAGCACTTTTTCGAAAAATTCGCTCGAATTTTATTAAACGTGGTTTAAAATGTATCGAAGTTAATGGTGGTTGAATATGTTGAAAATTTGATTTAATAATTCGTATATTTTTTTTGTTGATTTACTTAATTTATTGATTTATTATGAGTATATAAAATGACGCTTTTGTTTCGACGTATCTATAAAGTGAAAATAAATCAAAAACCAGTAACCCGATTATACAATAGGTGTATATATTTGTAATCAGAATGATTGCAGGAATTCAAATTACATTACATTATTATTACACCTAAAAAGTTTACAGACCCTGGATTATTTACTGACGATGTGTCGCACAATGAAAAGTACATTTCTTGAGTTTTCAATACGTGCAGGCTTAACTGATTGGTGGTAAACCAGTCTGAAACATTTGACTGTGTCTCGTCCAATCTTTGCACAAGAGAATTAAGAATCTTTCCACTATTTAGTGCAGTCGTATCATCAGCAAGCATGTTAAAATTAGCATTGGGAACATTACAACCCAAATCATTAATATAAATTAAAAACAGTACTGGGCCCAACACTGATCCCTGTGGTACGCCAAATCGTATGTGCGATAGGTCCGAAGATTTTCTATTTAGAGTTACATATTGCTTTCTCTCTTCTAAATATGACAATAATTTTTGCAATTAACGGTATGATATATATTGGTCTAAAGTTAGCCAAAATATTCGAAGGACCCTTTTTATGTATGGGGATAACACGTGAGATTTCTAGTGCAGTAGGAGATATTTATTCTCTTAAACATAATATACTTATTCAAAATTTTGGCTAAAGGTACCACAATTTCATTAGCAATTCATTTTATAATTTTAGTATTAAACCCATAAAAATCTTTGCACTCTTTATTTTTTAGACTAAATATAATATCTCTAATTTCATTAAACGTAAATTCTTGAAATTCAAAGTCTGGAATATCACCAATATCCAAATACTCCAGATATTGGATACTAGTCTTGTTTGCGAGAGGCAGTCCCTTGATAATATCGTCCGCTATGTCGACAAAGTATGTGTTGAACTCCTCAGGGCTTAGATTTGTTGTTTGATATTATGTTTGTTGGAGTAGTTGTTAAGAGTTTGCCACATTGCTTTTGTTGTTGTTTAAACAATTTGTTTTTCACCATCCCGAACCTTAAATGGTTAATTAGAATTCCTTTATTTGATATTACATTGAAATTACCATTTTGCATCAATCAAGACTTCATTTCAATAAACAATGAAGAATTTGTGACATTTATGGAAAAATCGATCTTGGAAAGATCTTTGTTTTGTTTTTTAGTAGAGGAACGAAAAAAAAATTAAAATTTGTTATCAACTTTACGCATTTTTTATTGAAAATTAGGCCTTTCTTTCAAATTAAATTTGCAATAAAATCAAAAAATAAACATTTCGCTTCAAAAAAATCACAGCTTATTTGAAACACAAAAATGTACATTTTCACCAAATTTCTTTAAAATCGAATCATTTTTGTGGGAGATAAAAATAAGAAATCAAAAAATTGGTTTTGGCGTTTTTCTCAATAGTTTTGAGGTTATGTTGACATAAAAGTTGTAGATCTTTCAATTATCTACAACTTTTGCATTTAACTTCTTCAATAGGAGGTCTAGTTTTGCCGAAAATCGTAAAAACCCACGTTTCCCTCCTAAAAACACCCCTTTTCCCACCCCCACCTTACTTCTAGTTAATTGTTGGGGTTCAATCGATTTTTCCGCATTTATGTACCATTAATCCTAAATTTTCCGACCATCCATATACTGCTAAGAATTTTTTTTTGAAACAAAATTATTGGCAATGGACTATATTGTTAGTATTCATTGAACTTAATTCTGGGAATCACGCCAAATTCTAAAAAATAAATAGAAATAAGAAAATTGCCAAAATATGTCAAGATAAAACTATAGTATCAAAGGCAAACCTCAACAGTTTGCCCCAGAAAACCACTGTATATAGTTCTAAATGAATATAAATACAATATTGTTATCTAAAATTCGTATCAGTGGTTTTCTAGTATTTTACACTAGAAAATATAACAAAATGTATATTATATAATATATAGATATATATATATATATATATATATATATATATATTTATATGATATGTAAAAAACAATAATAAAACAATAACTTATCTTAACAGAACGTTTCGAACCAAAGTCTAGGTCCTTTTTCAACTGTGATTACGAATAATGATTTGTCAAAAAAGGTCACTTTGACACTTGACACTGATTAGTAATTAATGCATAGATCACTAGATAAAGAATTCTAATTTATTTTGATATTTCCGTCACGTACTTCTTTTTGGAGAATCGGTAGCCAGACTTCGTCTAGCAACACTGAACTAGTTGAGACGCAGTCGGTACTGTTTAGTTGAATACAGGCACTCTCTTTAAGTTTTCGTTTAATACAATGTGTCTCCGTTTGAATTATTTTTGCCTGTGTCCAACTATTAAATTCACCTTAGAGATTGAGAATGATAATAAATTGCCTTTTTTAGATGTATTAATTAATAAGACAGATATTTTGGAAACTAATGTATATAGTAAAAAGACTCATACAAATAGATATTTGAATTTTAACTCCAACCACCACCTAAATGTTAAAAAAGGTGTAATTAAATGTTTGTATGAAAGAGCTAAAATAATCTCTTCAACAAATGAAATTTTTGATAACGAAAAACTTTTTATAGAAACTGTCTTAAAAGAAAATAATTATCCACAGGATTTTGTTGTGAAATCATTTCTTGAAATTGAGAATAGACAAAATCAGCAACAACAGAGAATTTTGAGAGAACAACCGGTAACCACAATGACCATTACATATATTTTTGGTTTTTCTGCTAGACTTAGACGACTTGGTAATAAGTTCAATATAAGAACCACCTTTAAAACTTGCAATACCATCAGATCATTCTTAACAAAAACCAAACCTTTTAACAGTGTTCAGAAATCTAAAAATTGTATTTATAGCATTCCATGCGAGTGTGGAAAGCTATATATAGGTGAGACGTCTAGACCATTAGAAGTTAGAATATCTGAACACAAAAATAACGTTAAAAATTACCAAGTTGATAAATCTACACTGGCACAACATGCTTGGAGTAATGGCCACAGATTTAGTTGGACACAGGCAAAAATAATTCAAACGGAGACACATTGTAATAAACGAAAACTTAAAGAGAGTGCCTGTATTCAACTAAACAGTACCGACTGCGTCTCAACTAGTTCACTGTTACTAGACGAAGTCTGGCTACCGATTCTCCAAAAAGAAGTACTTGACGGAAATATCAAAATAAATTAGAATTCTTTATCTAGTGATCTATGCATTAATTACTAATCAGTGTCAAGTGTCAAAGTAATCTTTTTTGACAAATCATTTTTCGTAATCACAGTTGAAAAAGGACCTAGACTTTGGTTCGAAACGTTCTGTTAAGATAAGTTATTGTTTTATAATTGGTTTTTACATATCATATAAATATACATATCTATATATTATATAATATACACTTTGTTATTATATTTTCTAGTGTAAAATACTAGAAAACCACTGATACGAATTTTAGATAACAATATTGTATTTATATTCATTTAGAACTATATACAGTGGTTTTCTGGGGCAAACTGTTGAGGTTTGCCTTTGATACTACACTTTTATCTTGACATATTTTGGCAATTTTCTTATTTCTATTTATTTTTTAGAATTTGGCGTGATTCCCAGAATTAAGTTCAATGAATATTAACTATCCGCCACAAATAAACTACAAACAATATTTATATTGTTAGGAAAGTATAGAATAATAGGAGTTCATTAAGGAGAACATTCTATAAAGTTACCAAAAAATAAACTCCTCAATGAAGTAAAATGCAGGAAAAATACTTTTGAAAGGTCCCGAAAACGTTGGCAATATGAAATATTTGTTGACAAGTGAGACATTCTGGGGATTTCATATCTTCAAGAGAGTAGCAGCAGATCTTGCTGGAGACAAAAACTAAAAACGGTTAAACCTCCTCCAGTTTCTCTCCCCCTCTCTACTGTTCTTTCTGTTCTTTTCTCTAATGTTCTTTAAATACAAACACCGCAATGACAGGCAATTAAGGATTTTGACTTCGGAAGTTAAGTTAAAAGAGATCTGCTGCAAGATCAATCTCCTGTCTTGATGGTGTCATTATGATGCATTTCGCAAATGTAAGAGAAGAAACTACAAGTAGATAGTACTTAGGTACTAGGCTGCAAAAATAGATAGCTCGATTCAATTTTAAAGCAATTTAAAATTTGCCATATTTATTTATGTAGTTTTGTCAATAAGTGCAAGCGAATTTGAACTATCGAGAGTCGACGCTAGTCGACCAAGTCATTATTTCGGATAATGCCCAATTAGTTTTACTCAATTTCAGTTACTTAAATACTTTGTAATACTTTGGAGAAATGGTAACCTCGAAATAAGCAATTTTTCCATTTCATCAGCTAAAATCTTTCTTTTCAATCAATCAATCAATCTTGAGAATGAAATAATTATAAAGTTTTAGTACATCGACAATACATTTCCATTAAAGCCTCCACAGCATGAAAATGGCGAACGAAACGAACAATGTAAATTGGCTTGCGTTTTTATATCAAGCATCCTCGAACTTTGGGTCAATCTGAAACTGTTCCACCTAGGCCACGATACGCAGTAACTTCTCTCTCAAGTCTCAGAGCCCAGGAGCAAACGATGAGAGTGAGAGTGGTTCTCTCAGGGTCAAGGCCATCTTGAAAACGCCCTCAATCCCACGGAGCAGCCAAGTTCTCGTTATCGTTATCATTACATCCCATTTTGTCAACTGGATCATCTAGAATCTTGTTTAGAATAATAATGAGTGCATATACAGGGGCAGTATTTATTTATGAATACATACTTAGTCTACTTATAAATGTTTAACGTTTATAAATGTTTATCCATTGCCTTTTCTATTAGCATTCCATAGGGATTTTCTGGAATTTGAGTGAAAGAAATGGAGCTTTACTATTTATAGTCGAGTCCTACCATTTTTAGGGATAATAATTTTGTGAATGAAAAATGTTGCTGAAATAGTTCTACCTTTGAAAATGGAACCCTATTTTTCGTATAATTTAACTATTCATTTTCAAAAATAAAAATTAATTAAACTCTCTTCTTCTAAGTTCAAAAAATATGAGGTCTTATCAGGTTTTTGGTAGATGTTCAAGAAGAACTAACTGGTTGCTTGGCTCGGACGATTATAAATGTTCTTCGTATAATCTGTTACTCCAAATTTGGACTGAACTCAAAATTTAAGCTTCACTGGAACATCAAGGTTTTAAGTTGTCCCAAAAATTAATTACTAATACAATGGTGTAAAAATGTTTGTCCTACGTCGATATTTACTATATTATTAGAAATCCGCCATCAAATGCCATATAATCTTCAATAAAAAATAAAGAGTACAATGAGTTCCAATGGAATCCATTCTATTTATAGTTTCCAACTTTTGTGTGACATTTACCAAATGTGTCCCTTGAACTTTAATTTAATTTGACTTTATTACGCCGTAAACTAGTACTATTACGCAATAAAAATATACAAAATCCATAATATTTATTAACGTACTCTTTATTTGTTTTTAATGACAGATTTACATTCTATTTCCGAATAAAATACCACAGAATCATGGCAATATAAACACAATAAACCCTGAAACAGTTAAAACTTCTAACATCCTCGAACAGAATTTATTTTTTTAATGTAATCTGACTTTGACTTTAGATGTATGGCCTTGCCTTGGGTCAAGTTATTTTTGCCAGATATATTTTCTATCGATGTGTTATGTGTTTGCGCTTAAATGTATAAATTTTTTTAAGCAGACAACCTTGCAATGTAATTATCGTTGTGATACTTTAACCGTAAAATAAAATAAATGCTAATTACTTACATATATATGCCTGAGCAGACTAATGAGAATTATTTTTTTTTCGATATTGTACACAAAAGCTGTTTAAATAATTGTATTCTTATAATATTCATTCTTATGCGTTTCATTTCCTACCAAGACCAGCGTTACCCAACAATAGGTCTTACTTACCTTTAACCTTTTAATGGACCGCTTCGCCTCTAAATAGCAGTTTCAATGTTGAAAATTAAATATTTATCTTATGATAAAAAATGTTACATACAATTGAAGAAAACATAATTTCACATTCCGCAACAAAGCCGTTTTCTTAATTTTGTTTTTTAAAAAGTAGAAAATTATCCAGAAAATCCTTCAGAAATCACTCTAATTAACGAAAAATAATCAATAAAATAACGGTTTAGTATGCATTTAAATAAAAAAATCTTTTTGTAGCGCAATTATATGATCCTTACTACATTAAACTGTGAAAGAAAAAATTAAAATTTGTTCAAGCGGTTTTTTTTATTCCAATACTTCTATACCCTTGCCAACGAGAATTTTATTGTTGATAACTGGTACCACCTTGCAATTATAAGTAAAACCTATTGTTGGTTAACGCCCAATGGACACTTCGATTCTTCTACAAACTTTATAATTTTCATGTGCAATTTATTACTTGAGTTGGCGCATTGTTTCTCAATTATTCTGACCGCGCGTCTTTATAGCAGTGTAAATTTTTTATATTACTGTCATTCGTCCTGCGACGATACTCCTATACTGAAATTAAAATATGAGATTTGCCTCAAAATTGGTGATTTCAATGAAATTTTTTTTTTAAATCGCCTCAGTTTGGGTTTTAAAATTTATACAGTGGTGTAGAAATTCTGACTTAAAAGTAATGACATTTTTATTAAGCAAACTATGTTCATTTACAAGTAAAGTTCAGATGATATGCCATCCTCGGATACGCCACTATATTTAATTTATGTTGGGCAAATAAATTAGCAATGCAATGCTATAATAAGATATGGCGTAATGTTACAAGTGGTTTTAAAAATAAACTCATAGCGGAATTAATTGTCTATTCGTTGAACTATGAATTCTGATCCATTGTTATCTACTTGTCTATTGCTTATCAGCTTTTCTTAAAATGTTTTGTAAAATATCAAGTTCAATTTAAAGAATTTTAGCAAAAGGGTACTAAATGTATATTAGTTCCTGTTAAATATAATATTATTCGATACACCCCGCATAGAATTAAGTTATTGTTTTCCGCATTTTTATATTATTATTACCTGTAATCAGTTAATTATTTTGATTTATAATATAATCTGTCCTGTTATTATTAAGTAATCAACAAATCCGTAATTACTATCAGCAAACAAATAATATGCCGCGCTGATATCTGTCTCTCCCCGGCAACACCTATGAGTGAAATGCGTATCCGCGCCGAAATCAGTCCGGCCGCAACAGTCAGCGAATGTAGACGTGTCGATGCAGCGCTCCAGCAGTTAGAACGCTGCCCTACGTCAGAGCCTCGCCGTGGCGCATTTATTCACTGCGCTGCGACATTGCGCTTATCCCTACCAATTTGAAAAATCGATCACCAACTGAAGTTCTAAAAAATGTTACTCCACAAGAAATATGGTCTGGACAAAAGGTGGATTTAAGTCATTAGAAGGTTTTTGGTTGTATCGATTATGCACATATTCCTCATCATTAAAGAAAGAAACTGGAATCAAAAAGTAAACAATATCGTTATCGTTTAATTGATACAAAATATCCAAGAAAAATTGTAAAGGCTCGTGATGTGGTGTTTCCGGAAGATAAATTCAAAATTCTTTTTATGTTCAAAAGTCTAACGAAACAGATGAAATTCTTGATGAAGAAAGAGAACAAAACGAAAATTATTTTACAAGTCAAGAAATTAACGAAAGTACTACGCAGAATGAGTGTAATGATTTAATTGATAAAGAGGATGAAGAATCAGTTGATGTAGATGAAGATTCAGATGGTATCTCGACTTGTGTAAATGAAGATTCAGATCGTGAAAATATTGAGATACAAGAATGAAGACGAAAAGCAAAAGAGTATCCCGATCATATAGTTTATCAATGCTGTTTGGATGAAAGAGAACCGTTAACTTTTTCCAGAAGAATGGAGAGATGGAAGAAGAATATGAATCGTTAATAAAAAATGCTACACGGATTCTTGTCGATTTACCTAATGGTAAAACAGCTTGCTAATAAATGGGTTTATAAAATTAAGGCAGATGGCGATGGAAACATAGAACGATATAAAGCCCGACTTGTTGCAAAAGTTTGGAATGGACTATGACCGCAAAACTTGATCTAGATAGATATAGATCACATGGACGTAAAAACTGCGTTTCTAAATGGCGAACTAAAAGAGAAGGTCTACAGTCTACATGAAGCAGCCGGAAGGTTTTGTAGAAAATGGACAAGAAAATAAAGTGTGCCTCTTAAAAAAGATAAATAAAAAATCTCTTAAATATATTTTAACTTTATGCCCTATATGTCTTAAACAAAAGAAACGTGTGACACATTTTTCTTCATAAAAGTATCTTAATTAACCATAGGTACATAATTGAAAAAGCTGAAATCATGGAATTAACTCTCTGGAAAATTATTCGTTTATATTTAGGTAAATCATATTTTTAGGAAGTTATTTACTTATTCGAAATTTCTCAAAAATCTGAATTCTTTAACAATATTTTCAAATTAGATTTACCAGTCTATTTTTCCAGAACCTAAAATAATGTTGTTCTAAGTAGTATAAAAAATAAGACTAGTCAAACATCCCACGGTTTTTGAGAAATATCAGATACAGTAAGTGCTGGAACATCAGAGGATTTCAAGGACTTGCTATCTTCAAAACGATTAGTTAACATTTTTACTAGAAATTAAAGTAATTCCATTTAAAATTCTACTATACTGGTAAGTTCATAATAATGATGGAGGAAGCATATTGGTGTGCCAGTAAAATTATCTGAACACGGTGCCTTTTGCGTACGCAATCAAGGAAGATTTTTCTCAATATAATACATTCGAATCTTAAACGCGCGACAGGGTCGGATTCAGTTTACCACGATGATTTATAAATAAATTAAGAATTAGATTTCAAGAAACACCTACAAGGCAGACTAAGCAAGACAGAAGTGGTGAAGAAAATGTATCCCTCTAGTGGTCAGTTCTACTATCAGTCTCTCTGTTGACGATTTCCAAAAAAGGCTATATCATGATAATAGTCTTACCTTTTGGGATGTTGACTGCTATCCCTATTGCGATACGTCTCGTTGTAGTACAATTCAACCACTGCCAGTCCACAAAACTCACTCTGAAACAAAAGTGGAAATAGCTTCAGATCTAGAGATAGATAACGCTTGAAATTGGCACGGTATGTTTGATGATAGTAATAAAATTTTGAACTTACTTATTTTGGTATCTCTTTGGACACTCGTCATGATTTAGTACAATAACCTCTTCTCCCTTTTGAAACGAGAAATGTGATGGAACAATGTAAATACTGTCTCTTATTCTGAAACAAAATATTTCGTCATTGTAAAATTCAAAAAGTGCCAAAGTATTTTCGAGACTAACAATATTTTGGACTTACCATCCATGCAAGTGTCAAATAATAAACCAAAGGTATCTCTTTGAGGAGATGGTGATTGATCAAATTGGTCACTGTTTACTTGGTATCGTCATTAGCTCCTCTCCTGTTAACTGCTGTGGTGGCAGAATTGAAGCACTATCATTTTATAAGGTTTACCTTGAAAGAACGAACGCTAGAATGTGGAGAAGTAACTAATAATATTTCATACTTAGCATTTAGGCAGGTGTTAATGAATACATTGCTTTGGTATCTCTTTGAGTGTTGACCATGTTGTAGACGTATAGAATAATAATCACGTATGACCATTTAGTAGCATTATTTACTTCTGTCCCTTTTGCGATAAGTCTTGAGGTGCACAATTGAAACACTATCACTTCACAAAACTTACCCCGACACAAAAAAAGCAACAATTAACAATTAGACTTCTCAAGTAGACCTCTAAAGTGACAATGTGTATTGGAGACTAATAATATTTTGGACTTACCATTTAGGCTAATCCAGAGGACATGCATCTTGGTATCTCTATGAAGTGCTCACCATTTAATGACATTGCCCTTTAAGCATATTTCCTATCTTGGATCTTCTCTATCTTGTATAGTCGGTTAACATTTCTGGAGACACAATTAGCAATCAAAGGAATAGTCAGAGGTTTCTTTAAACATATAATATAAGTAAGAATGATAGTAAATACTTCCCTGTGTAATCATTGAGAAAATAAAATTGTTCTCATCTAGAAAAATCTATGTATATATGTCAAATTTATAAATACCTACCTAAGTAGTTGACACTTGTTACGCAACACCACACAGTTTTTCTTTATATTTGTCATCACTTACACAAACTTGCAAAACAAATCAACACGCCGCTGATATCTTCCATCTAATAATATTATTAGCGATTCTTAAAAGAGACTAAATCATGAAAATGATCTTACCTTTTGAGATGTTTTCACCATATCCTATCTCGTTCTGAACCTACCTGCAAAATAAAAATAATTATGTTATGTTAAAATATAATTGACTAGCAAAAAAAATACCTTTAACTGCTATCCCTTTTGCGATACGTCTTGTAGCACAATTTAATCACTATCACTATCACAAAAATCACTCTGAAACAAAAAAGAAAATAGTTAGACATCTAATAACTCCTGGAAGTAGTAAAACATTATTAGCACTAATGCACTATAGTTTTGAACTTACCATCCAAGGGATTGTACATTGACAATGCCTTTATCACACCTAAAGATGAACCCCATAATAGTACCATTTGAATCCCTCACAGACACACCCTGGAACAATTGAGAGAAAGGATATTTACTAATAAAAAATTATAAAACATTCATGGTGTATAAAAAGCTTAGACTATTGCACATACAGTTGCTATTTTGAAAAAAAATAAAAAGTCAGCAAAAATTGCTCGAAGTGGTTCATGAAAGACTAAGGTATCCCCCAAAAATGTTTCTTGTTAAATCGTCATGTTGCTGTTGTTTTTTAAAAGTAACTCTATTTTCTTTTTCCTTCTAGCACATCTGGAAGTGACATTTTTCTCCTGATGGTGCAATATACTTTTGACAGGGTTATAATATAAGACCATAAGAAAACGTTTGAAAAAACAAATAAATGAGTGTAAAGATCACAATTATTTTTTTTTTTGTAAACATAAAACTTGTTCTGAAGGATCCAAGTGTGTGATGAATAACTTTTGTCAGTGCAATTTTTTTTAAATTTAACATAAAAATCCGTAAATCGCACACCCACCAAACCATATAATAATATGATTGTACTTGTTGAAGAAGCGTCTATGTGCAAATGTAAAAATTATTCATTAAAAAAAATTCATCATGTTCATCATGTTTCGAAAAATAGAGGAGCTGTTGGAACATCAAAATATGTACAAAAATTTTTGTTAAGGGTACTTTTTAATCGAACTTATAGTTTAGCCAGACATCAGGTCTATACCTATTAGCTTTTTAAAATTTCGAGCAACGGCGATATCTGGCGAACTTTAGCTATTTTTGTCGAACGGCTGTTAATAAACATAAAAAAATTGTGCCGAAAGTATCGTAGTTTATGCTGTGGTAATACGGTACATACAGGGTGAACCCCAACTTATTTAATTCCTGTTGATATCATTTGTAACACTAATTACGAACAAAAAAATATAAAAAAGAAAATTGAAGCTAACCTACCTTACATAAAAGTGTCGATATTGAACTTTTGAGAACCCCTGTATGTCTTTATAGTCACTTATGATGTGAACAACATGGTTTGTTTATCTAAGTTCTTTGAAATTGCAAGGTCAGTTGCTGTTCTGAAAATATTTGATGTTTTCATAAATTTTTTTCTCGAAAACCACACAGTATATTTCTTTAATTCTCTGTATATGGATTTACCATTAAAGGATCTACCATCCCTTAAAAGGAAATAAATAAGTTGGGGTTCACCCTGCAGTAAAATGACACTGTGAATAATTCATTAATTATTTCGTAGGCTATTTTTGTAAGAAAATCCTCAGACAAGCCGATTTTTAATTTCAAATGTGCGTCTCTTGACACACTTTTGTGTGTGTAATGA
Organism: Rhagium mordax; assembly: GCA_963680705.1. Lineage (NCBI taxonomy): Eukaryota > Metazoa > Arthropoda > Insecta > Coleoptera > Cerambycidae > Rhagium > Rhagium mordax. The sequence continues at coordinate 69,716,826 of OY796661.1, forward strand.
ACTACTATAAACGATTTTGGGTAACCTAAATTTTTTGGAAAATTGCCCCTTAAAAATATATGTGCAATATTCCATACTTCTTACACGCCCTGTATACACACCCCACAGGAATTGTTGTATTACTAGAAATTTTGCATAAGTATGATGTTATTTTTTCCAATTTGTTTGTTCGATTCGGATAAACGGTTTTTTTACACGATAGAACATTAAACAAGCTACAAAACAGTCTAAAGTTTTTTAAATCGGTTAATAAATAACTGAGATAATGGCGACTAAAGTTTGGGTACTATGCATTAAATTAGATACTTTAAACTCTAGCACTAGAAAACAATGTTTCTTTATTATAATTAGCATACTAATTTTTATTATTTTAATTTATACTTCAGTCCATATTAGGTGAAACAGTGGTCAAAAATATTTTATTTTTACATGCAATTTCAGGCTGTGACACAACGTCAGCGTTCTATAAGAAGGGAAAAAAAAAACAGCACTAACTAGTAGGTATATTAAAAAATGATAAGGAAATTTCAAATTTGGAAGATTTTAAAAATCCGTATACTAATAAATCACATCTTGTAGGGTTGGGTGAGAAATTTATTTTATATTGGTATGGAGATCGTAAAAGTAAAGATTTGAACTCATTTAGATAAATTAAATATATACCCAACTTGTTGCCCGCCAAAATCTATTCATTAATTCAACTTCATATAAAACGAGTGTATTTTCAAGTTCAAGAATGGCTAGGAAATAACGTCAATCCTGAAAATTGGGGTTGGATTAAAAATAAAATTTGTCTAGAACCAGAAAAAATGTCACAAAAGTGTGCCCCTGAATTTATATTAAATATTTTGTTTTGCAACTGCAAAAAAACTGTTCAAAATTATGCAGCTGCAATAAATACAATTTAAGATGCACAACAAGTTGCACGAATGTTGTTAAAAGACGAAGCAGAGATTGACATCTATAATGTATTAATTTCTTTAATATTTTGTTTCTGTTTTTACTTTTATTAACCTTTGTGGTTTAAATAAAAATGTGTTTTTATTTTATGTAGCCTTTATTATATGTGGCCTTTTATTATATATATCTACAGGGTGAGTCAGGTTGAATGGTAAAAAATTAATATGTGAATAGAGCATGAAAAACAGTATTGACGTTTTGCTATATAACCCTTAATTTTTTATAAAATGTGTTAAAGTTGTAAATGTTTCGTTGAATTTTTTTAATATTTTGGTCAAATACAGTCGCATCAATGAAATTAGGTTGGTTTATATATCAACTGGCAATAACAGTTTTTTAAAATTAATCCAGTGGCGTGCGTTAACACAATTTTTCTGATAAGAATGCCGATAACTGTGCGCCGCTGCATTTTTTTCATACAATTTCTTAGTTGAAAACCTAATGTAATAATAATAAAATACTCTAAGGAAACGAAATCTTTAATAACAAAAATTTAAAAACAACAGTGACTTAATTACTACTGTTTACAATAAATTTTCAAAATGAAGTACAACTCTACAAATTAATTAATTAACAACCAACAAGTACTAGTTACTAGTTACCGAATAATACATTTTTCGCGTCAACTAAGGGTAAATGTGCATAAACTAAGGAATATATAAAATGAAATTTCCTTGCGGGCTCGAAAGTGCATTGAGGTATAATGGTCTTCATTTTGAAAATTTATATTTTATATTTATATTTAAAAAAATAGTAATTAAGTCACAGTTGTTTTTAAATTTTCGTTAATGAAGATTTTGTTTCCTTAAAGTATTTTATTATTATTGCATTAGGTTTTCAACTTATGAAAAAATCCAGTGGCTCACAGTTATCGGCATTCTTATCAGAAAAAAAAGTGTAACCGCACGCCACTGGATTAGTTTTGAAAAACTAATATAGCCAGTTGATAGCGCCCTATGAAAAATATAAACCAACCAAATTTTATTGACACTGTTTTTAATCAAAGGATATCTAAAAAAATTCAACTTTAATACCTTGTATAAAAAAAATTAAAGGTTATATAGCAAAATCCTGAGACACGTCAATACTATTTTTTCATGCTCTATTCACATATTAATTTTTTACCATACAACCTGACTCACCCGGCACCAGAACAGAATAATCAAATCAAAAATGACAAAATTCTTATAATTTTTAAGCTCTAACTTTTTTAATTTTTAAGCTACACAAATTTCTAAACGTCATTTTATAGATTTTTCTCGAATTTTCCTATTTCCATAATTTTTGATAACGGCTAAGATAATAAAGTTATTTGACTTTAAACGAAAAATATCGCGTATTTCAAGATGGCGGACGATTTTTAGTGTGTTCCGATACTCGGATTTTTTGGGATTTTTGTTGACATATTTAATACCCCCTCCCCGACATTTTAACGCAACAAACAGCTTGTTACAAATTTGTTTCGAATTTACGGTGTATTTCACTTAATTTTACTGACCTAATGTTTATACAGTGTTAAACGAATGCCTGTTTTTCCAGTCAATTTTTATCTTGAGCACAGCGTTAACCAACCAGCTTGTATATTAGAATTTTATAAAATTTGTTTGTCTTATGTGTCTGCTTTAAAACATTTTTTGAATTTTGCTCCTATATTTTTTGTAGAAAAAGGTAAAGAGGTTTTAATAAAATGTTACATTTTGACAGAAAATAAAAAATCTCAATCTTTTATACTTTTATAATCATAAGGATTCACGTTAACATTACATTAATATCTTTTATTTAACAATATTAAACATTAAAACTTAACCGTAATGTACCTAATTATAGCAATGAGTTGGGCCACCTCTGGATGTTATAATTCTCTGCAAAGTTGTGTTGTGGCATGTTCTGAACAAAATTATTTATTATCTCGTTTGGAATTTGGTTCCACTCTTCTACAAGGGCTTCTTTAAGTTCTCGCAATGTATCAGGTTGATGGTTTCAACTAGATATTCGTCTCTGTAGAACATCCTAAATTTGCTCTGTAGGGTTTAAATCTGATGATAATGCAGACTACCACATGCGGTTTATACCCCCTTGGTAAGAAAACTCGTTTTCAATACGTACTCTTTGTGGTCAATCATGATATACCCAAATTTTAGTAATCAAATCCATCCGTTATTTTATTGTGAAAATGTCTACGTTTTACTAAAACCTCTGTATCTTTTTTTACAAAAAAGATAGGAGCAAAATTCAAAAAATATGTTAAAGCAGACACATAAAACAAACAAATTTTATAAAATTTTAATATACAGGGTGTTTGGTTAACGCTGTGCTCAAGATAAAATTTGACTGGAAAAACAGGCATTCGTTTGACACCCTCTATAAAGATGTTTTTGTAACTTTATCTTAAAGTTAAATATGTAAGATGAAAGCCAATTAAATTTTCCTTGAAACGCTAAAAACCCGGCACAAATCCATACATTTTTGACAGTTATACAGCGTTATAAATCTTGGTCAATTTTAAGGTGTCCCAAAGCAAATTTTGACGAGTATATTTATAGTACAGTTATGAAATATTTTATACTTAGATTTTCCATGGTTCTTTATCCAACTAAAGCATTGTCATTTTTCTGCCACTTCCGGTTATACCAGAAGTAGCAACCACCTTCGTTATTTTAAATAGAATACCCTAGATGTTTTTGCATTTTTAGATTCTATACTAATTTCTAGTGCCATTATGTGTAACATACCTTATACCAGAAACTTACGGTTTAGGCGATATTCATTTGTTTTTAATTTCTTTGACAAATGCAGACCTTTCAAAAACGAATAATAAATATTGGACAGAATTTAATTAATCAAATTGCAAAAAGACGTCTTTTGCTTGAATATTATAGATTAATGTAAATATAAATATAAACAAAAATAATTATACGGGATGGTAAAACATACTGCGAAACTTAGGTTTGAAAAATATGACAAAACTCTTCTTTTTTAAATGGCAACCCCCAAATTTTATTTTATATCATGATTCTTCTTCATATAACGCAAAACTGCATGTTCTTTCCTATTTTTGACAGTTTTGTCAGTAGACATAGTTGTATATTATTTTTTAATGAAGAATAATGATTTCAAATAAAATTTGGGGATTGCCATTTAAAAAAGAAGAGTTTTGTCATATTTTTCAAACCTAAGTTTCGCAGTATGTTTTACCATCCCGTATAATTATTTTTGTTTATATTTATATTTACATTAATCTATAACATTCTAGCAAAAGGTGTCTCTTTGCAATTTGACTAATTAAATTCTGCCTAATATATATTATTCGTTTTTGAAAGATCTGCACCTGTCAAAAAAATTAAAAATAAGTGAATATCGCCTAAACCTTAAGTTTTTGGCATAAGGTTTGTTACACATAATGGCACTAGACTTTACTGTAGAATCTAAAAATGCAAAAATATATAGGATATTCCATTTAAAATAACGAAGTTGGCTGCTACTTCCGGTATAACAGGAAGTAGCAGAAAAATGACAATACTTTAGTTGGATAGAGAACTATGGAAAACCTACATATAAGAAATTTCATAGCTGTACTATAAATAGTTTCGAAATGTTTTCGACTTAGCATTTTATTATTAATTAAATTAATTTTTTATTAATTAAAAATATACAGAGTGTTCCGTTTAAAATAAGCAAGTTGGTATCGACTTCCGGTATAATCGGAAGTTCCAAATTATTGTAATTATTTTTGTTGAATTGGTCATACTGACTTTGGCAATCCCCAAAATTTCTAAAATTTTCTATTACATACTTTTCCCTATATCGATCGATTCAGTTCTTAGTGAGACACCCTATATAAAAACATTTCGAAAAAAAATTAAATAGGCATAGGGATTAAAATTTCTGTTCTAAATATAAACGTAACTTAAGTTCGAAAGCTATCGCTTTTTTTAAAAAAGCCATGATTTATGTTTACATTTATTCCAAAAACTATCATTTCAAATTTACCACAAATAAGTAGGTTTAATATTAAAAAATAAATTCTGATAGTAACGCAACGGCTCAACAAAATATTTTTTTGGAGGCACTTAAGTCTCGACTTAAGTATACCGGGTGACCACGAGATGGGGTTACACTCTATAACTTCTTTGTTATTAAACCGATTAATTTGAAATTTACAGGTGAGGCATAACATCTAAATGCGCAACTTTTGACACTTGGTGGCTTTATTTTTTACTTCCGATTTAGCCGGAAGTGATATTAACTTTCTTATTTTAATAACAACTCTACCTGTTTTTGTAATGTATCTTATTCGTTATAAAATTTACAATACAATGATATGTCACACAATGACATTTCATTTCAAAATGGCCGAAAAATTAAATTTTTTCAAAAATATTAAAAAGTCAATTAGAAGATATTGAAAAATAATTTTATTCCAAAGTTGGCCGTGAAATCAAAAGAGTAGGTAATGAATTTGACATGTTTAAGTTTTAATTTGTACAAAAACTTCGTTTTGGCAAAAAGATATTAGGAAAATAAGATAAATATTTTTCTGCAATTTTTAAATACCCAAAACTATTTTTTTTTAAATACACCTACCTGACTTTTTTTTTAATTTTGTAATTGCTTGTTTCTTCTCTTTGATTTAATGCCATTAACGTACCGAATTATTCACAAAATATAAAAATTAAATAAAAATTTTTCCTAATATTTATTTTATTTTTCTAATATCTTGCCGCCAAAACGAAATTTTGATGCAAATTAAAAATTAAACATGTCAAATTCATTACTCTTTTGATTTCACGGCCAACTTTGAAAAAAAATTAATTTTCAAAATCTTTTAATAATTGACATTTTAATATTTTTGAAAAAAATTAATTTTTCGGCCATTTTGAAATGAAATGTCATTGTGTAACATATCATTGTATTGTAAATTTTATAACGAATAAGATACATTACAAAAACAGGTAGAGTTGTTATTAAAATAAGAAAGTTGACATCACTTCCGGTTAAATCGGAAGTAAAAAATTAGACTACCAAGTATCAAAAGTTGCGCATTTAGATGTTATGCCTCACCTATAAATTTAAAATTAATCGGTTTAATAACAAATAAGTTACAGAGTGTAACCTCATCTCGTGGTCACCCGGTATGATGAATTACTTTAAACAATTTTTAAACTGGAATAATTAGACAATATTCCAAAATTTTTACACACTCTGTATTTCCGATTATTATTATGAACGATTATTAATACGAACTTAGTGTACAGGGTGAGTCAAATTCGAGAGTTGGTTAAATGGGAACGAGGTTGCACAATTTTATAAGTATGCAATAAGATGCCGTGATGAATTCAAGAATATCTTGCTTGATTTTTGAGATATTTGCAAAAAAACTAAATTTTGAGTTTTCATTTTTGTTTTTTCTAGCTTTGTTTGATGAGATATCAAAAAACTGAAAGAACTTCTTCATTGCGTTTTTTCCAACTCTACAACATAAAGTTACAATATTTTGAATAGAATGTTTCGTCAAATCGGAGCCATCCTCAATTTTGTTTTTTCAAATACGGACCTGATATTGTTTTTCCTTAATTCATTAGTATTTTTCATCCTGACTAAGCGTTATATGACACTCGTTGATTTAAACAATATTTTCAGTTCCAAAACTTTAAGTGATTAAATCCATTCATTACAGCCCTGTATTTTTACTTAATTTAGGTGTAAGAACCGAAAATATTGTTCAAATCAATGAGTGTCATATATCGTTGGAATCAGGATGAAAAATACTAATGAATTTAGGAAAAATAATGTCAGGGCCGTATTTGAAAAAACAAAGTTGAGGGCGGCCCTGGTCTGGCGAAACGCTCTTTACAAAATATTTTAACTCGATGTTGTAGAGCTGGAAAAATTGCAATGAAGAAGTTCTTTCTGTTTTGATATCTCTTCAAATAAACTTAGAAAAGAACAAAAATTAAAATTAAAAATTATGTTTTTCTTTCAAATATATATCTCAAAAACCAAACAAGATATTCTTGATTTCATCATTGCATATTATTGACTCACCCTGTACTGAATATCTGTGTCTTGCTGTCTATCTCTATTCTCTAATCTAAAATATAACACTAAACTGGTTAGACTTTGTTACAATAACCTCACTTTTTTTAAACAGTCAAATTACATCAATTTTAGCAAAATTTCTGTACTACCAACCAAAATCTTGTTCAGTGCATTATTAATAAAGTTTTAATTGCCTAATTGAATAAAATAAGATGCCATTTATTAGTTGTAATTCCAACCTATAATTAGCAGTATCTTTTTAATAATTTACAATATTGAAACTTTATAAATCCATTGTCTGAGAGAGTTTTTAAATGTTAAAACGGATCCAAGCTAAAACTACAAAAATTAAAATTAAAATTGAAAATAAATTTTGCAAAAACTAAATATTTAAGGTTATGTTAGTCATATGATCGTTCTACGCTATAGCTCAAAATAAATGTACTTGGTTAGAATTAATATCGGTGTCATTATTTCGATCAACGAATAGGTACATACTATACCTCCCCGTGAAGTTTTACTTCACCTATTGGACTGATAATTTAGAAAACAAGGTGTAGGTATGCGATTTTTACTTCAATTATCACATCAAATTAACGGTTATTTAAATGAGAGAAAAAAGTTGCTACTATTATGCTTTGTCATACGGCCCTTGCCGTGACCTTGACCTAATATCATCGTATTTTAAGGTTTTTATCATATGCATAATATATTATAAATTATAAAAGAAGATATTAAAATAAACATGAGACTTACCCTGTGCATCATATCTAGAAGGTATTCAGCATTATTCTTACTTCGTTTTTCTATTGGAACCATTTTCTTATTGCAAGCACCTGCAACAATCAAGAAAAAATTTTATATTCGTACAGTTACTGTTTCTACTTATTATTTTAAATTACTGGCTAATAGTTGAGTACAAAGATTTAGCCACTTGCTATACACACGTTAAAAAATTATACTTTTGCCTTAATTGTTTTTAGGTTAAAATTCTATTTTATTTTCTATTCATTTGCTAGTAACAAAACTTTAATTTTACACTCTGATCAGTCATTGAAGCCAAGAACGAAACGTGAGATGAATTCGTTAAAATATAACAATTTATTTGGGCAGAGATTAATTTACTTACATTAATTATTTCGTTAGATGCACTGATTTTATTTAAAACAAACACTACACGGGACACGGACGCTAGACGCACTCAGCCAACTGCCACAAACTACCCGATGCGTACGCGCACGGTTTTTCACTATTTTTGTTGGTGTTTTTTGCCAATACAATTGAATAACACAACAATCGAATGATCGCTGCGGTTTGTTCGTAGAGTCAACCGTCTGACGTCACCCAGACAAAACGCAACCTGTACGGAGCAACTAGATTTATTTGTTTGCGAATATTAAAAATCGAATATTATTGTATCTGATTTTATACTAACATTACGCAGGGGTGGGTTTGCATATAAGGTGGGCCCACCTATCCTCGCTCGGACCAAAGCTACTAAGCTAATAATAATAATAATTTGTTTTTATACATACATCATCATAAAATATAATAGATGTTATTCATTTTACATAATAACCATTTCCATCAGAATTCAAAGTACAAATAAAGAAGAATAACCCCAGAAGTATATCTAAGATACTTGTATGAGTACAAAGTAAAAATATAAAAAAAATAGAAAATATAAATATTTTTATCCACGACTGCTAAATAATATATGCATTATGTATGTATTTCATTATTTACTGCAGTGAATAATGAACAACGTGTCGAATATTTGTTAAAAATTTCTTTAAAGGGGCCATGACATGTGAGTCAAAGCACGAAATTAATTGTAAACAACGTTCACGTTTAAATTTAATTTATGACAGGTCGTTCTTTTGATACATAACGGCCTGCTCATAAAAATGGTAAAAATAGATAATAATAATAATAATAATAATAATGTGTCTTTATTTCTTTTTCACTAAACAAATTACCAACAATTTTATATAGGTGGCGGCGTTCAACATTGTTGCTCTACCACATTGTTGCTCTATAGTACTTATAAATTTCTTCAGTTTAAATATTTAGTCAAAAATATTTAATAGACGTGGATAAAATGACTATCATTCACTCGGGTGAATTACGACACTCGCCTTCGGCTCGCGCCCGTCAACTTTCACCCTCGTGAATAATATAGGCCATTATATGCTTGTGGAATAAACTACTATTTTAAAATATTACAATATAATAGGTACAATACATAATACCTGCATAGTTTTTGTATACTAGCATGCAAATAAATTTAAAAACAAAAACGAATAATAATAAAGGCCAAAAGGCAAAAGGCATTTTTTTAATAAATGCATATTATTTTTGTGAATATTAAGAAAAATCTAATGGTAAGTCATTGGACCGTAAATGTGCTACCTTTGGACTAATTTTTAAATGGAACACCCTGTATATTTTTCATTCTTAGAATCTGTCTTAAATGGGCTTCACCAAGATATTTTATTTTTGGGTATGAGATGCAACGTTGCAAGGTTATTCACATTTTAATAAAATTTAATGAAAAACCATGCATAAGGAAAAAATTCATTTAAAATATACAGGGTGTTCTGAGTCAATGATCGAATTTCGTCCTTTTCAAACCGTTAAAACTAATTTAAAGGCTTGTTTAATGATCTTTCCAATGATACCATATTAGTAATATCTGTAGCGTTTATTAATGGATAAGAAATGTAGAAATTTAAAATATGTGATTCACATTTTTAGCCGAATTAATTCAATTTAAAAGAAATTTTATTTTTAAAAATGGCCAAAATAGGCCATTCTGCTAAATGCATTGTCATGGTCGTTCTTTTATTGAATTTCGTACTTACAACATTGCTGCCATTATTGAGGCGAAAGTCTCTCTTGTGATAATAATAATAATAATAATAATAATAATAATAATGTTTATTTACTCGAAATCATCAAACACATGACGTAAATTCGTTTTATCCTACGTAAATAATATTAAGCAGTTGCAGTTATATCTAAGATCTCTACATCACTTTATTTATAGACGTTTCAGTCTCGTACATCATCAGTTCTAATCTAAATGACAATGAGGAAACACGTAAAAGGCAAAAGTGTGGTTAACAACCTCATCAACAAGTTACCTGTTGAACAGCATTTACCTGGTTATCAGTATTGTGGCCCGGGTACAAAGTTACGTAAACGTCTAGCTCGAGGGGATCCAGGCGTTAACGGTCTAGACAAAGCGTGGTTGTAATAATAAGAAGAAAATTTCATTCCGTAAAGTTCTCCTAACATATTTAGCGTATTTACTGAAAAAGCATGCAAGTCATGATATAAAAAAGGATGTAGCAATGAGCGTTAAAGCAATGCGAATCGCTGTTAAGAAAGGTAGGAAGAAAATCAATCTTCCTCACATTATACCTCTACCAAAGACCGGCGGGATTTTACCTCTGATTCCAATCTTTGCAGGCCTATCTGCTATTGGAGCGTTTTCTAGAGGCTTGGTTGCAATTAGAAAAACTGTTCTAGATGCTAAGAATTCACAGAAAGCATTGGAAGAAGCTCAAAGACATAATGGAACCATGGAGAATGTGGCTTTAGGAAAAAAAGGTTCCGGACTATACATGAAACCCTATAAAAATGGATACGGTTTCTTCTCTTTGTTATCTAAGCGATCTGGTCTTTCAGAGCGGAGTAGCAGAAGACTTTGGGATTCATTGTACTACAGCCTACAAAATCAAAGATTGGGTTCTTAATAAAGCGTGCCAAAAGGCAGATCAGTGGATTCAATTTTCAACAACTGTTATTGAACTCAATGGAAGCGAAATTAAAGTGGCAATCACGTTTCACAATTCCTACTGTAATCTGTCGTTAGATTGTATCTACCCATGTCAAATGAAAAAGACCAGGAAAATACGTAAATCAGTAAAGCTTTAACAGTGCAGTGGAGCAAATTCTTAATTATTTCGTTTATAAGTAAATACTTGCTAGTAATTACTTACAATTTTCCAGCAAATACTACCTACTAAAAGTAAACGGTTATTCTCTCAAAATTAAGTGTTTGTTTCTACTTGTCAGACTCTACATTACTAAATAGTAAATGCTTTCTAGTTACTACTACTTTTTATTCACTTGGCTCAATAACTTTGAAATTGAGAATACAATTTTTTCACTCAAAAATTAGTCAAAGTCAGAGACAGGTCTCGAGAATATTAACATGTAAACTATAGTTTCGTGTCACGGGAAATTCTGAAAAATCTGAATACTAACTAATAAATCCAATAATCTTGATTGTATTCCAATTCTTAAAATGTTAAAGCTGATTTGATTTCAGCATTCTACCAGCTTTTCGATCTTTCATAATTCCTTCTGGAACCTTCTTGAAACTAGAAGATTAGTGCAATCCATACCTAAGAAAGGAAGAAAGTAAACTAGTCCAAATAACTATCGTGAAAGAAATTGCTAACTGCTGCAGTATTTCGAATAAGCAGGCGTCTTGAGCGATCCACAATATTGTTTTGCTTACGTGTGTTCCCATAATGTATTTCCAAAGCATTTGGCATCAAACTCTATTAAAGAAATTATCATGTTATTACTTGTTAACTCAAGTTGTGCTTACGGATATTGCATTTAATTCTCTCCAGAAACACTTTTTTCTTAGATTTATACTTATTTTAATAATTTTAAATGGGATGGTTGTATGAGCGGTTTATTTTTGGATATCAAAATTCTGGACAATTCCCGTGGCCTCCGTGGTGCGCCAGCGAATTATCTACAGTCGCATTTTGATAATTTAACATTGTGATTTACATTATTTTCAGTGGTCTACATTGCATGTCTTAGTTTTAGCAGTTACCTCTGGTTTTAGTCGTTATAGTATGTTCAAAAGTTGCTCGACCAAATTCAGGAGGCAGCCTTATCTTTCCACACGCCCCGCTTAAAATATTTGAAAATAAGTTAAATTATTAAATCATTATAACCTCTACCCAATTATGCCAAATATCGTGAAAATTCAAAAAATGTCTTATTTTTTCTAATTAAAAAATTTTCCCCGAAAAGGAGAGTTACTCTAGGAACTTTTTATTTTGATGAAACGATTATATGCCTAGATTAGTGTTGCTCATTTTTGAAACTCCCTGTCTGATCGCAATCTTATTCAAGACTCCCCGAATTGGAACTAAAATTTGTATGCAAATGATTTCTCGAACACATACTGAAATCCAATTTTTCAATGCTTTACAAGAATAAAATTAGTAGAGAACTTTGCAAGAATATTTAACAGAGTAAATCTGTCATTCACATATAACCATGTAATATTTTTTCGACCTCGATTTAAGTCTCATCTCGACCTCCAAATTGTTACTGTTTTTCTTACTTGATACAGTGTCAAGAAAAGATAACACAACATTCATTTGCCAGTCTGTATCATTTGCTTTCATCAAGGCGAAATTCTCCAATATATATGTATATGAAAAAAAATATTTATTGTATTTATCATTACTTCCTGTTTTTAACGACACGGTCACAGCCTAGCAATTTCATCTCATCACCTTCTCTCGAATCATATTGGCCATGACTTCGCCGAAATTATGTTAGTATTCGCAAGGGCGTCCCCTCAACTGAATAAAAACCGGGAAGATTGGTATGGCAAGGTCCTTCTAAAAATAAATATAAGTGACATTTCTTGTTGTCCATTCCTTGTACTGAATCCGGAATTCTAGAGATGTTTAGGAATATTTAAATGTCGTATATTGATGCGTACTTTGCTATACAGTGCGGTTCAGTTCCATGCAATTAATAATAATAATAATAATAATAATAACAATTTTTTTATTGCTCAACAGATATGATATTATTACAGGATGGATATGAAAGAAGAAAAATAATAAAAATGGTTTGTAGCGAGTAACATAAATGTTTGTGTGACTATCTTAAGTTCAGCAAAAATTTTAATAAAGAAAGAAGATAAAAAAAATAAGTTTTAGTAAAGGCTTAAATTAAGCCTTAACCAAATTAACAGTTTTTAACTAAATAATATTAGACCTTCCTAATAAAATGTTTTCCAGTTTATTTTTACCTTGGCATTCCACTACAATCCACACACCTTCATATAAAAATATGACTATTGCTAAAGTTGTCAAGAAGTGGATTAGACTTATATCCTTAGTTTCCTCGTCTAACTCAGACTTTTTCATACTTTTCTTCACTTTCAACACATTTTTCGACTATCCTCTCACCTGCAGCATTTGGTTTGGTTGCGTCTGCGTCTTTATTTGCTACTGAGATATCTGCAGTTGGGTAAGAACTATATGACCTATATAAATAGGAGCCCTTTTATTGAAGAAAAAAAATATATATATGAATAATTTCTTAGCTGCTTTTTATCGCACCTTTATAAAAACAGTATTTGTTTATGTAGCTTTTACGGTGATACGATATGTTTACAAAGCATGCAAAAATATTTTGCATATTCTCTTTAATCGCTGTGATATCTGCTGACACCCCACTATGTTTATAACAAAATGAAAAATAAAATGAAGGTCAGTAATGCAACACGAACAGAGAAAAATATCATAAACTGTTTAATTAAGACAAAAATATCTCTGATAACATGCATTATTTTTAAATCCTGCCAAGCTGTTACGTACCTACGCGATTGCAAATATTGATTTTTCCAATCATTTTAACCTTGACGATTGTGGTAGGTCATAGGCTAATATGGAATTATTTAACAATGTTGTTTTCAAAAAAATCGCTGGGTTTGAGATAGTCTGCTAATTGTACCTACACAAAGTCCAAATATTTACGATGTTATTTTACTCATAATACTATGTAGGGATCAAATCTCGGGGATATTCCAGAGACGGATATTCAGCGTATAAAATAAAATAGGGTTTTCTAGTGAAATTTAGAAAGAATCTAGTTCTTGGATGGACTGACTACAAGAAGTAATCACGTCCCGTGGACAGCGTGGGAAATAATAGTACTAATTTTTGTAAACCAAAGACAATATGTTGTTTTTCAGAACGTCACTATTTAGGATCTCCATGGAGACTTCTTAATTTGCAAAAGTCGACGAGTTGTGTTTTTGTGATTGAAAATTGAAATCCTCTACATTTTACATTCCTCGACTTATACCTACATATTAATACCAGAAGGTCACGAATTATATAGGGCATTTTGAGGCAGTAAAACATGAAGCAATTTTCCTGTTTGATCACAAATTTTGTTAGTTATGTTATTAATTGCCATGAGAAAGAGTGTGACATTTAAGGTCCTTGCAGTACACCATTTAAAAAAATTCAGAAGATAGGGCTTCCTCAATCTTGGCTCTAAAACTACGAGTTTAAAAAAAAACAATGATTTAAATAAAGAACAGTATTGGACACAATACTGAATCTTGTGGTACTCCAACATTTGAATTGAAAGAGTTCGATTTATGTTTTTGGTGCTGTACAATATTGGGATCTATCTTGAGGACTTGAGTTTACCAAATTGCAGCTGGTTGTATAAGTCACAAAATGCAGAGTTTAGTGAAGTAGTAATGATATTGGGTTAAATGATTAACCACATTGTTTTATGATAGTAGAGGTCAGAGGAGCAGCGACAAGTGAAAGCTCAGATGGGAAATATTTCAATTTTCCTAAATGCCTAGAACCAAGCACAAATTGCCTTCGATTAGTTATCAAGACACCAAAGATTATCTACTTCGTAGCTTGTCTAGGTGAGTAAATTGTGTAAACACAGGGAAAGCATATTATTGGGGAAAGTAATTTCTGTTTAGTATTATTACACTTATATCGCTGGTAAGGTTTCCCTTTCATAAATAAAGGACCATTAGAAACGGACAATAACCGTGTTATTTGCCAAAACAGCACAAGGTCGTTTCATTTCCTTTGATGTTTTTATAATATCCTCGAGAAATATGGTTTCAGTTAAAAGGCGATTTAGAAGTAGAAGGTTAGCTTGTACGACTAAATAGTGCTTAAAAATTAATAATGCTCAAGAATACAAGGAAGTATTTGTTATTCATCAGGATACCTTGACATGTGTGATAAGATTATCGTATCGGAAAGAACGAATTTGTAATAAATCAGTGTAAATCAGTGGCGTAACGAGACATTTTTGCGCCCAGGGTTTGGTGGAGAATAAATAGATAATACTTGAAAACATGAATCAAAAGAGTCCAGTGACCCCTGGAAGAACAAAATCTCACCTGGTTACCTGGCGACCAGCAACAAAACAATCGAAGTTAAAGTAGCTACACGAAGATATAAGGAGGCGATTTTGGGGATTCCAGAAAAGCCAGAATTTAAAGAAATCCAGGAAATAAAGTAAAGTACTTGCCTATTGTATTTAATCGATAATAAGCTACTGTTGACGATGTTAAATCGTTATATTTTATGATTCTTTCCACTTATATTGTTAGATTGAGGCAATTGATAAGTTGTCGTAGGGATAATTAACGTTAACAAAGTCCATTTGTAAAAAAATTTTGCTATTAAAAATTCAGTTAAAACCCTGACATCTATGATTGAACAGTTTAATTATTAAGATAGGTTATTTCAACTGACACATCAGCGTTGGTTTATACAATAGTACCTCAATTATTAAGTATCAAAAGATGGGAGCACCCTGATACCCAGTTAAATAAAAGTATAGGTTTTTATAAATTAATATTATTTTATTAAAATAAAACAATACAAGCTATAAAATAAGTAAAAGTGTCAAAGGTAAGTTCTTTAATCCGGGTGATTCCATGAACGCCCTGAAACATAAAAATAAGGGATTTAAGTTAACCCCAGTAAATATTTTATCTAGTCCAGTACACTGTGTTTTGTCACCTAAAAGACAATTAACTATGGTACGCAGGTAAGCACTTAGATCAAATGCAATCGGATGTTTTGTGTAATGGTAGAAGTAACCAAATTTTGATAACTAAATTTTAAAATAGATTCAAAATTAACAATAAAGAACCGCACACATTGCCACGAACATAATAGAACGTAACAATTTTATGGCAATCCCGTAAGGCAACGAGAGTCTGGGGTTGTCACTATATCATTACAATACGAAGGCTTTTTAGATACAATAATTTTGTGATACAGAGAACTAATACAAATGACGTCTATTTTTCCTATTATGTTATCTAGTATCCTTGAGTTTATGACTAATCAGTTGCTTTTTCTTAATTTCGTAAATAAACAAGCAATTCTGTATTTTTTTGCATTCTTTGAGAAGTTACAATTGTGGTACAGGGTCTATTTACAGTGTTGCAAAAATTGAAAATAATAGAAAAAATTAGTGACTCATAGAGCATAGTTTTTAATTGAACATGATATGTCGTGAGCTATATATAATTTTTAATTTACTAATAATTTTAAATGTATATAATTTCTAGATCACGACTATTTATGATATTCTCTACTTTGTACAGCAATTACTAAATCAACCTCAACTGAAATAGAAATGGGTAATGAATTCTATTCATCACCCACTTCTATTTCACTTGAGGCTATCCTTCGCAAATTTTTATGTATTAAAAAAATAAACTGCGAAATTTACGCTCGTAGTTGAAACTGTTTTGTTAATATTAACATGATTATGTATTTACTAGCTAAATATTCAATATATGAAACAGATTATTTATTAAAAAAATAGTGAGTTATATTTACTTTAAAAACAGGAAAACTGAATAGATTGTTGCCAAGTTTTAGCTGCTTATAATAAAATACATGAGTGGTCCGGTCCAATGACCGTTTAGTGTCTGACATTGAGAAGTTATCAGATAATTTTAATAACGCGTAAATATTTACTTTTCTTTTATTATTGTTAATGTAAAAACAAATTATTACTCTTTATGTGAGTAGGTAAAAAAACGCATGATATAATTTATAAATATAGGTGAATGACGCAACAGATTTGTGCGAGTTGTTTTTTATGTTCAAAATATATACTCTTAACACACATTTGGAGGGCAACTAAACAGTTTAATTAAAATTAAACACACATATTAACTGATATTGGTGATAACTATAGTTCATTTACAAATGGACGGAGGTGTTAAGATATTATGGTATTTGTATTTGTTGCTTTGTTATTGGGTGGTATAAAAATCCATTAACTGTTTTCACTTAAGGTTGATATTTTATAGGCACTGAAAGGGGAGTAAGCAATTATCTTCTATTTAACGAGCGGTAATTTTCTACCCCAAAAAATTAATTTATTTTTTTAATTAATTATCAAAAATTTTGATGGTAATTTTTGTAACCGTTTATACGATTTAGATTTTGTATTGTTTTGTAGATGAATATGAAGGTGATACTGATATTTAGAAAATAATTAGTTTTACTTAAATATGAGGTGTGACAATGTTTTTTCCAAAAATTTCTAGTGCACCATCAGCAAAAGTAAATTATAATTAAAAGTTTTGCCCCAATTATAGATAATTGATATCTAACTGGAATCTATTAAGCAAAATCAGTTTACATCTAGTTACAGCTTCACAACGTTGGTTTTTTCTTGAGATTAAACTTATGATTAATGTTGAAGCGCATTCCATATTTCAACCACAATGTTCAACAGCGTTAAGGAGAACAGGTGTGGCTTGACCGCCTCTCATGCAATTGTCTGCCAAAAATATCTCCTACATTTTAAATTCGATTCGCATCTGGATTACACAAGCAATTGTCAATCTAGTGATCAAAATGGAAAAGGAACTTCACGGTATTAAAACAAGATCTGTAGTGAAGTGTAGTGAAGGAAATTATCTCCAAAACCATGACCATTAAAAATATGGTTTGATGAATGTCACATTGAGTATAACCCCCGTTTGGTCGTCGAAGAAACGTTAGACGTGTATTGCAGCTATATAAGAATCGTCTCTCCAGTCTCCAATCCAGATTCTCTGCCAAATTGCATTTTAGTACACGTTAGTCAGCTTTGAAAATGGGTTCCTTGTTCGTGTTCTCATGTACAAAAAAGAAAATATCAATTGGAGGGAGGTGCTACACAGAAAATATGAAACCTTTGTATGACCACATCTGTAGACGTGCTATCTTTGAAAATTATTGTGCTAGACTGTACTTGCCAAGCTCTATTTATGATTTATGTCGGTGTTTCGAGAACTGAACATAAAAATGAAAGAGTAGGCATAACATTCGTAAACTAACGAAATTAGAGAAAGAGGTGGTAGTTGACTAAGCTTTCTATAACACTGTATATGTCTTCTAATTGCAGAAATAATGAAATGAACCAAAAAGGAAAATGTTAAGAAATGATGGTGTTAGAGTTAGCTCCTAATTTGAATTTGCTGTTGTTGTTGGTCCATTCCACATGGAATTAACACTTATCATCGTTGTTACACCTGATATTCAAACAATGTTGACTAAGAATCAGTAGATCCCTAAAAAACCAACCAACAAACCTATAAAAATAATTGGGCAAGTAATTCCGAAAAAATCATACTTATGTCAATTTTTACAGGGAATTTGTGAATACACAAAACACAGAGGTACATACAAATGAAACATTTTATTTTATCTAAATATTATTATAGTTCAACAATAACAACAACAACTGTCCTGCTAGATAACCGTTCCAATAGTTTCTAAAAACATGCCAAATCTTTCTTGAACAGAAATTGCCTTTCTCATATTGGAATCAGTTTTCTTTATCAGAGGGCCTATTTTACTTACCTGGAAGTCAAAGTCAACAAAGGACATGTGGACTTTATACGCAGTTAATAATATCACTTTGTTCTTCCTGTCAATAATATTCAATAAATTCTTAATAACAGTACAAGTTTTTACTTCTATTACAATCTCTTATTTTGTTATTATTTTACACTCTCTTTTACTTTTTTTTTTTCAAGCTTTTCGTCCACTGAACATCTTAATAACCAGATCACATCGTTTTCAGCGCCCTTGTACTACACATATTTTATTTTTCATTATTTTTACTTTTCCATTTCCAAAAATCACCTCTAGTCTACTTTCTTCTAATTTCCTCACTGACAATAAGTTATATAGTAAATTTTCACATAGCCATGCATCTTTTATCACTATTTGATTTCCTGATTCCGTCTTTAATTTTAGATTGCCCTGTTTTGTTGCCATTATTGTCTCTCCTTGTTTTGCCTCATTTATTTTTATCTCAATACCTTTTGAATTTTGTAAATACTCTTTAAAATTCTCTCCTATTAAATGGTTCGAGGCTCCACTGTCTATGATAAAGCTTATAGAATTTTCTTTCTCTATAAACATACAATTTTCCACTGATATAAATATGACCTCTTCTTCTTCGTTTTCTTTATTTGTTTCAATATTATAGGCATTTGGCTGACTAAAGTGTCCTCTATTTCCTCCATTACCATTATAACTTCTATTACCACTATAGCCTCCTCTTCTAAACCTGTTTTGGGAACAATCTGCTCTTTTATGTCCTACTTTGTCACACAAATGGCATTTAAAAGGAAAACTCGTAATATTGCCATCATTTCCATGATTGTAAGAACCTCTGTATCCTTCTCTTTTCCAATTTCCATTTCCTCTTTTATATTTTGATAAAAATACTGAATTACTTGTGTTCTCTTCCTCTTTTAAGTTTGTCTGTCTCGCCTCCTCCATTAATAATTTGTTTTTTACAAAATTTATATCTACTGCTTGCTGGTTTTGACAAAACATTAAGTATGTCTATTGCTGTTGTTACGCTTTGGAAATTCTCTGGCATAGCCGATAAAAGCTGAAGTATGAGTTCGCCGTCATCTACCTTTCCTCCTGCTGCTTTCAGTTCACTTGTGGTATTGTCGATTTCAGAGAAAAAATTATTTAAAGATGTTCCTTCCGTATACTTCAATCCTCTTAGCTTTTTCTGCAGCATAACCTGGGTTTAAATGCCCCTTTTTAAATATGTAATTTCTAGCATTGTTACTATTTCCTGCGCACTTGTCTTTCCTTTAACCGATTCTAAAATATTGTCTGACATGCTCTGTACTATTATTGTTCTTGCTTTTATGTCACTTTTCTTCCATTTACTAAATTCTTCAGCTTGACTTTCATCTGGTTTTTGAGTACTTAAGACATCTAATGTCCCTTGCTGTTCAAGTAATAATTTTACTCTATATTCCCAATTTGAGTATCCGTTACCGTCGAATGGCTTTACATAATATAAACTCTGCTTTTCTGCCATTTTCCTTTATTCCTATATTTCCATTCACTTCTATACTTTTTCACTCTGGGCCCATAACCTATGGACTTTATACGCAGTTAATAATATCACTTTGTTCTTTCTTTCAATAATATTTTATAAATTCTTAATAACAGTACAAGTTTTTACTTCTATTACAATCTCTTATTTTGTTATTATTTTACACTCTCTTTTATTTTTTTGTCCAAGCTTTTCATCCACTGAACATCTTAATAACCAGATCACATCGTTTTCAGCGCCCTCTCACAGAATTGTCCTTTTACAATAGGACATTCTACGAAAATGTTCGCTTTGTCCTGAATGTTCTCTTTTCCAATCCTGTTACATGTGAGTGTCGATGGATCTACAACAAACCAATATTTGAATATTGAGTGAGGAAATGTTTCCACTCTCAAGATATCGGACCTTCAAATTTAGTGATACATTCCGTAGGTAGAGAAAAGCTACCTATCTCGACTTCCATTTGAAGATATCATCTTCTCTTATTAATCTTTATTTACTTTTCTACAACTAAACGAGGAAAATGACCATGACAAGATGGTCTGCAAAAGTCTTAGATTTGGAAATGACCTTACTCCTCCTCAATAAGTATTTATTAAATAAATATGAGAAGTCCCTTGTATTCTGAAATACAAATTTTAGGAGTGGAAAAGTAGAGGAATTTAGGATAAATTAGGATCCTCGACAGGCGAAGTGTGGTGAGTTAATTTATGTTTCTTTGAATTAAGAATCCAATAAAACGAAAACCAAGGCGATAGGACTAACCCATAAGTAGAAAAAAAAAGTTTTAATCTTGAATACACAAAAAAATGTACAAAAAGAAGAGTAATTTTTTTCAAAATTTTTTAATTCAAATTTTTTTAAACCAAATTTTTTTTAAATTTTTGAATTCAAATTTTTTTTGAAATTTTTGAAATCTAAATTTTTTTTGACATTTTTCAATTCAATTTTTTTTGACATTTTTTTATTCAAAATTTTTTAATTCAAATTTTTAAGACAAATTTTTCTCGATATTTTTCATTTCAAATTTTTTTCAAAATTTTTCATTTCAAATTTCTTTTTCTATGTCGATAAAGAAGGATAACATTTACCGTCATTCTGTAGATGGCATATGCTTAACCTGTAAAATTATTTTTATTTTATCCTGATGGTCCTGGTAAGGACATTGGGACAAAGTTATAAAATTATTGTATTGTCATCGATCCTTGATTAAGTGTGCACAGTTTCAGTTTAATCTGACGTTTTGAAGTCGGTGAAAATCTCGTTGAAAGATTCCGTTACATACAAACATACAGGTGAAGCTAATAAAAGCGTGTTAAAAGCAACTGAAAAAATATATTGTACATACTGAGATATCTACGAATACCACGGTCAACTTAAAAATTATTCTTTAGACCAAAAACATTTTACTGGAATCATACTTAAAAATAGCAAAATGGTAAGTGACCGTATTTGCACCGTGATTGTTACCAAGAATTCAGGAAACGTTTTCCTTCCAACATCAAATGTTGCCAAGGGACTTTATTGGTGGTTTCTGAACAATTTAAACAAGCATGAAATGCTGAATATTGGCTTTTACATCGACGTGGCGGTTTCACCTCAATGATCATTTGAATAATCAGAATGAGAATTTCGTCGGCAGAAACCCCTCTCGAATATATTGAAACATCTTTGCAACTTCTCAAAGTGGTTCCCGTGAGGAATTTTTGTAAAAACATTTACTGGTCTTTACTTTGATTATGACACAAGTTATCTTTATAATAAACATACTGCCTGTTGGACAGTGTATGAATAAAGTAAACATAAAATAAAAATATGGACTCACATCCTTTAGAACAAAACTGTCGTGTTTTACGTTAACTTCTCGGCAGAATCTGTTAAGAGTTAAAGTTTAGGTAAAAAGCAAAGTCCATGCCCGATTCAAACTACTAAAGACAAAAATAAAATTTGGTAATCGTTGAGAAGATTTTAATTTAATGAATACTAATAATGATGCTACCAATTACATGAGGTCTTTTACACTAGTCTCTAGATTTTACTCTAATGCTTCATTGCATCTTTGATTGCTTTTACCAGCAACCAAAAGTTGTGGTATAGTGTGATTCACTTCTCCACCCTCACACCCCTGTAAAATTTTAATGAGTTGCATGACTTGGATGAATAGTTTTTTGTAAGTAAGTGTCCCTCAGATGTATTGTTGGTACAGCCTAGTACTATTGTCAGGTAGGGTAGAACATATATTATACGCCACAATACTAATCCAATTAACTTAAATTCGCATGATTGGTTCTATTTAGTTTTTTTTAAATACTTTCTTGAAACACCATGTATCTCGTTTAGAATGCATTTTCGGAGAAGCATGATTACCAATTTTTGTGTTATTTTGTATATATAAATTGTGATAGTAGGTATATCAAATCTTATTTCCACGAGAGCAGTAATTATTGTTACAGTTTCTCTTATTTCAAGCAAACATACACTGTCATCTTTCATAACACTAACCCATAATTTATCGTTGGCGCGATAAGAAATTGGAATAACATGGTTAAAAATACACATATTTCTGAGAATGATAAGTCGATAATAGTTAGGTCAGTGACCAGCTATATGAATAATAAAAAGGTTTTGTATTAAATTTCCATTTCTTAAATAGGAATAATCGTACAGTCGGAGGCAAATATGTTGTACAACGAGGAGAAAGATCTCAATATTGTACTCTCTGCTCTGCTGCAAATTGTTGGTTCAGATAATTAGGTACACATTGCTTTAACGATGGGAGTGTACTTATCACAATTACTGCTCTACTATATCAAAGTTAAAGAGCACTAGATGTGCTTTAGCGTGCACTGCATACACTAAATTTACACACAGATTTCTAAGTTACCTACCTACCTTCATTCAGTTCGCAACAAGTTTGCATCAATATGCTGCAATTCATGCGCTGGTATTTAATTTGTATTGCTATAAGTGGAGATGAAGCACATTCTGTGTATTCTGTATATTTTGCTCTAACTATACCTGTATGAGCGCTTGTCAAAGCTGCAATAATTTTTCAACTTACTAAAAAAATCTTTTTAAGAAAATAATGCTGAAATGGGTTAAACAATGGTTTGTATATTAAGAAAGAATAAGTTTATGCAAAAAAAACTGAAGCAAAAGAGATAAAAAAAAGTTTCAATAATAAGAAAATGCTACAATTAATTTAAATTATTTATCCAATTGTGCACGTTTTGGTAGAAATTGTAATTTCGCTTTTCTCACTTCATATTCATTTGAGAGGTCTTCTTCCTTATCCAACATAAACATTTGTTCAATGGCTTCATCGTCTCCAGTATCTACATCCTCTTCAGTAGGAGCATTTGTATACGAAAGGCCTTTGCAATTCCACAAATTGCCGAGCATTTAATTTCTGGTTTGCTGCAGCTGCAAGCTGTTCTAGAGCCTTTGTTGCATTTACAGGCAATGGTAGCCAAAAGTGACTGTGGAGCAGGTTTTTCTTGGTGGCAACAGTAACCTAGCCATGCTTGGTAGTTTGCCAACCCCAGTCCCTGGGAATAACATCATTACTTAACCAAATTTGCACTTGTAGGTAAACCGTCAAGAAGTGATGGCGCCCTGCTTGGAGGTAGGGAAGCCAGATTGAAGTTGGATTTGACAAGGGATCTAGCAAATAGATGGAATCGTAGGCTGTTCAATATTTCATCGCTCTGACACCCCATAGTGTGCTGCTTTTCTGTTGCAGTTGCATGAGATAAGTTGCAGTATTGATTCTTGTGTCGGCACAAAAAGTGTTGTCACAAGTTGTAAGGAGCCGTTAATTTTCTTCTATCCCCACTGTTTTCATCTTTTCATTGCCAAGCCATTTTTGAATTTTGCAGAACTCGTTTTTTCCCCCTTTAATTTGGCCTTGAAAGGATTCCATCTAAGGTCTGTTTCTATGCTATTGCATATTATGGCGCTGTCGTTATAGGGTAAATATTTATAAAAAGTTTAAAAAAAGCACAATTTAATTTTTGTAGTGTAACTATATAAATAATTAATGTATATTAAGTATAGCACTGGTCTAAAAACAGTACCCTGAGGAACAAATACAACTGGAGATGTTGGATTGACATTTTGTTTTCATTAATAGATCGTTAAAAATTATTATGAAATTTAAACTAAATGGTCAATGAAACTTTGTTTCTTTTGCTTTGTTAGACATGTCAATGACAATGTCGCTAGTTCTACATCAGTCACTTAAAGTGAAAAATCTGTGAGAGCTAAAACGGAAAAATCATGAAACAGTAAACTTGTAATTAAGTTTCTTACAGCTAAGTTATTATACGCTTTTTAAGTTTGAATTATACTGAATAGTGTTTACAATTTAACACTGAACACTGGAATTTTTAATTTAAGGTTATGTTGCATGTTACTAATTATTGTAATATGACAACAACAAATTAAAATTTTACTTTCAAATTGTGCACATAGTAAACCTTTTGATTAGCGAGATATGCAATTAAAGAAACGCTTGTACCCGTACATAATTCTGGGATTTGTAAGTACTTGAAAAGAGGACTGTGGGGGAGGATTATAAGGTTCTAATGGTGTTCTCTTTATTATAAGGTTCTGTTTCAATATCGTCAACTTCAACAGAATTAAATTATAATATTAGTATATAAATAAGAAACTTATAGACATTATCAGTATGTACCTAAAGGAAGAATAAACAGTAATAATAATAATAATAATAATAGTCTTTATTAACAATAATTGGTGTAAAAAAATACAGTTACAGTTTTTGGCGAAGTTCACTTAGAAAAATAAAGTGCTCCTCCACTTAATCATACATTATGGCAAATATGCCTAATATACCAAAATATTTTCTCAAAATTTTGATTAACTTAACAAAAAGTAAAATAAAAGTTGGTAAGTGCGAAACGAAAATGAAATTTGTTGCAGCATTTACTTATTAAAATTAATTCTCAATTTATTAAATTTTCGATATACATTTTTTCATTTTTCTTTTAAATGTATTTAAGGATTTTTGCCTGTTTAAAATGGGGATTGTTCATTATGCTCTATGTTTACATGGATTTTTAGAAATATTTTGCTAGTACACAATCATGTTATGACATTACATTACAACATAATAGAGCAGTAAAATAGTAATTCTAAAGTATATTACAATAACAGTAAAAGTGAGTGGAGTTTCAGTTCCAAATCGATTATGACGGGGACTTTACTTCCGAAAATATAGCGCCACGGTAGACGTAATTCGATAAGTGTTCAATTTATGCAAGCAGTTCTGGTTTGTGTTCAAAATATTTTTCAAAATTTATTTTATGATGACGTGAAATTGTATTTATTTTTGTTTATATTTTAAAATTAATAATGCAAAGCTTATTTAGAAATATAGCCTCCTATATAATTTGATCCTTGAACGTAAATTTTGTAAAATTTGCGAAATTAAAAAGAGATACGAGAGCAATGGCCGCCGACAGAAATTTTCAAATTTTAACCAACTTTAAATTTTTCGTTAACGTCAAAATTCCGGTTTTCGATTCGGTCCTACTGCCTCGAAAACGCAGCTGGACCGCGCCATTTGCGAAGTACTTCCAAGTTGGACCCTTTGTGTTGGATTTCGTGCCAGAACGGCGGCCCGGCGGTTAATTTTCGTTCGGAAATAGCGTTTTGAAATTTTCGTGTTTTCGCAATTTTTTCAATTTTACGAAATTTCTCAAACATATCCCCTTTCCGAGCTCAATAATTGGCGACTCCTTCGAATTGGAGCGGCGTCGTATTTTTTTTCGAAAACTACATGAAACATTTGGAAAACCCCAGATATAAATTATTTTCCGATTTTTGCTTCCTAAGAATGTTATGATTTTTTGAAAAAGGGCGATTTTTTCTGATTTTAATGATTTTTCAGACATGCATCCACTAGAAACGCGACACAGCCCTTTCGTTTGGATCCGGAGGATTCGCGCCCGGACCGCGGGCAAGAGCAAGGATAAACGCCGAGCCGTTTTTTTGTTTTTTCGCCCATCTCCGATATTAGCCGAGATACGAATTTTTTTAAAAGGTCGATTTTGCCGAAAAACGGTACTTTTCCCGGCGCCCTCGCTCCTTTGCCCGGAGGATTTTTTCGACCGAACTTTTTTTTTTTTCTCATTGGATTGATCTGATTGGATTAATTGGTCTGATTGGATTGATTTCATTGCATTTGTCTGAATGGATTGATTTGGTTTGGTTTGGTTTGGTTTGGTTTGGTTTGGTTTGGTTTGGTTTGGTTTGGTTTGGTTTGGTTTGGTTTGGTTTGGTTTGGTTTGGTTTGGTTTGGTTTGGTTTGGTTTGGTTTGGTTTGGTTTGGTTTGGTTTGGTTTGGTTTGGTTTGGTTTGGTTTGGTTTGGTTTGGTTTGGTTTGGTTTGGTTTGGTTTGGTTTGGTTTGGTTTGGTTTGGTTTGGTTTGGTTTGGTTTGGTTTGGTTTGGTTTGGTTTGGTTTGGTTTGGTTTGGTTTGGTTTGGTTTGGTTTGGTTTGGTTTGGTTTGGTTTGGTTTGGTTTGGTTTGGTTTGGTTTGGTTTGGTTTGGTTTGGTTTGGTTTGGTTTGGTTTGGTTTGGTTTGGTTTGGTTTGGTTTGGTTTGGTTTGGTTTGGTTTGGTTTGGTTTGGTTTGGTTTGGTTTGGTTTGGTTTGGTTAGGTTAGGTTAGGTTAGGTTTGGTTTGGTTTGGTTTGGTTTGGTTTGGTTTGGTTTGGTTTGGTTTGGTTTGATTTGATTTGATTTGATTAAAAGTAAAGGGCTGTTTTATTTAGATTGTGGTGCCAACTCGTAATCAATGAGCAAGGCACACAAGCTTACACTACAGACGAAATCGATCATAGTCATTTATAATAAGTTTATGGTTTGAAGGTGGAATGCTGCACCAGAATACAAAATTATTTTTCTAGTATAGCGTCAATATTTAAGGAGGATAGACTCTCGTTATTAAACGCGATCAGGAGTGGATCTGGAAAGTTCTAGTAACATACATTTCTTCCAACTTTTTTTCACGCCTTTAACAGTAAAGATTACTAAAATGTATGGTAATTTCCCATACCTACTTACGCCATCTAATCTAGCGTGATGATGAAATGCCCGACAATAAAAAATCTATATTCGAGAACTGCGTGTAATTTTATTCATATATTTATTCACTACAAAAAAACAAGGAGATAAGATAATTATCTTTCAAAAACAAGGTGGTCAATGACCAAATAATTTTGGTCCTAATCAAAATTAAAACAAACCAAATGTTTATGAGTATTTACAAATGTTGGTGATAAATTAAAACGAGTGATGAAAATGTTCAAGTACAATCAGCGATAGGCAAAAATTCTGATGTAAATTGATATACAAATACAGCATATATACGAAGTTCTAGAATTATTATTTGATTAACGTGGCAGTGTCGAATCGGACCCAGCCCATAATAAACAGTAGATTAAATTCAAATAAAAATTGAAACATTATTTATATAAATAAATACAGTTTTATAATCTTCAAAAATTTTGTACAACGAATTTTTGTTTTGTCTCAATGGCATGTCTATATTTATTAATTTTCATTACTACATTAGCACACTGTACATTTCCCTTATACTAGCTTATGGAAATATAGAATATTAATTTTACCCAATGTTTAAGTTGGACAGTATTTTATATATTCTGTATTCTTGCGAGATATAAATTTACTTATTGTGTAATATTTTAAACCTTCTGTTTCTGATATATAAATAAATCATGCAGACTTTTTGAATTAATGATATTAATACCCGTCCAACTGTGGTGGAGTGCAAGTGCATCTAGAATGAATGGCATAAACGGGCGTCGGCAGTTGATGCTAGGGGGAAGCGTTGGACGTCGGGGCGCTGCGCAGGGGAGGGGAATAGACGCGTCCTTGGCCGAGTGTTCGGGTGAATGGCCAGAAAGAGCTGCAGAAGCGACGCCTGCCGTCGTCTACCAATGTCATTATGGCCTGCAATAGATCTATTACAGAACATCAACTTATTTACGATATTACAATCATCGTTGTTATCAATACTCGCGTCTTTCGGCATACTCTTTGTGATGTTTATACGTTAATCGCGACTGGGTGTATTTATGTTTGGTCAGTTGGGAACAGTAGCATTATATTTATAACTAGATATACATTAAATTAATTTTCTTTTTATTTTTATAGTCTAACGAGTGTACTTGATGCACTTCTGATGCAGGAATTTTGAAGGATTATCTATGTCCAGCGTAAAATTTTGATTTAATATTGTCTCTCAGGCATAACGAAATTTTTGGTTTAAGTGCCCTTAAATGAATCATTCTATTTTTGTCACTGCTCAAAATTCATAGGTAATCTGTTTTTATAGAAAATCAAAACTTTAATTTTTTTTCTTTAGTACTCCTAAACTAGATATACAAAATTACGAGTATGATAATAAGTCAGTGACACTTTTTGCAATATTTAACAAAATACTATTTTATTGTGAAAAATAATTACCTATACAAAATACCGGGTGTAAAAGAATCATGGTAGACCCTCCTTTTCTCCTTTAGTTTTGAAGATAATGGATTGAAATTTGGGATATCACATATATATAATAAGCGGCACTTTCTGACATACAAGTGAATTTTTTTTCACTTCTGGTTTCGCCTGAAGTGACACTAACTTTTGATTTTCAAATGGAACATATTATTACATTTTTGAATTCTGCATAATTTTCTGAATCCAACGATACCAAATAAATGACATTTCAAACGTCAAGTTTTAGTTGTCCATTTAAGTGTGCCATGACGGTTTCGATTTATTCTAAATGACCCGTGTAATGCTAGAAAAATCCGAAATCTCATCAAAAACACTAAATTACGTAATTCTTCCCGGCTTAGTCCGGGAAATACGAACTTCCCGGACTAGGCCGGAAAAGTCCTATTTTCTCAAACAATATTTTTTAGTGTCTGCGTTGAACAAGTCTTGATTTTGTTGTAGAAATTAATTTTAAACCATTTATATTTGTATTTAAACCGTTCAAAATTCTCCAATTTCTATGACAGGATCAGGTTTGTAGCACAAGCCCTTTATTCCCAGCGTGGAAATCTAATTCTGGCATTGCACCAGTAAATACTAGATCTAGAAATAGTAAGTGATTGTGACTTTAAGCTCGGCGTCGAGGGCACATAATACAGGAAGTGTATTTAATGTATTTACTTTTGCCAATACGGTAAGATTGTTCTGATGCCATTGATCTGTAGTCGAACAAATTGCAGGTTTTCAATCCGTTACTTGTTAAAATGCAACATTGATTTTTTTTAAATTTACAAATAGAAATAATCCCGTTTCCTTAACTTAATATAATTTTTAGATCTATCCGATTTCGATAATAAAAGGTAGATGAAACGATAACGCACTCATATAAAGGATTACCAACAGTTTAAAAATAGTATTATCTTACATCGATCTAAATAAACAAGATAAAAGTTACGCCACTTCCTAAAATTAATTATCGTCTTCGTATCAGCATAAACCTTGAAGACCAGTCAGACTTCAAAAAAGGTCGCTGCTCCGGACGTGAAATTCTGAATATAAAATATGACATAACAGCAGCAACTTAAATAAGACAAACGTATATAGCTAACGCCTTTTAATCGGTCTAATACTTCTTTTTTGAGAGCTACTAAAGAACTACAATGAGTGAAATAGATATTTTATTTCCTTTCAAATTGGACCTCCCTACTCCTGACGAATGACAGTATAAAAACAAATAGTAAGAATCCTGTTTACTTATAAATTCCAAATAATACATAAGATTAAGTCAATGGACATAAATCATATGCTTATTAAAAGGGTTGGAAATAATAAATCAAAGCAAAGGGTGTTCACCCCTTTCGTAAATCTTTCTCTTGTTTTTGATGAATGATACAAAACCGGAGAGAGAATTTGTGGGATTATATTTCTTATTGTGTTCGTCATGGCTAGGATGAAAATAAAGCTGGAAATAATATTTTAATTAATATGTGAGTTATTTCATATTTCTTCTCACTTAACAATTACAAAAAAGCAACAAATTATTATACTACACCATTGCCTAATGTATTTAAGGAGTTGTACATTTTATTTCAGAAAGCATGAAATTAATTTAAAAATATTTCATTTGAATTTCTTACCAAACTGTATACAGAAAAGTTTCGCAAAATTAGCTTTATCTTTAACGACCAACAGATATATCTTCCATTATTTTAGCAGCCGGATGGTGAATGGTAGTACTGGCACAGTTCCCACCAATAACTGTGTTTTTTGCTTGGTCTACAATATTTGAGAAATATTAAACTCTCTGCCCAATTCCAGGTGGTTCTACATTTGGAAATATCAATCCTCTTTTAACAGCAGTCTTAATCTTATTCCATACAATTTAGGTTCAACATTGATAAATAAGGTGACATTCTTAATAAAATACCAGCATTTTCCAAAGAACGAAGACAAAGAGCGTTATCGGCTACTAATACCAAATCTCCAACTTGATTACCCATTTCTGGTCATCTTTCAAAGATTAAACCAACCCATTCACTTGCTGATTGTACTGTGAAGGAACATCTTCGAATATCCATGCCCAAAATTCCTGCAGCAGAAATTTCCCCAATCAAATGAACATTAGGACCTTTTACTGCAGGGCGAATCTGAATTGCACGATTGCCTACTTTTGCCTGGCTATTGGTTCGAGGAGAGAACAAATAAAAATTGGCCTCATCCATGAAAACAATTTGCATTCCATTAAGGGTTTCAGCATATTCACCCCTCTTTACCTTGCTTCCATGAAAAATCATCGTTATGGGCTTATTTAATTTCATCGTTTAGTTGGTCTTGGTTGCTCATTAGTTCGTTTATCTTCGTTTTCTTATCTGGTGGTTCCTGTTTGCTTCTCTCCGTACAATCACTTAATTCTTTGTGCCCACTTTGTGCCCAATAACCTTTCATATCGAGCATGATTCTTCTTCTTTACAGCCCCCAGAGAGGTGTCCTTCTTTGCCACATTTGAAGCACAAGGTGCTTCTATTTGGGTCCTTACATTCTGTCGCTCCTTTCCATATAGCACCTTACCATACCAACTCTTATCTGGGCATCTTTCATCATTGTATCTGCGTCTTCTTTATTTATTGTTAGTGTTGGGCCTTAGTTCACCGAGCTTGTAGCTTCTACCCTCCAAGCTACCTATTTTGATTCTATGGCCTCCACCACTTCCACCTTGCTCGTGCTGACATCAACTCCTCTGATATGAATCACCTCTGCTTCAGCTTCTTCGGAGTTTCCTCATCTTTGTCTGTTATTATCAGGAGCTTTCCATCCAAGTTGCTTCTATTTGGGTCCTTACATTCTGTCGCTCCTTTCCATATAGCACCTTACCATACCAACTCTTATCTGGGCATCTTTCATCATTGTATCTGCGTCTTCTTTATTTATTGTTAGTGTTGGGCCCTAGATCACCGAGCTTGTAGCTTCTACCCTCCAAGCTACCTATTTTGATTCTATGGCTTCCTCCACTTCCTCCTTGCTCGTGCTGACATCAACTCCTCTGATATGAATCACCTCTGCTTCAGCTTCTTCGGAGTTTCCTCATCTTTGTCTGTTATTATCAGGAGCTTTCCATCCTTAGTGCTCCTCAAGCCCCTTATTATTTTACCTACTGGGTTTGCTGCTTTTACACTGTTCATCGCCGTTTTATAATCTTTCTCACCATCTTCCACTATCAGCGCATACGTGTTTCTCTCCTTTGTTGGTTTATCTTTAGTCTTATTTTTTATTGATCGTGTATATGCTGACCTTGGTGTTTGAGCCCTCAAATATGCACTCTATCATCTTCTGTAGTCTTTGGGGGTTCATGACCTCTACGTGGTCCATTGCGATCCTCACGAGTCACGCTTCTGATTCTACTAATCTTTCCCCATAGGTCTTCATCGGTGCTGTTATGAGTCACCTTGATTGTAGTTTTGTGTGTATATTTATTTGGCTCCTGAGATCTCACGCGAGTTATCTATTCTAGTAATTCGAAGTCTCCTGTGGCTTCCATCAGCTCGGGGTACCTGTCTCTATATAATTTTTGAATACTTTCCTCCATATCTTTCAGTTACTTTTTTAGATGAATCAACTTTTTTTGGATGGAATCTCAAGGAATGTGGTAAAAAATCCCAAAAAAGAAAAGGAAGAGAAATAATTTATGAAATGCCTCAATTAACATTTAAACAATATCTTAGTCACTTGGTTCCAGCACTTTCCTTCGTATTTATTGGATTACCTATCCTTATCTCCGGATTTTTGAAAGAGTCTTCATCCCATGTTTTATTTTTCACCTGTTTGCATTTTTCTAGCGTATCCACTCCTTCCATATCATTATTATTATTTAATTGAATTTATTTTCGACCTGTATTATAGGTCTTAATCATTTATTATATGATTTAGGTCTATTCTGAAGAAACCTAGTTTTTTAAAAAAGCCAACTTGTCTATAATTTTATTATACATTTATAGAGTCTTCCTGTACCCTGTATTTTGTAGCGCACTGATTCAACAAAATTAAAAACATGTACAAAACACCTCTTTGTAAGCAACAAACCAACTCGAATCATAAATTTTTCACTAGTCTACATCACATTTGCAGAGCGAAAGTCATGAAACCGGACGTAGTAATATCGATATTGCGAAACGGTGTAGGTAGCTGGGGTTAATCCAGAGGGATAGCTAGTAGGTCCCGCCGTCTCATGACCCCGACCTTAACGCGGAGGGCAGGTGGTTGACCCTACATGGTGCGATCGCGACCTTCTTGTACTATCCTGGGTACCGGAGGAACGCGTTAACTCTCCCGGGTTTATCCTTTATCCTACATTACACATCAGATCAGTCAAAAATAATTTTCGGACGATCATGTTTTTGTAGGTTTATTTAGTGCAGAGGCTTAAGGAATTCCGTGCGGTTTTCGATAATTTCTAAGTGGATTAAACAAGTTTCTTTAGCAAGTGACCACGTTTTCTCTACAATTTTGTTGGTGGCTCTATTTATTTTGATAATGAAATGTGGCCAAACATATTATATATTAATTATTTATTTATTTAACTAAAATTGATCAAAAACTATTTAGAAAATAGAATTAACTACGTTTCAATAGAAGATGTTCATAGTAGTCCCAAAACAGTCATGTATGGAGTCCCACAGGGAACCGTACTGGGATCATTATTATTCTCTGTATTATTAACGACTTTTTAAGTTTGGGGTTCTTTACGAGCTGATATACAAGAAGACTTCGCAAATTATGGCCTGATTTAATAAAATCTTAACATTAAATTCAAATAAAACGAAATAAGTGGCGTTGTTCATACAAAATCGGTTTACTTCAATATAGGTACTAGTACAAATTAATAAATAGCGATGCTATACAAGTCTGAAAGAAAACAATAACTTAAAATATCTAACTGTTGTTAATGATAATTGTTTTTGGTCTTATAAAGTAATAAAACTAATTGTAAAAACATCAAAGAAACTATCTTAAAACTAAACCAATGTCAACTCTTTAGATGTTTGTTTCTAATTTCCTTTTTTTTTCCATTTTGGGGGAAATCTCCCCTCCCCGCGAGCAGATGTCAATTTCGCGGCGGGGTAGTATCGGAGTCTTCCCCTCTTTACTCCCTACCCCCCGCAACCATTTTCATATTACTTTTGGGTGGTAGTTTTGTCTTAAGTCTCTCTGATTCTCTTACTCCCTCTCAGGTCTCTGTTCCCTTTCTCTTTCATCATTTTTTTTCTCTTGACAAGTTCTACGTCAGTTTCTCCATTATTCTCCAGTTTTTTTTTGGATTTTAACATCGAAATCAGTTTTTCGCACTCAACTTCTCCGACTTTATTCTGGGCAGTTTGTATATTATTCGCTCCATTTTTCATATGTCATCAGTGTGCGCTTGACTGTGTCTTCTTCTTCGAAGGATATGCACTTTGTCAAAGCAGCCTTCTCTATTCTATAGATGTAGCTTTGGAAGCATTCGTATCCGATTAAAATTTGTGTTAGATGATGTGTTGTTGTTTCTCTCACACCAGAGCCTTACTTCTGGTATGAGGCGTCTTGTCCATTGTCCTTTTATTTCTGTTTTCAATCTTTCTTCCCATTTCCTGATCATTCTCCTTCGTTCTTCTTTCCTATCGCCCTCGTTTTTCCCAAACAACTCTTTCTATTATCTGAAGGCCAATTTGGATGGTTCTAGCAAAGACCTCTGCTGCTTAATCAGCTATGGTTCTATAGGCCCTACGTATTTTCAGCGCTTTCCTTTTGCACCGCTAGTAATTTTGTCCTATACTTTGCAATATCTACAGCGGACCTCCCCACTGGCACTGCATATAGCATGATCGATTCTGTGACTTTATTTAAGACTCTGCGTTTGTGTTCTCCTGCTTCCCCATTCCGTGGCGTAATTTTTGAAAGTGCTGTTGCTACACCTGTTTTCCTGATCACGTATTCCACATGTGCCCCAAAGCTCAGCCTGGTGTCTAATATGATCTCCAGGTATTTTAATTGTTTTTGACGTTCAACCCTTGTTCTAGCCTTCCTCATATGCCACGGTTTTTATACCTTCTGGTATTTCGATTCTCAACACCCCGTCACATTGTACATTTCACAGAGTTGGTCCAATGACCGAACCCTGTGGGACCCCTGCAGTCATATTGGATTCTACTCCATCATGAGTGGTAATCACTCTGTCTTCGAAGTAGCTTTTCAGGATTCGTATGATATAGGGTGAGATTTGCAAATGTTGCAATGTTTTGATGATACGAGGCCAAGGTGCTGAATTGAAAGCATTTTTGACGTCTAGCATCTAGCTAGTAAGCACAGTCTTTAAGATTTTTCTGATTTTTCCTTCCGTGAAGCTCAGAATCTTACTTCCGACCTGCGTTGTGGAACGCCCATATTTAAACCTGTATTGGCTACCAGATATGCAATTTCGTCCAATTCCTTTGGGCTATGAGGCTTTCTGGTAGCTTACCAAAGACGTCAAGCAGACATAGAGGTCTATAGGAGGACGCCCTTCCGATTTCTATAGGAGGACGCCTTTCCGATTTCTTTATTAGCCACTCTCACCCCTTTCTAGATTTCGAGAAACCATCCTCGCTTCGGAAGTATGTTGATCACCTTCAGTACGAAATCAGAGCATTTTTTTATCAGTCTTTACGACTTTTGGTGGTATTCCATCTGTTCCAGGTGCTTTTTTTGATTTTATTCTCTCATCTGCTCTTTCTAGTTCTGCCAGGATGAAGGGCTGGAAGTCTTCTTGCACTTTGCTGTCGTGATACTTCTTTGTTATGTAAGGGAAACAGCTCAGTTAATATATCTCTTTTAAGCTCCGAGGCAAGCACTACCTGCGCAAAGTTTTTTCCACTTGTCCTTTAGCTCCCTTTATCATCGTAGTCAGTTTCTATCTTCGCTGCTTTATATACTACTTCCTTTTCTTCTAGCAGTTGCGGGTTGTCCCGTTTCTTATTTACTCTAATACTTTCCCTTCTTCATTTGGGGCATTGCTCCCTTGCTTCGCTTATTGCACCTCTTATTTCCTTTTGCTGCGACAAGCATAATAATGGTCACCAGTTTTTCGTTCGATTCCTGTGTGGTTCCTTGGCACCCTTCCTTTAGCTTTTCACGTAGGATGTCTTAGTCCAGTCTCTCTAGCTAGGTTTCTTCATCTTCCTCATCCTCATGATTTTGACAGCGTTCCTCCACCGCAAAGACTACGTAACTATGGTTGCTTAGGCTTTCTGATTCTTCTAGAACTTTCCACTCTCTCACTTGCTTTTAGTATTCTTTGTTTTCTTATTATCCTTATCATTATTATTAATTATGGCATTTACCCCACCTACATTAAAAAAATATATAAATAAACGGAGTCTTTTATTTATATTTGTTTTTGCCTTTGCTCAGTTTTATTAATTCATGTGCTCACAAATAACCTATATTAATATTTATGATATTGAGTCTAAATACGTACGTGGAATTCCAGAATTATTCCTGGCGCAGTTCGCAGAATTCGTCATCGGATATAACATTCTACCTCACCCTATAGATCAAGTCATTAAATAACACGGACTATATTACAAAAAAATGAGACTGCATGAGCCGGGTTTCACCTGACTGCAACCGGTAGGGTGGGGCATGGTGTGGGGCAGACGTCGAGGGCTGACGCCGCCGCCACCGCATTGATCCCCACTCGAGACAGACCGGGGTGCAGTGTTCCTGCTATAATGCAGGTCGTCGTCCGTGTTCTAGGACATTGCCACTCACGGTATTCACGTACCCTTTTCTTTCATTAACTTGAACTTCGATTCACTCTATTATAAATTACTTAAAAACCAGGTTATCTTGCGTACAGCGCACGTAATGTGCCGTTATATAAGAAGCACTGCTATTATAAACTAGGTTTTCATTAAAAAAAAATACGTCTTACTACAATGGAATACGTAAGCGTAGGAAACGTGTTGTTTCGTAAAAATGTTTCCCAGGTTAAATAATAAGCTCAGCCCCGATGTTTACTGAAGCGGGTAATACTCAAACAGATATATATTTCTAGAAAGGCAGCCGTACAAGATTTTCTAATTATTTCAAAGAAACGTTTTGTTTTATAGAAAAAAGTATATAAATTTTTCCCTGGATTAGTCATTGTAAAACACTTGTTGAAAATAATCTGTCGTTATTTAAAATATTTATATAAAATAATAAATTAAAATAATAAATTATTGAACGAATTAAATTTATTTCCCGTAATTAGGTACATTTCAAAATACAATTTTGTACTATAGTCTATATGCATAGAGAATATTTCATTTGAGTTTGAAATCTCAGTAAACTCGCTAATGGCTTATATTTAAGAAACCAAAAAAAAAACAAAAATAATAAATTTTTTTTTATATTTCCGTAGTTCTGTTGAATTCAGGTACCCATCCAAATATTTTCATTCCAAATTTTCAGATATTTTACAAAACAATCTACTATTAGGTCCAAACGCTTTGTATCTATTCTTGAAATTTGAAAGGTAAAGCTTCGGACCACACCAGCACTGTGTATAAAATTAATTCTTAATCTCACTGGCACCTCCGCCAAAACTTGGAAAGATTCGTTTTTAATCATTTATTTCTATCAATACAAATCACCTTTATTTTTTGTTTCGAAGCATAAGGATGGTTCTTGAATGAGTTTTGTATGACTTTTATGCTGAATCAAAATCTGGCGGATGCCATCTCGTACCCGAAATTTAAAATAATTGACATCAAAGATCGAAAAGGGGATATATCACAGGTGGGCCAAAAAATTTTGCACTTTTTTTATTTGCCATAACTTTTTTGTTTATTAACCGATTTTAACCAGCTATGTGTCGTTGCTTGGAGAAAAGAATGGACTTTCGACGAAAAGTTTCAAAATGGCCGAATCTTTAAAATGCAAGATGGCGGCCTCGTTTGAAAATAGCCCTATGGTTGGGCCAATTCTTTTTGAAGAAGAGAAAAAATGTCGAAATGGCACATCTAATAGAAAAAAGTAATAAGATGAACCTTTCTCTACATTTTAAGACATCGATGAGAAAAATCGGTCTATCGCGAGAGGTGCTATGCGTAATCATACAAAGCGTCTTTTTGCTATATTACTTAAATTGCATTTGTTTCGTTGGCCAATAACTTTTTTGTTAATCAACCGATTTTAATAATCTTAGTGTCGTTGCTTACAGAAAACAATGGACTGTCGAAAAAAAATTTCAAAACAGCCGATTTTTCAAAATGCAAGATGGCGGTCGGGTTTTGAAAATAGCCCTTTCTTTGCGCCAATTATTTTTGAATAAAAATTGTTGAAATAGCACATCCAATAGAAAAAAGCAATAAAATGGACGTTTCTCTATATTTTAAGACCTCGATGAGAAAAATCCGTCCATCGAGAGCTAAACTATACGTAATCATACAAAGCGTTTTTTGTCATTCTTATGCTGTAGTACCTACTTAAATTTCCCTTTTTTTTTGGCCTATACCTTTTTTGTTGTAGGTAACAGTCACGTGCGTACCGGTAATTAAAAAGCAGTAATATTAGAAACGCAGAACGCAAATCAAAATTATTGACATCAATAAATTCTCATTGAAGAATTTATTTTCGATTTTATGGGACTACGTGCTGATGAAAGTCAGTAACCAGAAACCGCTCCACCATATTTGTACCCCATCCGACATGGGCAGTTCTTTAAAATTAGAAATAGGGCCTACTGCAATTATTAACGATTTTGTTGCGTTTGTAATAATTTCTTAAAACAAATTTTAGGCATTTTAAACTTGTTTATGCATTTTATCATTTCAATGAAGCATTAATCTCAATGCCATTAGAGACCAAGACAGAAGTATTTCTATGTGGAAACTCGCCGCTGGCTGGTGCACTTGAGCAAATACCAATCATCCCCATTTCTCAAGTGCTGTGCTGTTGCCCCACCTGCCGACTGCCTTGCTTTCCAGAATCTCCACATAACAATCCAGTTCAGATTCGATTTCCTCGTAGCTCAAGGCAACACCAATACTAACCTCTATTTTGTTTACAACTGGTACTCATTAAAAGGAATTAATTAAATTGCGATCTGCATTTCATTGCTGTGATGACTTTCACGTTGCACACGACCACAAGTGTATGCTTTTATGGCTGTTTACTTTTCGATAAGTAACAGCATATTTAAATTGGGATATCCAGATAACTTTCTGCTAATAATTATATTTTTTTGAGGTGCCAATATTTTACTGTATGGCTCAATATATTGTCAATTGCATTCTTGTTTCTTGTATAGATTTTTTTGTAGTTTATCACTTAGTACTTGCCTTCTTAGCTGAAGTGGAGGTTCGAAACATTCGGATTCTATAATATTTAATAATGCAACCAATGAAACACTATAATCAAGATTCTAGAAAATTAAATAAAAAACTCAAGTCGTTTAGCAATTGACCTAAATATTTTGAATACATCGAATTAAAAATTGTAAAACGGACAGGTCTATAGACGCATTTTAAACATTTATTTATTATTCTTCCAAATGTGCTCATTATAAGACAAAATCCTATTAAATTGCGCAGAAAATTATAATCTATAGAGATATAACGTTATTAATATTCCTTAACATCTTTCTATATAAATAACCACGTTTATATAAATAATCTGGTAAATAACCACATTTCAGTTTCGCGTAGTAGGTACCAGGAACTACATTATTATATAAACAAAATATAAATTGATTCATTGCCTACTAATACTCGGTAGGAGTCACCTTGTAAAAATATATTAGAACCAAACAAACTCTAAAAATATTCCGAGCATATACCAACAGACTAAGTTCACGGTCATGGCCAAGTAATAAAATTAAATAAATAAGAATTAAAAATAAGTTACATCAAGCTCTTAAATTGTTGAACTTAGATATGTGTTATTCGAACTAGGAGCGATTTTGTTGTAAATATTTTATTGATTGGCGTCTTTAAGAAGCTGATTAAGTTGAGTAACTAGTGCAGAAAGTTATGCTTTTAGAAACCATCTATATTATTTTTGTATATTTTACAGGATACTCTTAGCAGTATATTGGAAATAAACTTAATTTTTTTAAATAATTGTTCCAGTAATCATTTCCCGATGGTGCCAATTTAGAGACATGTTTTTGTTTATAACACCTTACTTGAAAGTTAGTCCCCTTCAAACACTGTCACTTCTTCCAGGACCATTTTTTTACCAATAATAATCCTTAACTCATTTATTTACCTTTTTTCAATAAGGCTCCTCCTCCAACTAATATACTTGCCTATTTATCATTCTCAAAAGGAACGCGACTAGGATCGATAGAGAGACAAATAGAAGAATGATTGTTTGGAAAATTCTTCAGAGGAGCTTATGGCTAGAGGAAAGGAAAAGTAGTAGTTGAACTTATGCCAAGGACCGATCTAAACAACTTATCTTGTGAAGGCGGCGAAGGGGGAGTTAAATGCAAAATATTGGAGGGTTGGCACTATCTATATAGTAACAAAGATTTCATCCCTTTACCGTCAGAAGATACATTTCTAAAATAGTGTTTGATCCTTTGTTCAAATAATGAAATCTTTAAAGAAACAAAATGAGATGTGATATTTCAATAATCAATACTCGGTATTATGATGTACTCCAATAAATGTTAAAACTTAAGTCAAAGCTGATATTTCCTAACTTGTAGAAGAATTTCCGAATTCCCTTCCATTGGCATCTACAATAATAATAATGAGTACGAAGTTTTGTTCAAATTGTTTTTTTTTTTGACTGTCGCCATTTTTCCTTACCCTGGTGTGCCTGCTAAGATCGTCTTAACATTGAGAGGCCAAAAGAGATGCATTAAATTATTTTCATCAATTGCTGGAAAATATTTAAGATGCCTCTACCGCTTTTCTAATGATGATTCATAATCTTACTTTCTAATCATAATATCGTTGTCGTCACTCACTTTGTTGCAAATCATCCAACATGTATGATACAACACTATTATATATGGAGCTAGTGTTTTTCCTCAATTTTGGAAGATAACGATAATTTGAAGGCAACAATTTACACTATATTAACTATAATAAACCACAGCTGCTATCAAATGTGAGTCTTCACTTCTAATCTCAAATATATCAATGCCTCTCTGTGGTTCACAGCCACAATCGTTTTCCCTGTTTATCTCCGTCGTTATTTATTTATCTAGAGTCAATGAATTGCAAATGTGATTCGACCAAAGAAATTGAAGGTTTTCTATCAGATCGTGCTCTCTTTAGCATTTTATCCAAGCTCCAAATATTTGCAATGGTAATGTTTTGGGGAATGTTTAGAGGAAATTTTGTCTAAAAGCATGCAACTAACAACGTGAAACTGGAAACACAGAGCGGATTTCTAAACAAATATAGAATTAAGAACAAAGCATGATAATCAAAATAATGAGGATGAAGAGAAAAATTTTTAAAGTTTAAACTTTGCCATACTCTGATGGGCAAGTGTGACATGTACTTCAGTTTCAGCTGTAGGATAGATATAGTATCTATTGTATTTAGAATTTCAATTATGTTTTCCCCGGAGGTTGTTCGAATTGGAAAGACTGGATCTACTGATGTTCCTCGTAAATAAATATCAAATCCAATTATTTTTACATAGACAATGCATTAGCACTCGCGATTCTGAAAATCAACTTATTGTATCCAGTGTAAAGTGTTCTCGGATCAATAGTGCATATTATGTAAATTTATCCCGCTAGTTCTACTAAACGTTTTTGATTTCGAAAGGGCCTTGGTTGGTGGTAGACTTCACAGAAACTTGTTTGGAGACTTTAGCCTCATCTATTTATGCAATGCAAGACGAAAAGTCTAAGTTTTCATCTTCCATATTCAGAAGTCGATAACATTGATATAAGCCTCAATAAAAATCCCCATCATCTGATAATAAAAAGGAAAATTATAGAATTTCTGACCTTGTAGATATTTTAAACGTTTTTGGAGAAACACAGCAGAAGAAATTAGTGAAATAATAACAAATTTAAAAAATAAAAAATCAACAGACCTAAAATCCCATTGAAAAAAATGAAGAAGTAAAAAATTATCGTCTCAAAAATATATTACTGAATATTTCCTCCCATTGTATGTCTAATTATTCCAATCTAGGTTCAAAATCGATTTTATGCAATTTTATTTCAATCTAAGAATTCTCAATTCCCCTTAATGTTGATCTCTTTCAGATCCTAGAATACCAAGCATTTTATTACCTGGTATTCACTTATTACTAATATATTTACATTATAAGTGTGTCTTAAGTTCTTACGTTTATTAGCAACTTAAACACCTAAAAATGTGATCTGAAGAAGTAGCAAAAGTAGTGACTCTTTGTGATGAGTCGTAGTAGTGTATACTCCATTATTGGGAAGTTAAATTTAGTAAAAAATACCTACTATCGATGAAATTTGCAGACTCTTCACGTAACTAGTTTCTGGTGCACGACATAAAGGAAAATCCTCTTATGCATATTACGGTCTTAAGAGGTTGCCATATAACTTCAAGCGCGGTTGTTGAAATCGTTTGTAAAGCTGCCGTTTCTTCAAGAACAGTTCACAGAAGACTGCATTAAAATAATTATCATCGTACATGTCCCAGAAGTCCCAGATTGTCAGCACGTCTCCAACATTTAAAACTAATATTTACTAGACTAAGACAACACCTTCATTGGACTACAAACCAAAAGGAAACGTTTATGTTCTCTGATGAACGTGTCCAGAGAAGACCTAGAGAGCGTTACGCACAAGTCTGTTTCACTGAAAGAACGCTCCTTGGACATGGAAGTATTATGGTCTGGGATTTCTGGGCGTATTTACAAGATCGTACTAACTTTGTTGAAGGCAAACAAGCTGCTGATAATGATGAAGGTCTTAAAGAGACTGTAATCGAACCGGAATCAGAGGAAGTGGAAGAAGAACAAAAAATTCTCGTTTAAATTTTGTGTAACTTCAGTTTCTGTTCAATTTTAAATTTTTAATTTTTCTGGAAGCCACAGATTTGATATGTGTGAAATATTCGCTTTTAACCCACTGTTTTGGAAATAGTCCTTCGTATTTCCAATTTAAAGCAAAATTTTTATACTAGTCATAAATATTTTTTTCTAATTAGGAATTTGATTCAGCGTAAAGGACCAGAATTATCTGATAATCCCATATTTGTTAAAGACGAATTGAAGTTATCGCCATAGTC
This sequence comes from Rhagium mordax, assembly GCA_963680705.1. Taxonomy (NCBI): domain Eukaryota; kingdom Metazoa; phylum Arthropoda; class Insecta; order Coleoptera; family Cerambycidae; genus Rhagium; species Rhagium mordax. The sequence continues at coordinate 69,759,812 of OY796661.1, forward strand.
TCTCGAAGGAATATCACCATCTCTTAACCTCTAAAATAATTTCGACTGATTTTCGGTTTTCCTGTGGACCAAGTCAATTACGTCTCCTAGTGATCAATATATAGAAGCTTTAAAATCACTTCCATAGATTCTTGAACGTTATCCTTTCGGTTTTTTGTAGTTAAGGTCACTTCTTGATTGTTGTTTTAAAACAAATTAAAAAAATCACCCTTTCAATCATTTCTATGAAAGATAAATTGTTTGTGCACTATCCTCACGAATAACGTGATATTGCACCTTGCCACCTTGTACACTCGACTAGACTAAATAAACATAATTCCAATACCCTCTGTTATCTTCATCCTTCCAACAGACTGTGCGAAGGTCTCGCCGTATAACTCATTTTTGTAATAGAATCTCCATTGTTTTCTCGGAATATCAGCAGAGTCAACAACAATGAAGAATGGCAAATAAAGTCATAATTTCCAACGCCATATAAAGTTTTTTAAATAGTTTTATCGCTGTTCGGTTTACGAGGTATAATTTATTGAGTTTTCATGTTGGATCTATTTCCGACAAACCATTAGCTACCACTTGGCGTTGGCGGACAACAACCCCTTCCACCAGTGGCGGAGCATGAATTAGTTCAAAACCACATGACAAAAGAACAACCAAAAGTCTTTGTATGCACTTAGCAGAAGAAATTAAGGCCAAGGTTGCCCATTGAATTCGTCGTAATTTTTTTTTTAAGATTATTTAGTGGCTACATTATAAGATATCTCATAGATACACATAGATACTAGTGGAAAGTTCTCTACTTTTATATTACTACACGTACTGAAGGTTCTGCAGAAGAGTTGGTACAAATCTAATCTTATTATAACTATTATTTCACATATCCACGTATATTTTCGAATGTCATGTTCTTACAAAAGCTTCCTAAACGCTCCACCTATAATTATTTTCTGACAGAGCGCTTCAATCAGATACTCGTCGTCGTAATTCGATTGTTCGGTATCATTGAACCCTCATAAATCGCAATCAAAATCGTTGACCGCCCTTCAGAGGCCGACACTACTGAGTCTACCGTGATGCCATTTATAACATGTGTAAACGATATAAATGTTAAATATAAGAATAAATAGGGAAATAATAATAAAAACTTTAAAAATAGACTAAATTGTTTATAAGCAATGAGTCTCAAAAAAGAAAGTAGAGTAGATTGCAAAGGGATGTGAAAATATAGGAGACATATCAGTTATAGGAATGAAAAATTTGTTTGTTATGGTTACAAAATATTTTATTAATGTCAATAAATACAATTTTAAGTATAAGTTTTCAAGATAAAGGTAGAATTTGAATTTAACGTCGTCTGGTCTCCCTGAAGAGCTAAAATAAAGGCGAAAGAACATGTACATCTTCTTGGGGACATCGTTTTTGGTTGGTGACCATAAACAATGAATTTTGTGGTGAGTTAAAAAAAAAATTTTTTTAATAATTTATTTTTAGACGTTATGAATTTTGTAATTTTTAATCCAATTTTTATCATGCATTAAAGAAGATCCAATAACCTTAATAATTGTATGTTTAGAGGTGAAACATCAATGTGAGTACCTATATAATAAAATTGGATATGTTTTTTGTTATTATGCTTGTAAAAGCCTAAATAAAGTCATTTATAAACAATGCATATCAAGCAAAGAAAGAGAATTATAAAAAAACAAGCTATTTTTGGGCTATTTTTACTTACCTCAATATGCGGCAGTAGCATATGATTTTGTTTGCATACTTCTCGCTGACATAATGAGACGTAACATGCAGTGACTTTGAAAAAAGATTTGGCAACAGTGACTTCGTGACAGAAAACTTGTTACATCAAAGAGGAGCGCATCGCATGGCATGATGGAGACCAGGTGAATGTCCAATGGAATGTTATAGCGGTGGCGAATTCAGCTTTTTCTAGTTCCTCTCGTGGCCATTGGCACAACCACTACGGTCAAGGACATCTCGTAGGACAATACTCCCGTCTCCCAGTCTATTAGAACCTAGGCTATGCGCTAGCTTTGCTCCTAGATCTAGCCAGCCGTCCTTATTCCGCGGTTGCAGCCCCTATGCACCCGCGTTCAGTTGTTAAATTCATAGTTTCGATTACTAGCAGTTAGAAATATGTAAGGAATCATTACATGCTGTTCGTCCTAGTTTGGAAATAGTAGAATAACTGAAACATTAAAAAGTAAATCATTTTATTCACGTCAATGGATTAAACATCTAGTTGGTGAAGAAATAAAATTAGCTAATAATAATACATAGAATGACGTATCAGTCAATCGGATTCTAATAATCATGAAATGAATGATTTTCTGCCAACCAGTTTCGAAAAGCCGTTATGCGTATGGAGAACGTTTCATCAGCTTAATGGTTTCTACAATTTGATTATTGAATAAAATATGAAGAATCAAGAAAGTTGAAAATTCAAGAATGTCAAAGAATCAAGGACATACACTTGTTTATAAATGGTCTGGTTCATATTTTTTATTGGTCGAGTTAGTTTGTTATCGCTCTCCTCCACCTTGAAATTTAGAAGATACCTTAAGTACAAGGTTATCTTATTGATCACGAAACAATATCAAAATTTCTAGAGTGACCATTGCCCTTCAACCACGGATGAAAAAAGGCCCATAGTAATCATAGTATATAAACTGCTAGAGGAAAGCCACAGATCGGAATCCATCTGACGCCCTTTATTCTAAAGATGCTATAGTATATAAAAATAGAATGGAATGGACCAACAGCTAAGAACATGAAGGGGATGCCCATGATAGGCTTAAAAGAGAAAATATCGATATGTAAATGGAGATGGAAGTGGTCGACAGCGAACCGAATGACTAGTATCAAGAGACCACACCAGAAACGTTAATTTTTAATAGCATTGAAGAAGCAAGAAAGCAGTCAGGTATCTCCATTGGAATAAAACCTTTATGTAAAAACTGCTGTTTGTATGTTCCCCAATATAATCATTGAACCGCTAAGTAACCATACCACATATGGTGGCTGAATGGTCCATGACCCAAAGCCAAAAAAACAACACAAATACTACAGAGGAGTAAAATATAGGAACTAAATTTTGGTGAAAAGAAGATTTAGGTGAACATGGAACGTTTTAAGCTGAAACTGAAAAACAACAGACGTGTCTTGGAAGAGGCAGCCCACCAGTGGCGATAAAAACGCTTTTGAGATAAGTGATTTAAGTATAATAGAAGCGGATAAACGAAGAAATAAAAAATTTGAATTAGAATTCGCAATAAGTGGTAGAAATAGAAAGCTGTGTCTAAATGAGAAGATATTGGAAGAAGGTGTGTCGAAACCTGGAGGAATGTACATAGAAAAACGGATACAATATAGTCGTGAAAAACCTGATTAATATGTCTCCACTCTTTAACCCTCATCTCCCAATAATTTTCAATTGGATAGACTAATAAATTAACTGAGTCGAGGAGATCCCTTTTACGATGGGAAAATTAAGAAAGATAGGGCATAGAATAAGAAATAAGGTTGCTGGACATGGACAGAAAATATGAGTAGTAAGAAAGAAGCCATGGAATATGTAACGGTCTTAAAATTAAATAATAAAAATTCATTCTACTTTTCACCAATAACAGAAACAGATATAAAAAGAATCATAAACAATTTCGAACAAAAAAATAGCACAGGCATGGATGATATTCCAATAACAATAATAAAGGAACAAGTGGACTATTTTATAAAACCAATTACTTACCTAATTAACGTATCTTTAAGTACAGGAACATTTCCAGATTGTCTTAAACACGCAGTAATTAAACCATTATTTAAAAAAGGCGAAAAAACGGAAATATCAAATTACAGACCAATCTCTCTCTTGTCGGTTATTTCAAAAATTTTAGAAGCAGTGGTTAAGGAACAAATTAATAATTACTTAGAAAGGAATAGAATACTTTCAGAATCACAGTACGGTTTTCGACATGGAAAAAACACAACAGCAGCAACCTTCGATTTAGTCAGTAATTTAAACAAAACATTAGAAAATAAGAACATACCAATTACCATTTTCTGTGACCTATCTAAGGCTTTCGATTGCGTCGATCACAAAATCTTACTAGACAAAATGCAGTATTATGGAATAAGAGGGATAGTTAATGATTGGTTTAAATCTTACTTAAGTGACCGAACTATGTCTGTGGAAGTAAAGTCGTTCGAAGGGGATCAAATAAACAATATAAGATCAAATCCTAATAAAATCAAATGTGGTGTTCCTCAGGGATCCATCCTTGCACCAACTCTGTTTTTAATATATGTAAATGATATAGTAGTAAATTTTCCACTAGCTAAATTTTCGCAATTTGCTGATGATACAAGCATCACACTAGAACACAGGGAACTAGACGAACTATTAAATATAACAAAAATATTATTAGAAGATGTATCTGATTGGTTTGCAGCGAATAAATTAGTCTTAAACATGAGTAAAACATTCAATATACTATTTCAACCAAACAAAAAATTGCATCAGACTGTAATTTCTACAAATATTGGAGAAGTTACTCCTACGTCAAGCACAAAGTTTCTAGGTATACATATAGACCAACAACTAAACTGGAAAACCCATATCACAGAATTAAATATAAAATTAAGTCGGGCTGTTTTTGCTATAAATACTATAAGACAAAACATCGGTTTTAGTGTAGGTAAAACAGTATATTATGCATACTTCTATTCGCTTATGCAATATGGAATAGAATTTTGGGGGAACTCAGTCAATTCACAGAGTACTTTTTTGATTAAAAAAAAAGCTATACGAGCACTATGCGGTTTAAAAAGTCGAGACTCCTGTAGGGATTATTTTAAAGAACTGGAAATATTTACATTAACCAATTTGTATATATATAAGATCAGCATAATTACATTTACAGAACAAAATAACCTTTATACACATTCTGATATCCACGATCATGACACACGAGGCAAAAACGTATATGTGGTACCCTCATACAACTTAGACGTAAATAGAAAAGGACCTGTATATGTAGGTATAAAAATATTCAATCATTTACCAGAAATAATTAGACGAACACCTTCCGTAAACATATTCAAAAAGAAATTATAAAAAAATGTTAAAATCAAAAGTTTATTATACATTAGATGAATTTTTTAAAGATTCACATATCAGTTAAATAGTTGGGTTATTTATATTTTTTATTTTCTATTTTTTTCTATTTTTTTTTGTTTTCTATTTTGGCTAAATACGCATAATTTTAGACTACAAGCTAGTCGCAATATTTTCTCTAAAGCTCTGGGAGCTAAAAGTATATATCTTGTTTTCTTTTTCTTTATTTTAATAATGGGAATTATGAATATTATAAGATATAGTTATTTAATTTTATTGTTATTATTATTAAGATATATACTGTGGGAAATAAAATGTTTCTATCTATCTATCTATCATGACAGCAACGAAAATTATCAAAGTGGTAGGTAACTGTAAGAAACATGAGTTTCCTCACCAACGGAAGGTAGTTAAGGTAATTTTGGTCTGGAAAAACTTGCTAGATGTTTTATGGAAGTTATACTAGAAAATGATCCTAAATAGACTAGAACTTGCAAGAGAACTTCTTGGTGTATCAGTTTGGTTTTGGAAAAGGCCCAGGAATGATCAAGGCAATAGAGACTATCATATCGCAACGAACACAAGAAATGAATTGCCTTTTAAGATATCCGTACTTCATGCTGAGCAAGATAGATGTCAGAATTGCGATTTTCTACCAACCAGTTTGGAATAGCCGCGATGCGTATGTAGAACGTTTCATCTGCTTAAAGGTTTCTACAATTTGGTTATTCAGTATAATACGAAGAATCAAGAAAGTTGTAGAATCAAGAATGTCAAAGAAACAAGGAGATACACTTGTTTATAAATGGTCTGATTCATATTTTGTATTTGTCGAGTTCATTTGTGATCGCTCTCCTCAACCTTAAAATTTATAAAATACCTACATAGTACAAGGTTATCTTATTGATCACGAAACAATATCAAAATTTCTAGAGCGATCATTGTCCTTCAACTACAGATGAAAAGAGCGTAAGACAAAAAGCTCTAACAATGGCACATGTATACAAACTGCTAGAGGAAATCCATCTGACGTCTTGATTCTAAAGATGCTATAGTTAATAAAAATAGAATGGAATGGACCAACAGCTAAGAACAGGAAGAGGAACCAAGAGGAGAAATAGAATCAACTGAAACAAAATTTGAGTAGAGCCTGGGATGCCCATGATAGGGTTAAAAAAAATCGGTATGTAAATGGAGATGGAGATGATCGACAGCGAACTGAATGAACCAGTATCAAGAGACCACAGATACAAGAAACATTAATTTGGTTAAAAAGAACATTAAGCAAACAATCAATCGGGGACGTCTTCATTGGAATAAAATCCTTATCTATAAACTGCTGTTATTATGTTCTCGATTATAATCATTGAACAATAATCAGAGCCTAATAATTAATTGATGAAAAATATAAAACTACCTCCAGGAGAAAAAATAGTAATAGGAGACCAAATTACGAACTGGGGACGACCATTTACCTAAAGATAAAAGCATGATCCTTGGAGAATAGATGACGGAGCTGGAGTTGGTAATTCATAATAACGGAGTTGCTCTTGCGTTTCTTATAGATATTAATTATTTCTCTCAAAAGTCTCAAATAATAGTAGAAAGGATATAAAAATGGAAGAATATTGTAAAATGAACCGCTAAGCAACCACATGGTGGCTGAATAATCCACGACCCAAAGCAAAAAAGAAAACACATACGCCGCAGAGGAGTAAAATATAGGAAATAAATGATGATGAAAAGAAGATTTAGGTGAACATGGAATGTTTTAAGCTAAAAGGCTAAAAACCAATAGACGCGTCTTGGAAGAGGCTGATAAAAAATGCCTTTGAGAAGGTGTGTCGAGTCCTGGAGGAATGTATATGGAAAAACGTATACAATATAGTCGTAAAAAACCTGATGAATATGTCTCCACTCTTTGGCACTCATCTCCCAATAATTTTCAATTGGATAGACTAATAAATTGACTGAGCCGAGGAGATCCCTTTTACGATTGGAAAATTAAGGAAGATAGGGAATAGAATAAGAAATGAAAACGTTGCTGAATATGACAGCAACGAAAATTATCAAAGGTAGGTAGGTATCTGTAAGAAACATGAGTTTCCTCACCAACGGAAGGTAGTTAAGGTAATTTTGTTGTGGAAAAACTTGCTGGATGTTTTATGGAAGTTATACGAAAAAATGATCCTAAATAGACTAGAGCTTAAAAAAGAACTTCTTGGTGTATCAGTTTGGTTCTGGAAAAGGTTCAAGGTATCGGCACTTCATACAGCATCAAAGAAGGCCGTAAAGGTACTAGGTAGTTAACAAACTCGATTGCCAAGCATAGGGCGGAAGGTCTTAAAAAAAATTTTCGTAAATGGTGCTGAATTATACTTAGTAGAGTCAAGGAGTCGAAAGAGTACCCAACAAAATTCTGCAGCAACGAAACCTACTCCTCCCCCATTTTCGAGGACGCTGAAAACGAAAAAAATAGTGAATAAAGTTCAACCCCCTCAAAATTGCCAAAAACTACTCCTATTTCGCCTTTTCCCGTTGTAAGACTAGTAAAACCCGTGATTGGAAGAAATTGGCTGAGAGAATCGTTAGAGTTTGCTAATAGGGGAAGGATAACGGCAGGAGAAGGCCTTAAGCTAACCCTTGGGATTGTTACAACCCTTCCGGAGGGTTGAAAAATGAATTTTCTTTTCCTTTTTCTATAATCTCCATACCCCCCGTTCTTGGGGATGCTGAAGAAGAAAAAATTGGTTTTATCAATCTCTGACCCTTCCTACCCCTTCAAACGGGCAAAAACCATCCTTCTCAAGTTATCGCTAGTAAGCATGCTCGACAGCGCGGAGTTAGTTGGGAACATAATTGGGATTGGATGACAAGTGAAGGATAATGACAGGGAAGGCCAGCCATTATCCTTGGGGGTTGTTACAACCCATCTGGAGGGTTGAAAATTGATTTTTTTTGTTTTTTTAGTATTTGATCTCTATACCTCCGTTTTTGGGGATACTGGACATGAAAGAAATAGTTTCATCAGCTTCTGACCTTCCCTACCCCTCAAACGGGCAAAAACCACCTTTCTAAGCTTTCGCTAATAAGCATGCTCGGCAGCATAAAAAGATAATAAAGCAAACTTCATTCCTTTTTGACTCCTTCAGAATCTATTAAATATTCTACTCCAAAAATTAGCTTTGAAGGTTGTAATGTTTCTTGGACTCACGTATTATGTAAACTTTTATTTGAGTATATCGCAATAATGAAATTTGCTTCTCATTTGTTTCTAATTCTAAGAAAAAAATGCGACTCTTGCAGAGTCCTGAACAGTTGGGACAAAAAATCAGGTAATCGAACTAAAATTAGAATCGGCGCCTTCGCCATACCTTCAAATATTTCTCAACGAAATCTGCTATTTTAATTTGCACCTTATATGATACACGTATTTATGTTCCTATATGCGTCAACTGGTGGAAAAGTGCAACGTGTTGCGTTTCTAATCTTCTCAGCGCGGAATTTTCTAGCTAGTGCAATTTGCAGCTGCGTTTAAACGGATGTAGCATGTGAGGAATGCATTATTAGAATCATTGCCCGAGCTTTAATCTAAGCGAAAAATAAAATAAATACGCCACTATTCGCATTACCCAACCATCCCGGTCATAATTAAATGCGGCGTGCTTTATATAAATGGGCATACAAGATAAGATGATCAGATAGAAATGTTTAAAAATAGTAGTTGTTTCCACGGTTTGGATGTACCGTAATTCAAAACATAAACAGGTGTATAAAAAATTGGATGCAATTATTGATATGAAGATAAACATAAAATACAGGGCGATTAAATTATATGTGGAAAAATTATATATACCTAGTTAAGTCATATACAGTGAGTTCATAAAGAATGAACAAATTTGATAAAAAAGTGTTATAAATTAGATCTTGAATTCAAAGTCAAGGAAGGCGATTGCCTAATTTAAAAAAAGACACATTTGGAGTAACTATTTAAATAGTATATTTACATTTGCTCTACTTATTTTTTTCCTAAGGCTTTTACAGAGTATAATTAATTTTTAGAAAACTTTTTTGAAATCTCAACTTTTCGATCGTCTTGTCGTAGTTTTTATCTCTGCACATGTTTTAATATATAATATGTAGTATTTTGGCCTATAACGTGTTTTCATTATTTTATTAGTTAGATTTAAGGTTTGTAAACATAAGTTAAATTAATAGAAAGTAGCAAGTCAGGAAAAATTTTATATCCGAAATTCTATATACTCAAACCCGACCGTAATTCCAGCGACGCATCAGTGAATAGAAAAGCAATTTCAACCCACGTTATTCTACCCCTGAAGGCTACAGAATTAACTAGGGGTGACTCTAAGTTATTTACGTACACAGATAAATGGTCTACTTTCCTGTTAATATTAATCTTCTAAATTAACATGTAGGTACAAAGCATGGATGTTTACCTTGCGGAAGAGTAATGTCAAACGTTAATTTGACTGAACTAACTTTGGAAACTAAAGCGCCAAAGTATTTGCCATTCGTTCTGGGAATAATATTTTTTATAAAATCATAACGCTATGCGAAATAAATTCGCATCAACCGAAATTAACCGGTGAGGTTAATTTAAGGATAAATTCTGCGCATAAATTATTTTTAACAAGTGATATCTTTATCTTAATCTAACTTGACCAGAGGTAAAAGTTAAGAGGTACCCATTTACTGACGATAACGATGTATAATAAAAAGATAAAGACAATAAGTATAAGGCACTTTTGGAGTAATCGTTAGCTTTTTTGGAAACTTGAATGCCATTTTAACCTTATGACAAAAAATCCTTTACAGTCATAAGATAATTGAAACGCTTTATACCTATTAGCAAATAATAATAGTTTCAACAAACGTATTACGTGATTGAAAAATTGAAAAACAAATATAAGGTAGAAATAAAGGAAATAATACGGGAACAGGAAGACGATAGTACTGAAGAAGAAAATGAACAAGAACAGTATATATGGAGCAGCAGAAGAAGACATCATAAAAATCAGGAAAAAAAAGTTAGAAATCAATGATTTGATTAAGTATGCATATAACATTGACTCAATAAAAATAAAAAATGACGCGAGAGAAACATGGCTCAGAAGAATCGATGAAGTAGACTTGAACAGCTACAAAGAGCAAAAGAAACAACAAAACTATGTATAGGAGATCAAATGGAAAAAGTTGATACAAACTGCAGAAATAGCACTGTATAGAAAAAAGACAATCAATAGTTAAAATTGACGAAAAATATGGAAAAAACACTGCAAGGAATTAAGTGACGAGAAAAGAAGGCGAAGGAGAAGAGGCGGAAACAGCAGAAGAGGAAGATGAAAGTATAGAAATAGAGGAGCCTAAAAAGAAAGAAGTGGAGAAAACAATAACAAAATTAAAGAGAAAAAACGGCTGGATGCGATTAGCAGAATTAATAAAAGACGGAGGAGTAGAACTACTCAGGAACATTTTCAAAAAATAAAGAGAATTTGGAGAGAAGAAAAAATACCAGACAAGTGGAAGACCGGAATAATAATCCCAGTACCAAAAAAAAAGAGACATGAGAAAATGCGAGTATTTCAGAGGTATATCACTTCTCAATCTAACATAAAGTTGTTGAAAGATAGATTACAGAAATACACGGAGCACAACATAAGAAATTCCCAGAACGGCTTCAGAAAGAGAAGATCAATGGTTGAAGTTATGCGAATAATATGGAAATGCATATGATATAGATTTTAAACAAGCGTTCGACCAACTAAAGAGAAGCCAATTAACGAAAGACTTGAAAAACATAAAGATACCTAAGAAAATTAGAGAGCTAATTAAAGATGAGATACAATGGATGACAGGATAAAGAACAACAGAAAATATACCAGTAGAAAAAGGGGTGCGACAAGGAGATGCTCTGTTTGGTTTGCTTCTCACCAAAGCATTAGATGCAGTAATAAAAAAAATAGGAGGATTAACAGGAACTTTATCCAAGCAATAGCATATGCGGATGATCATCTCAAGAAAAAAAAGAACTAGAAAGAGCAATATTGAGACTTGAAGAAGAATCGAAGAGTAGATGATTAAGGCTGAATGAAAAAAAAGCAAACTATGTACGAGTATATGTGTTGCAGTAAGGAAAACAAGAAACATGAAAATCAAGACATAAAAGAGGGAATACAGAAAGGGTATACAGCATTATATAGCAACAATGAAATGTTAAAAGATGAAAAATTAATCAGAAAAACGAAACTAAGAATATATAAGACTCTAGTAAGACCAATAGTAACCATACTCCATGGAAACAACAACACTGACCAATAACGAAGAAGAGGCACCGAAAACATTGGAAAGGAGGGTAACAAGAACAATAATGGACCAAACAAAAATCAGTGAAAACGAGTAGTAGTAGTAGTAGAATTAATGAACCACGAAACAGAAGAGATTCTGAGAAAGGGAAACAAGAGGAAGAAAGACAGCATTAACGAAATGGAACCTATATATAACAGATCTAGGGGTAGACCAAGAAGCAGATGGAAGGAACAGGTTGAGGAAAACATCACAGACTTGAAGATCAGTGGAGAAAAAAAGAAAAAAAATAACAAACAGAGAAGATTGGAGAAAAAACAGTAGGACAGACACTATGAGAGAAAAATAAGGACATATCCAACTTAAAATAGGGATAATATAAGTTCTGAGAAGAACAGCTACAATTTCGAATAAAATGTATTAACTTATATGTAGGTATGTATGTATATATTGTTTGTAGTTTATTTGTGGCGGATAGTTAATATTCATTGAACTTAATTCTGGGAATCACGCCAAATTCTAAAAAATAAATAGAAATAAGAAAATTGCCAAAATATGTCAAGATAAAAGTGTAGTATCAAAGGCAAACCTCAACAGTTTGCCCCAGAAAACCACTGTATATAGTTCTAAATGAATATAAATACAATATTGTTATCTAAAATTCGTATCAGTGGTTTTTTAGTATTTTACACTAGAAAATATAACAAAATGTATATTATATAATATATAGATATATATATATATTTATATGATATGTAAAAAACAATTATAAAACAGTAACTTATCTTAACAGAGCGTTTCGAACCAAAGTCTAGGTCCTTTTTCAACTGTGATTACAAAAAATTAATGACTTGTCAAAAAAGATCACTTTGACAATTGACACCTGACACTGATTATTAATTAATGCATAGATCACTAGAGAAAGAATTCTAATTTATTTTGATATTTCCGTCACGTACTTCTTTTTGGGGAATCGGTAGCCAGACTTCGTCTAGCAACACTGAACTAGTAGAGACGCAGTCGGTACTATTTAGTTGAATACAGGCACTCTCTTTAAGTTTTCGTTTATTACAATGTGTCTCCGTTTGAATTATTTTTGCCTGTGTCCAACTAAATCTGTGGTCATTACTCCAAGCATGTTGTGCCAGTGTAGATTTATCAACTTGGTAATTTTTAACGTTATTTTTGTGTTCAGATATTCTAACTTCTAATGGTCTAGACGTCTCACCTATATACGTATAGCTTTCCACACTCGCATGGAATGCTATAAATACAATTTTTAGATTTTTGAACACTGTTAAAAGGTTTGGTTTTTGTTAAGAATGATCTGATGGTATTGCAAGATAGACTTAGACGACTTGGTAATAAGTTCAATATAAGAACCACCTTTAAAACTTGCAATACCATCAGATCATTCTTAACAAAAACCAAACCTTTTAACAGTGTTCAAAAATCTAAAAATTGTATTTATAGCATACCATGCGAGTGTGGAAAGCTATATATAGGTGAGACGTCTAGACCATTAGAAGTTAGAATATCTGAACACAAAAATAACGTTAAAAATTACCAAGTTGATAAATCTACACTGGCACAACATGCTTGGAGTAATGGCCACAGATTTAGTTGGACACAGGCAAAAATAATTCAAACGGAGACACATTGTAATAAACGAAAACTTAAAGAGAGTGCCTGTATTCAACTAAATAGTACCGACTGCGTCTCTACTAGTTCAGTGTTGCTAGACGAAGTCTGGCTACCGCTTCCCCAAAAAGAAGTACGTGACGGAAATATCAAAATAAATTAGAATTCTTTCTCTAGTGATCTATGCATTAATTAATAATCAGTGTCAGGTGTCAAAGTGATCTTTTTTGACAAGTAATTTTTTGTAATCACAGTTGAAAAAGGACCTAGACTTTGGTTCGAAACGTTCTGTTAAGATAAGTTATTGTTTTATAATTGTTTTTTACATATCATATAAATATATATATATCTATATATTATATAATATACATTTTGTTATATTTTCTAGTGTAAAATACTAGAAAACCACTGATACGAATTTTAGATAACAATATTGTATTTATATTCATTTAGAACTATATACAGTGGTTTTCTGGGGCAAACTGTTGAGGTTTGCCTTTGATACTACACTTTTATCTTGACATATTTTGGCAATTTTCTTATTTCTATTTATTTTTTAGAATTTGGCGTGATTCCCAGAATTAAGTTCAATGAATATGTATGTATGTATAAACATTTGTGACTAATCCTATACCATCAACATGGTGAAAGAGAAAACAATAAACATGCCTATTTATGTATTTCCGTAGTATAATATTAAATATTAAACTTTAATCAGTGTAATTTGTAACAGTAACTGACTGCGCTATATTCTACATAACGATTCAAATAAGGAGAAACTATTTCTAACATCCAAATAATCGAACTGTAAATATGTTCCTCGGAATCCTCGGATCATGATAAGCTTTATTAATTCCATTATGGCACAATCCACTTCGTAATTCTCAGAGTTTGATGTAATATCTGATGATGTAGTATGTTAAGAGCTCATGACTTCTTGGAGAGCAATGACTCCATTCTCCGCGTTCAAGTTCAAGGTTAAGCTGAAATATTTTAGCGAATATATCGTTCCGTTTATCTGGGGAGCTGCTCGTTGGACCGTTGTTGCCAATTAGGCTTTTATAAATTCACAAGAGGCGTGTACGATAAGGATAAAATAAAGGAAACAAAAAATTTAAACTGAAATTAAAATTCCACAGAAAATCGCCAAAATCCAATATTTAAGCAACTCAAAGAAGAGTTACATAGGATAACCAATCTTTAAACCATTTCTGTTTATCTTGGAACTATGAGAACAAACACCTTAACTTTTGGAGCCTTTTTTTTTATTTTTTACTGTTCTAAAGTTTATTTTTTAATTTAACACATTTTGTTGCAACAAAAAATAACATCTGCATTTTTTTTATATGACTCACCCTGATTTAATAGTATAACGTTTGCTACGATCATATATTGAATTTATTCTTTGTTCTTAATCATAAACATCTATTTATGCACTAATAGCAAACACTTTTCTATTACAGATGCATTATTTTCAAAACTAAAGTGACAATTCAATTAACAAAAAATTTCATGTTAAGACACTTTATTAATAGGAATCGGCAACAATGTAAAGTTAGCCTGAATTGCGTTTCATAAGGAACGCGGGCGTATATATAGACAACACTAAAGAGCCTATATTTAACAGGATCACTGTATTCTAGTAACCTTGGCCGATGAGAATTTTGTCTCACGACATAGCCATCTGACCAAATTTATTGCATCAAAGAAGTGAAAGTATAATTCTTATACAGTATACGGTACCGTTATAAATTATTTTTCACTAAAGATATTTACTTTGTTTCATATAACTTCACCACCTTCCTTCGAAATGTTTAACACTCAAGCGATTATGTAATTTGTTACATTCACTATATTGCTTTCCTTTCAACAGATAAAGCTTAAAAATTGTAATAGCGAGGTGAAAAGTAAATTTAGAATAATTGTTCAGATTTTATCTGTATATACCAACCCTTACGTGTTTTTCATATATCATATATCTATATTGAAACAACGAAGAATTTTTATATCTGGAATGAATCAATCTTAATTTCTTTTACAATTTAAAATCAACTTTTACTGCAACGAAACTGTCAGATTTATAACTTTCCTAATTAATTAACGAAAAGATTTTCGGAAGTTTTGGATATCTTCAGACTTCAGACTAAAGGGATGTGAGTTGTGGTTTTGTCTAGTAACACATACATAAATATTCTGTGGTGGTGTCAGAGACGCTTCTGCAGAAAATAGTTTGGACGCCTAATAATTAGACCACCAATCATTCAAATGACTTGATTTTGGATTAAATCCAATATTTTTAATAGATTTTATGATTTTATGGAGATTCAAAATGTTCAAGAGAAGAGGCTCAGTAAAGGTGCTATGCCACAAGAAATTATCGTAAACATCTTATGTCGTCCATTTTTGTTACCTATCAATCAAATGGTGTTTAGATGAAACAAGTCAACAATATTATTCAAAATTTTAAATGAATCTCTTTTAATCTTGAAGTGTTAGATTCAGCTGCTGGTTGGTCTTTGAGAAGAAGATGTCGGCATGGAGAATACTGTCACCTCCCAAGTTCTTCACAAGCTTATATATTGCAGAGATTAAATTGACATAAGAAGGACCAAAATTGGTTCAAATCAAATCCTTCTGAAATGACAAATTTAGGGAAGAAGATAAGGGAAGGGAGTTGCCATTTTATAGGAGGAATTAATGCTATAAATTATCAAGTGGTGCACATTATTTGTTGATATAAAAATAATGCTGTGGAACATTTTACTGATCGTTTAAGTTATCTGTCTATTCGAGTGAAACGTTTGCTTAATGATCACTTTGGAAAGTATTAATAGAATCATTGAAACAGTGAATACTGGGATTCGTTTCCTGTCTTACCTTTAATAAAGGCTACACTCAAAACAACCTTCCAAGTTTAACTGATTACGAAATCAATCATTAGTTTTGAAAAATATGAATTTAAATTCAATATACAGTAGTGATAGCAACAGCTCCCACTTAGTTTAGCAAGTGGAACCATAATCAAACGAAGTGAAGGTGTTATCAAAAACTTACATTTTCAAATATTTGTTTTTTCCATTTATGGAAATTTTGTCGCAAATTTTGAAACAAAAAATATTCAATTGAAATTTTTTACTTCTCTATAGGTATCTTAATTTTTTTACTTTGTATTTCCATGCCTTCGGTTGCCCCTTCTTTTCTCTATCACTAATATTAATTCTAGATACACCGAGTGTGAATAAATATAAATAATTTCCCCATTGCAATGGTTCAAAATCAATAAACCTGTCAAGAAAGATGACTGTTGATGAATTACTATGCGACCCCTTCTCATCTCTACACTGTTTCGTTCTCAAAAAGCTGAACGTGATTATAAATAAAATACATTTCCTCTCTGAGGAAAGGCGGTAGACAAATAAAATGTTTGTTCGTTCGAGATCTTATTGATTTTTTCATTTATATCCTTACCTTCATCAAGAATAGGGCATGGGCGTACTGGCAGAGCGATACGACAGTGATAAAAGCAAATAAAACCATTGGGTCCAGTACATTTTTGGGAATTATGATAGTTGTACGTAAAATTAAAATTAATTTTAATCTGTACAAGTGCAGGATAAAGGTTTACGTGTTGCTCCATATTGGAATCAGAATGAACCATTTTAACTTCATATAACACATTTCTTACCCCCTACCTATTTGAAATGACATAACTATATTTGAACCACCATTTTTTTACATCATAATTGTTTAATTCTCCCAATAATTTTGTTATAGACAAAAGAAATACAATGAAAATATTTTGGAACTGTCAATAGTTTCTTAAATTGAGTACCTGGTATTGGTTCATTAATTTCCAAGCATATATTTCTGATATTGCTGGAAGACAAAAATAATATATTCAAGAATTAAATTTTTGTTGATTAAAAACGGAGGCAATCAATTTCATTCAACGAAACATGGTGAGTGTTAAAATATCCATCCATCTTGAAATACAGCAATTACTAGACGACATTATTAGATATAAAGATTATAATGAAAATAGCACTGATTAGCCATGCTAGCTCGTTATTCGCGATAAGATCTTAATTTTGCTTATTATTACTTTCTCCTCGAGAGCATTTCGTTACACTACATCTTTCTTGGGACGCCCATGTGTGCTAGTGAAAGTAAAGCGAATGAACTATATCAAGTGCAGTGCTCTCCCCAACCCTGGCCTATTCTCGCGTCTGGCAAGGGTGGTTAGAGGGTGAGGGTTGCGAAACTAGAGAACGAGATCCTGCCAAAACTTTACACCATCTACACATAAAACAACCTAAATTATATCCTTATTTTTTGACTAACTTTATCTTTTATTATTTATTGCGGCTACCATTTCGGCACCCGAACGCCAGCTCTCATTTCGTTTGTTACCTCGTTGGGAACTTTTTACGGGAGGTATAAAAAGTAAGTGGGTGAAAGATAAGAAAAAAAATTATCTAAATGTCGGTTTTCCTCCTTCGTATAATAAAGTTGGGTAATATAATAGATGAATTAAATACCTACGCTTTCTCTTGTAGTTCATTGCAATTGTATTCGCAAATATTTTTCCTGACCTGGACGGAATGTTAATACACACGTGCAGAACTTGGAGAACTTAAATGCGAGAAATATTTGGAAATGCCATTTCGGAAAATTTTACTAAAATTACGAACTTTTTAGGTTTGATATTGTTTAATGTATGTACAATATTTCAAATAGTTTTTAATTTTTGGATCAGTTACGATTAGATCCTTATTGTTATTTTTATTATTAAGAAAAATTGTATGTATATTAATGGATTTACTGCTATAGTCGTAGACCAGTTTGATCTGAAACCATGATAGCTATTTAATTAAAAAATTTATACTTTTCTAAAAGTAAATATAGTTAGATACTTGTAATTTAATTACTACACAACAATTTTCCTGATGCACTCATTGATGATATTAGGAAGAATTACATTAATGCCGTTTAACACTTTTACATTAATCTCATAAACATCCTTACTCTTAGCATCTTCCAAATTTTCTATTATATGGAGTATTTGATATAATTAAGATACCAACATATTTCAAAGAAATTAAACTCTTCGTCAAAACTACCCCCAATGGAGTTTGCTAAGAAATAATCAAAGTTATTATGAGAGGTAGATACGATGATTTTTCTTTTGTACAACATAATATTTTATCAATCAGAATTACAACATTATTCTATGAGCTAATGTGCTGGCTTAAGAACCGGGTAGTTTTTCATTGACGTGGCGAGGTCTTCTCCAATGACAAGTTCTCTGTATTCATTATTTCAGATTACTTGGCCATTTACAAGTCTTCTTGTGTTCAGCGGTTCCAGAAGAGGTTTAAGAGTGTGTTGGGATGGATTTTTAGATATTTAGATGGTTTTGTAAAGTGATGGATGCTAATTGTAGATCATCGTTTGTAGAGAGGATTGCAGCAAAAAAGGTACCCATTGTAGTATTTTCTTTAATTAGTAAATATTGTTATGTTAGGGGAATTTTGTTTGATTTATATTTTTATTTTAATTTTATTGTTTTTCTTTCTTTTGGGCCTCACGTTGGGCGCCAATTTAATTGTTATGTTAGGATTCTATTTGATTTATATTTTTAATTTTATTTTATTGCTTTGACAATTGGATGTAAGTTTAAATTTTAAGATTTTATATTTGCACGATCTAGATATTAATTTTACTTTTATAATTCAATGCATGCTATAGTAATTAGTTCTTTAGTTTTGAAATTTAAATTTATTTTTCAAAAGTAGTTGTAAATAGTTTATTCAAAATAAATATTTTTAAGTTCTTGTATATAGTTTTCGAATTATCGACTTTATGGCATACGATCAGTCCGCCACTGGGCAGAACTTTTCAATGTTTTATTAATAAGCGACATTGCGCATGATTTTATGATAATTTAACGTGAAACTTGCTATAGGTTTGCTATAATTCCTTCTACCATCAAAGAAATATCTTACCTATAAATCTGCTGTTGTACTGTTTTGAATAAAGGTTATTTAAAATTCGTGCTGGTCTGTTTTATTTGACTTGTGAGGATTTAGAAAAGTTAGAGATCTTTATCAAAATGAATATCATTTTGCCATTTGACAGCTAGAAGTGTCCTTTTGGATATTAACAAAATTAATAAACTTAAGGTTTTAAAATTTCAGTTCAGAGTACGCTCTGCACTTTCGGGTTACCGTGTCGTGTTAATTGCACTTGAATTGGCAGACCTGTTTTAAGTTTTTGACACTTGTGGTCCAGATATGATGGCTGACTGTTCTAGAATTTATTGCACGGTTTACTGGATTTGTGTAAACCAAATAGGCCTTGGATGCGCTTTTGAATTTCGATCAATCAGGTGGCTGCTCATTAATTAGGATAATTTTTACCTTTATTCCTGGTAAGTTGAAGCTGCTTTTTCGTTACTTTTTCGCATTTGACCTTGATCCTTCATTTGAAAGTCCTGGGATTTTAGGGTTTACAAAAAAAAGCATAAGCAAGGTGTGAATAATTCTAATTTGTTAGAAGTTTTACCTAATAACCTGTGCTTAAGGCACGTGGTTGAGTGATTATTAACCATTATTTTCAGTATTTTGTCAATAGACGCAAATTTCAGGAATATGAATTCATTTAGTTATTGCCGTTTAATTTTTAGCAAAGAATAAAAGTATATATCTTAGAGAAAATGGCGGCCACTTTCAACGATTTATCTAAAAACTGTCGTAATATTGCATAGTTATTAAAACATTGTTTTTAAGTTAATTTTGCTTTTATTCAGATTCAAGACATGATTTTTATTGAAACATCTGCCAATCAATATTTTCATTATTTTCATTTAAACATCAATATTCTCATTCACGGTTTTGCCACTCTTGTACAGAAATTTGAAAGATAGATTCATAAGCTACTATTAATTTGATAAAAGTTATTGAAATAGTTATTTTCCTAACAAGTGCGGAAAGTTGTACTTTTCCGTACGCGACTGCCGTTGGCCGAACGACGCGAAGCGGAGTTCAGTCAAGCAGTCGAGTGCGGAAAAGACAGTTTCCGCATGTGTTAGGAACAATATTTTTCCTAGGAGCGTGATGAATACATTTTTTTACTTAATTAAGAAACTAGACTCTATTTTAAAAAGATGCCACTATTTGACTTGACGTTTGTTAATTGTTATGTGACTGAGAAACGTCAAAATGAGACAGTCATGACTATATGCTACGTGATTTTTTGATATTTAAAGCTATAGGAGCTACTTCAAAAGAGTTAGTATAAATAGAAATGTTTTAATTTCATTAAATTTGTATAAAATTACCCAAGAATGCAAATAAAAATATAATTACTTTCGCGGAAAAATACAACTTTCGAAACTAAAATGTGTGCGGAAAAGTGATATTTTCCGCACGCTCGTAGGAAAAATGATTTTGTGCCCAGCGTGCAGAAAAATTTTGTATAATTTTATGGACGAGTTACCCATAATCAACCCCGTGCAGTGTTCCCATTAACATTAACTTACATTTAATTAAGACCCGTAATGAGTCTAAATCGTACACCAAATTTGGTTCTTCTAGGCTAAAGTACTGCAAAGACATTTTTTTTTTTTCGAATTAGAAAGCTTGGGGGCTTTTATCTCCTTACGAATCACCCTATATAGATTCTTTTTCATCTATATTATGTTTAATATGTTTCATTTGCAAATTCCATATTGTTGAACTTTCAATCCATTTCCTGTTCATTTATTTCTGGTTTTAATGGATGGGTACTATCTGAACTAACCCAAAATCTATTTTGACCTTTTGTCTCTGCAACCTTCATTAAGCTTATTTTGAAAATTGCTTCATAAAAATTCCAAAGACGTCAAGACAAAAAGACCTTCAACCAAAATATCTCCCACCATGAAAATGTCTAAAACGATTTCCCAAGGAAAAAAGCAAATTTTCACTTGCAAAGAAAATAATTCTGCACCGGTATTATTATCACCTTGTCGATTAATTATTACATTATCAACAAAATGGGCCACTTTCAAGTGTTATTACTCCTAGCATAAATTACTTTTGTATGATAGTTACAAAAACAAACATAATCGAACCGCCTCATAAACTTGAACTGTCGTGACATACAATGTGGCGAGTTTTTAGGAATAAATACATATATTACAGATTAATTTGATATTCCAGTAGACAAAATTTCCAGAATAAGCGGGTAAACAAACGAAATGCGTAGTAGGTTCGGGCCTTGACCCGGGGTGTACCCTTGAACTCATAGCTTGCGTGCGCAAGAAAACGCACAAAACATGTATTCAGCCCCGTTCATCACTCTATTTGCCCCGTAATGTCACCTCTAACAAAGTCAAATTAACTCGCGTGTTCAACAATAGAATATACTAAAATTAGGACCTTTAAATCCATCACTTATGTTTACGGAAGTTCATCGTAAGCGTTATATTTAGGGCCATGCGCGGTTTTTGTGGGGATCAATAGCGCTAGAGCTGCCCCTAGCTTCGGGTTGAAGGCGTCGCCCACCCTTCCAAGGTCAGCGGCCTGACCCGGCGTCGGGGATTGACCTCGTTCCATACTGCAGACGCTGAACTCGGTTGTCTACGTTCGTTTTCTGCTGCTGAGACAAAAAACAGACACTCTCCTTCTTCATGCTTGACACCGCTAGGATGATACATATTCGCTTGGGAGTTTTTGCATGATTCGGATTGAAATTTCAGAGCGGATATTATGGATAGCAGCAAATATTTATAAATAAGCAAGTCATTATAATAAATTTACTTCATTATGACACTTTGCAGAACCTATAGAAACTATTTTTATCATTGCTAACGCATTTAATAGAAATTGAGTCCAATTATTTCGGTAACGTCAACTTTGATGAATAGTTTATGAAATCAACAAATACGAGATGTCTCACTTGGAACTAAATATCTTTGACAACCCATGGAAAAAAAACACGGAAACAAATGAATTGTTATTTGGTAGGTATTGAAACGAAAATCTACTCCACAAGAATTATCGCATCAACAGAAATTTTGCAATGTTTGGATTTCTGCACCTTTTACTTGTAGCTTAACAAATGCTCAACAACTGTAACACATTATTAATTTAACTGATGAAGAGGCCATAAGAGCAATTGCCATAATTGATGATTGGCGAAGTCAACTGGGCTAACATAATTAGTGGTCAACAGAGAGAGCCAACAGAGGGCCAGATGAGCATTATTTCCAATGCAACTTTTGGCGAACGAGGGAGGGATTTCCTTTCATGGGCGCACGGAGTTAGTGGTAGTCAATGATGGAAGGATAACAGCCTCATGTGATTCCATAAATTGGTACTAATGCATGACCACACGTGGCCAGGATAGTAACCAACCATCTACATGAAGTTAATGTCATTATAATGAAAATGGCTAGCTCGCGTTTCAGACAATAATCCTTTGAAGCAAGTATGGAACCATTTAGGATCAGCAATACAGAAAGATCAGGTTCCATGTACAACACCAAATGAACTCAAACATAAATTGGATGTGATTTGGAACAGTATTGGTGAGGATTTTATGCACAATTTCTTTGAAGGACTACCAAGGCAAAAATAAACTGTATTTAGTAATTTAATAAATATTATTTATATCGTTAATTTTTGTTAATTCTTTAGATAGATATTATAGTAAACCAAATAAGAGAATATTCATTCAATAACAAATAGCGAAATCATTCTTGTGGGGATGCTTGACTCAAATAAACAAAATACTACACAATCGAAATCAGCAAGGACCACACTTTCCATCTATTTTCCTCTACGTTACTTCCTTACATATGTATATTTCGCTATCCCTTTCTATCTTGAGCCATTGTTACCCCATTATCTCTTCCTACCCTGGACAAATCTTTCTTCACCTCCTTGATGCCGTTCTTCTTTGTCTTCTTTTACTTGCTGGTATCTACTCTGTTATTACACTATAATTTCCTCTGCCAGTGCTCTCCATACATGTCCCAGCCATTTTACCCTTTGTTATTTGATTTTTCTGTCTTCCTCCTCTAAAAAATCCAGTATTTCTTGATCTGATCTTACTCCATATTCATTTTCTTGTGTTCGAATTGGCCCCAACATCCATCTCAATATTCTTCTCTCAGCTATTCCTAGTTTCTCCTCGTCCTTCTTGGGAAAGGAAATTGCTTCCGTTACGTACATCACTGGTCTAATGAGCGTGTTGTAGCTTCTAATTTTTGTCCTTATTATCAAGATCTTACTCCGATTTAGCTGTTTGCAGCCATAATTTTCTCGTTTGTTTCTTGTATTCGTTCCCTTATTCGTTACTTTAACTCCAAAATATTTAAATTGTCCCAAATTCCATCCCCCCTAACTTCACTATTGCCTTCTTTATTTATTCTCCTATTTCCATGAATTTAGTTTTCTCCCTATTTGTCTTTAACCCATTTCTTCACCTACCCTTGCTATTTCCTCTAGAAATTTGCACCTTGCGCAGGCGATTATTTGTCCTTCTTTTGTTATTACTGTTTCTTGACTTATTTTGCGTGCTACGTACTCTAATGCAAAGTTAAAGACCACTGGTGTAACGCATCTCTCTGCTTATCTCCTTTGAGGCTTTTGATTGTTTTGCAAGTTGAATCTTATGAACATTTGGATAGATCAATGGGAAGTTCTACAACAGGACTAAATTTTAGATATTCAGTTTTGTCTGAAAGAGGGATATCACAAACAGAAAGATAAACTCAAACATAAACTTTTCTTGCTTCCGATTTCCGAAGCCGAAAAATTATGATAAGTTGGTCTCTCTACTGTGTTCAATAATATTCTGGATAATTTTTTACTGATATATATAAATCCTTTCGAAAAATGCAATGGTCATGGAATAGAGTTAGCAGTATTTTGAATACAATATATACAAGGTGTAAGAGATTGTACATTTTATATTTGGATAGGCCAAATCTGTTTTTATCTTGCTTTTTGTAAAGGAGAATTTGGATTATTTTCACGAACCACTTTGAAGGAAAATTTTATTTCTTTAAATAATTTGAATAGTTCTGTCTACAGTCCATTCAATTAACGGACCAAAAGCAGATTCAGGTAGTTTTGGAAACAGTAACTTAAGAAGACATCGTCCTCGACCATCTAATTCAAAAAATATAAACACAGATGAAAATCGTGTAAGATTGTGTGGAGTACCAACTCAGCATCAATTTTTAGATAACTAAGGTATCAGGTAAGTATTTGTTATCCCCATAAACTCGCTAAATCATAGATCTGTAGACTGAGACTCTAAACCACTTTGTTAACTTACAGACTAATTATACTAACAATCTCTTAATTGCCATCAACACTGTACAAGTCCCATCTTTACTTGATGAGCTGCAAATTAATTCTCCACTCACACGAGTGACTATTAATATGTGGTGCTTCAGAATAATCCATGTAATTTGTGAACAATCATCCAGGAAACTATCAGATAGCTCCGCCAATATCGTAGCCAAATTATCATAAAATTGTAATCTTTAAATGCCGTTTTTAAACACAGTTATGCGATAAAAAATCGTTAAACTAGATAATCAAAAAATATTGTTACTTGTTTACACTCCCAAGCGTGGATTCAATAATTGCAACAAGACCACTGATTTAGTAACCCACTTATTACTTACCATAATTACTTATTTTTAACCACTATTATTCACTACTAGTCACTGTTCATTTTCGGTTATGTTCAATCCACTTTCCAATATTCAACTGCCTGCAGTGGACCATCTCGGCCTTTACATACCTGCAGAGATAAATTCTTGCATAATTCAGATGTTGCCCTCTAGATCATTCCACAATTCAGTACTTTCCCAATCCGTTTCCGCACCATTGGCGTCAGCTCTTGGACGACTGCTGAACCACCACACATAGTGTCTTAGGAACCTGTAGCGAGAGGGCATACTAGAGACTTCTGTAACTGGGTGTACAAGCAAAAGAAAATGTGTTGACCCGAGCTCTGTTGGGCTTATTTGTGCGTTTGAGGCGTGGATTCGTTTCGATGACGCTGCGTGGTGGGCCACGCGTGCTATTGAGATCCAACGCTGGTAGGTGTAGGCGTGGTCTGGCTTCACCAATGTCGTATGGTCAGTCGTATGCTGTCACAGAGAGGTGCGGCTTCGTTCCTGCGCTGTCGCGTGATTA
The DNA here is from genome assembly GCA_963680705.1 of Rhagium mordax. Lineage (NCBI taxonomy): Eukaryota > Metazoa > Arthropoda > Insecta > Coleoptera > Cerambycidae > Rhagium > Rhagium mordax. The sequence continues at coordinate 69,785,099 of OY796661.1, forward strand.
GTCATGCGCTCTATTGATTTCGATAGGCTGTTCGACCAACGTCATGTGACCACTCACACGCCCTTAACTTCGCCGTCATCAGAAGGGTTGGCTTCTTTCCGAGACTGTCGCGCAGTAAAAGATGCGCACAATAGTTTTCCATGGCCTCCTCACAAGTATACCTATTTAATTTTTCGAAAACTAACCACTTTTTCTAGAGATAAATGTAACCATATTATATATCGTTGGAAGGCTAATTTAAATTGTGATCAAATAATGAAATAATGTACAGGGTGTTCCATTTAAAAAAATAATAATATGTCAATATCTCGAAAACTGGGGAATTCATAATTTTCTTTTTATCATCCATTACTGCTGACGCCAATTGGTGGGGGATGGGATAACACAAGTAATTGGAGTACAGAGTTGGCTTTCCGTGTCGTTTGTGTGTGCAACTGTTTACGTGTTAATTACTGTTATTGGTTCCAAATTAATCGTCAGTCGTCAGTATTTAGTAACAACTGAAGCCAGCCCTGACCTATTCTCAATATCTCTCCTGCTGGGCGGCAAATTTTGATTTTTACTAGGAAAGAGAAGGAGGTTTATTGTCTGGCCACCCGGTATATAATAATTATTAAGTCAAATTTAATACTTATAGATAGGTACCTACAAACTCTGCCAAAGGAACAAAATACCTATTACTTTAGTGTTTCTTGAAGGGCGTCATTACTCAATTTAAAGTTTAAAGTTCCAAGACCGGTAATTTGATTTCCAAAGAATGTGATGAAATTAAATGAACTTAAAAACTAGGACGTAGTCGTAGTTCGATAACGTAACAAAAATAAACTACCTACGTACGCGAAGTTAGATAAAGTCACCTTGCCAAGTTTATATCTGACAAAGTGAATGAACTCTACAAGGCAAAAGTTTAAAATTAAATAAGATGTTTTTCTTCATTATTGGTTTATTTTCGAGTTTAATCAACAAACATTGAAATAATTTCGTAATCTGTTAAATAAAGCGAAGTATGAGCAGTAAATTTATTAATTATTTAGAATTAGAACGATAACAATTTACAAAATCAAGGATCATTTAGGAAAAATAAATTTATTTATTTTGTTTAACGGTGCGACATCTATGATTCAGTCGCTAGTTTATACTAAAATAAGCTACACTGAAACGTTCTTAAAATAAAGGAATCTCCAACAATATATACGACGTGATACTTGGGCGATAGATGGCGCGGTTTTAAAAAAGTTTGACGCTCTCCTTCCTTGTTTGGTGGCGCGTTCAGTGGTTATTAAAAAACTGAACTGCCATTACCGACCGAGTGACGCCATGATGTGAAGTTTACAGACAACATTCTAAGCACGTGGAAAGTTACCTCATTTGAGTCTTAATTTTGTGAATTATAATAGACGTTACAGTGTTTTTTGTGTGAAGATCTTGAATTTAGACATTCCGTGTCTAACTATCGCAAAAGGCAGAAAACAACAAACCGTAAGTCTTTCCCTTTTAATTAAAATAAATGTCAAGACTGCAATCTGTTAGCAATGTGGCCGGTATTCCATCTTTGAGCAATTTTAGGGTGGGTAATTCAATGACAGGGCCCATTTATATTGCAGTTCTACATAATTTTGCTACGAATGATGTACAATTGGATGTTAGTGTACCTATTACTATATAAAATCATAATATTAAAAGTTGGAAAAAACGTGGCTTATTTTTATTTTGACAAGCAGACGTATCAGCATACGTTTACTAAATATTTGTAGAAGTAGTTTCTATTTAGATGAAAAAGCTTGTGATTTTATTTAGTTATTGTTAAAAAATGGTAATATGTGGTTATATTTAGTGTCCACTAATTTGACCCATTTTAAATGAAATCTGTACTTTGATTTGACAATGTTTGTTCCGGCGCCTTAGCCGGACGACGTATTTTTAATTTACCACTTACCTACCAGTAAAAGTTTGCCTTGCGGTTTTAACCTGTTGAAATTACTATTTCTTGTTATTATAAATCTATATAACAATAATAAAGTAGGTGCGCGGTGTTTGATTATTTTCTTACACTTTAATAATTGGGCCATGGCCAAAATATTTTCATCCGTAAATATTTTTTTATTTGTTAATAGATCCGCAGGTACTTTCTCAGATTCTTTTATTAGATCAATGTGGAGCATGTAAAAGTTTATTTAACTTTACATACCTACCTACTTGCGTGGGTGTGTATTAAGATCAGTCACTGATTACTAGCGATTTTCTAATGTCGAAGCTTATGAAAAAAAAAACATGTTCTTAATAATGTGCTCCTAATTAGGTACTGTGCTAGTTATATTAATGAGTATTGGCTATCATTTTAATCGTTCCTGTGCTTTGTGTTTTTAAATGTTTGTTTTTGTAAATAAATTATTATAGGTACCTACTGTAAAATTTCACGTGGTCTATTTTTAAAGCCAACGAAACGAAAGAGAATTCGAGGTAAAATTTTAACAGATGCCCTTCTTTTCAAAAATAACTATAATGATAATTAGTTGAGCAGATGTATTTTCTGTAGGTAGGTCTGTTTGAATAGGGGACAGGTATGTTTTTGAGAGTTGGTGTGATCCACGGGACATTTACTGCTGTATTATCGCCGGTCTATGGTATTATTACTATACCCGAGTTACCGAAGAAACGGAGACACTTGGTCTTGGTATATGTATTATAAAATCATGAACATTTCTGAACTTTCTGACTCATGTTGTATAGGATACCATAAGATATTTCAACTTATACTTACTGTACTGGGTGTCCCAAATTGATTTTGGCTATTCAACAAAAAAATGTTATCACTACTAAATTTTGAGATATCAATCATAGTTGGCTCCGAGTTGGCTCTGACTTAAATATCGAAAGAAATTCAAGTTTCCAAAAATAGATATACTTATTTATTTTACAAATAGAGATAATAGATCTGCCAAAATAGAATTTACATTTCTTTTTTATCTCGTTTTTTATCCTTGATAGCCGTCAAAACGAGTGTCAAAATAATTGTCAAATTTAAAAACTGTGTATTGAAGTATGTCTTTCTAATTTTAAAAACAATGTGATTTTTCATAAAAGAAGAGATATAAAGTAAGTATTTTAAATTTTTCTATTTTTATAATTGAAATTAAAATAACGTTTTCACTTTTGACAGCTGTCAAATTTTCTGTTAAACTGAATAAAAATGCCATTTAATAATAATTATTCCCACAAATGACTTTGGTACTTCAAAAGACATTTTTCTATATGTTTTGGACTCGGTTTTGGAGGTACTGAATACGAAGTTAATTTAATAAAATTATTATGTTTGGTGGTAGCTGCCAAAATTGCTGTCAAATTTAAAACTACCTATGCAAGTTTGTCCTCCATACTAAACTAATAGAAGGGAAATCAAGTGTTTTTTTTAAATTTGTAAATACAGTTTTTACTTTTGGCAGCTTTCAATATTTCAATAAATTAAAGTACCAAACAGACATTTCTCTATAGACTGAATACGAAATTGTTGTAAAAAAATATTATATTTTTTGGTAGCTGCCAAAACTGCTGTCATATTTAAAAAATGCAGGTGTGCTTTTCGTAATTTTGAAAATAACTTGATTTCCTATAGGAGAAGTGCTGTTAAGTGTTTTAAAATTTGCTAGTTCCATAATAGTCAATTACAATTCTCCTAATTTAAATCTATATAATAAACTACCTGAACAGGTACAAAATTTAAATTTCTTTATGTTTAAAAAAACTGTCAAGGCCCACATTCTTAAATTCTGCTTTTATTCTCTTGAAGAATTTATGGGTACTGAAATATCACTCAATTGACATAATATGAAGTATACTCGCAGAAATATGCATTTTTTATTCTTGTATGTGTGCAATAAATTTGTTTTAAGTAGTTAAGTCCTAAAGTTAAAATGTTTTAAATAATTCTTATTAAGTATGTGTTTTATGTATGTATATATGTATTTATTTTATCCAATACTATTGTATATTAATTACAGAGTGTAAACCGAATCTTTGACTTGCTACAAATGTATATTATATATGTAATGTAGTGAAATAAATAAATATCTATCTATCTATCTATAGCTAATAAAATTAAGTTTTCACTTTTGGCAGCTGTCAAAATTGTTCACCTTAATAAAAATGCCGTTTTATAATTATTTAAACACAAATAAACGTGTTTAACAAACATTTTTTATAAGTTTTGGAGGTATGTAAGTACTGAATACAAAATTGATGTCAAAAAATATTATGTTGATTGGCAGATGCCAAAATTGCTGTCAAATATAAAAATGTACAAGTAGCTATATCTTTAGTAATTTTGAAAATAATGTTGATTTTCATAGAAAAAGATACATAAAAATTTTGAAACTTTCAAGTTCAGTAATTGATATTTATTTATTTATTTATTTATTTATTTATTAACAAACATATGGAATACAACAGGTCGACAGACCCACAAGAGTATTCTCATTATAACATATCAATTATATCGTAACAATAATAAAGTGGTATATTAATACAAAAATAAGTGTTATCCTAGAAAAAAAAAATAAGTATTATAATAATAAAAAAAAAGAAGAAGATATAATTATATTAACAGAGAAAATGTGCTTTCAATAGCCGTTTAAACAGATTTAAACTTAAATGAAATATATCTAATTCCAAACAATATTTATTGTGCTCTCTAAACATTCTGCAAAGAGGAGAATTCATACAATAATTTGATCTTCTAAAAGGAATGAAAAACAGTTCGCTATTTCTAAGGTCTCTGCATGGTACATTAAAATTTAGATTTTGAACTAGTTCACTGGCATTTAGCATATTATTTGCCAATTTGAATAATACCGTCAAGTCACTGATTATTCTGCGATTTTCTAATGAAATTAATTTAAAATGCTGACGCGCCTGAATATAATTATTTTCGATGGGGTAGTTGGTTTTATATGATATAAATTTAAGAAATTTGTTTTGTATATTTTCTATTCGATCTATATAAATATTATATCGAGGGGACCAGACAGAGGAAGCGAAATTTAGTCTACTTAATATATATGCATTATAAACTGAGATTATAGCTTTAGTGTTCATAAAGGGTTTACATTGTCTTTTTAAATAACCCAACATTTTACAAGAATTATTAATTATAGTTTCTACGTGGATATCAAATAATAGTTTGGAATCCATTACTACTCCTAAGTCTTTGATATGTGTAACACGATTTAACTGAAGATTATCAATAGAGTACTGGGAAATGATTTTATTAACGTTTCTAGTAAACGTTATCACAAAACATTTCGAAAGATTTAAGTAAAGGCTGTTCTGCCTACAATATACTATTAGATTGTTTAAGTCATGTTGCAATTTGTCGCAATCAGAAGAATTTTGAATATTTATATAGATCTTTAGATCATCTGCATACAATAAGAATTTGCAGTAATTAAAACAAGAATTGATATTATTAATATATATAATAAAAAATAAAGGACCGAGATGAGATCCCTGAGGAACTCCAGAGGTTGTAATATATGGCTCTGAACTATAACCATTTATTGCAACAAATTGTGACCTATTCTTAATATAAGACTCTACCCAACGGAGCAGTGTACCACTTATACCAACCTCAGCCAGCCTCATCAACAAAACATTATGACTTATCTTATCGAAAGCCTTGCTGAAGTCGGTATAAATAGCATCCACTTGCTCCTGCTTATCCATACAACCATGAAGATATTCACTATAAGTAATTAAATTAGTTTCAAGAGATCTTCCCTTAAAAAAACCATGTTGTTCTGGTATTATAAGATTTTTTACTAATTCAAAAATATGATCAAACACTAATGATTCAAAAAACTTTGCAACAATGTTCAGTTTACTAATGGGACGATAATTTTTTACCAAATTTTTTAAACCATTTTTGAAAATTGGCACAGTTGTAGATATTTTCCATTTTTGGGGAAAATATCCAGCTTTAAGTGAATGATTATACAATAATGTTAGTGGTATATATAAAGACGAAGAACAATTTTTTATAAAGTATGAGGGGATTAAATCCGGTCCTGCGCCTTTGTTAGGATCTAATTTTTTGAGGCCATTCTGCACCTCGATTTCAGTAAATTGAATAGACCTAAGTTCATTAGTGACGTATGTGTTGGGATTTATATCCTCCAAATCAAATTCTTCGACTTCAAAAACACTTTTGAAGTAATTACAAAATAAATTACATATATCTTGACCATTACTTTCCGTAATGTCGTCCAGAGTCATTTCATTTGGTATTTTACTGCAATGTTTTTTGGCAGACACATAGTTCCAGAAACGTTTTGAATTTGAGGTTATATCGTTTTCAATGTGATTGACATATTTTTTAAAATCAGAATCAATAAGTTGTTTGGATCTTTTTCTTAAAATTTTAAATGTATTGTAATCCTCTATCTGTTTATAATTCTTCCATCTATGATGGTATTTGTTTTTTTGTTTGACTATTTCAATTGTTAGTCTTGAAAAGTAGCTGGGGAATTTAACATTCTTCTTTTTAAGTGGTACATGCTGATTTAAAATATCTTTTAAAATATCATAAAATATATCAACACATTGATCCAGATCTTGGTTTAGAAAAAGAATATGCCACTGGATATTTTTAATTATGTTATTAATATTTTCATAATTGGCATTTCTGAAGTCAAAAAATTCGAAAGAATTAATATTCAATTTTTTAGCCTTTTAGCCATATTAAAATAAAGTTGTAACCTTTTACACTCGCTTTTACAGCTGTCAACATTTCTGTCAACTTAATAAAAATGCCATTTTACTATTATTTCAACAAATTAAAGTACTTAACAAATATTTTTCTATAGGTTTTGGAGGTATGTACTGAATACGAAAGTAATACGAAAAGATATAGGTACGTGCATATTTTTAAATGTATCAGCAGTTTTGGCTGCTACCAAAAAACCGAGCAAAAAATATTTTTTTGACATCAATTTCGTATTTAGTACCTGCTCGGTACTTCAATTTGTTGAAATAATTATTAAATGGCATTTTTATTAGGTTGTTGTTGACAGCTGCCAAAAGTAAAAAATGTATTTTAATATTTTTAATATCAATTTTAGAACTAGCAAATTAAAAAAAACCACTTAAATCTTTCTTTAACGGAAATCACATTGTTTCCAAAATTACGGAAGACAAACTCACATATTTTTAAATTTGACAACAATTTTGGCAGTTACTAACAATTTTTTTTTTAAAACTAGTTTCGTATTCAGTACCTCCGGAACCTATAGAAAAATGTCTGTTTAGTACTTTCATTTGTTCAAATAGTTATTAGATGGCATTTTCATTAAGTTGACAGACAATTTGACAGCTGTCAAAGGCGAAACCATTATTTTAATTTTAATTATCAAAATATAAAGATTTAGATTTTATACCGAGTTTTATACCTATCTCCGAACCTATCTCTTTCCTGTAAAATTTCACATTGTTTCAAAATTACAAAAAACGTGCCGTAAAATTTTAAATTTGACACTGATTTTGGCAGCTGTTAGGAAAAAAGAAAAAGAAAGAAATGAAAATTCTATTTTGGCTATTATTTGTTTTCAAAGTAAAGATTTAAAACTAAATTGGGCGAATCTTTATATACATATTTGTTGCCTGTAGACTGATTTTAATTGAAAAAAAGGATATATTTTAATAAAAAATCAATTTTGGATTTAAATTATAAAAAATTATAACTTAAAATCAAAAATCCGGCCGAAATCCGGCTCAATAAATTCTGAGGTCTACAGCGATTTTTGAACGTATTTTTTTTCAACCCTACTGTGCAACGCCGAAAAATCCCAATTGTTTTTCGACCCTAGTTTTTCCGAATTTTCAGTTAAAGATTTTTCCGAAGAAATGCTTTTTTACGTATTTAAGTTATACTGTGTCGTGTTTTTTAAAATAAAGAGGGCAATATATCTTGTCAGAAAAGGATTTTTGGAAAAGCTAAAACAGTTAAAATATTTTTTGCATACAAAATCTTCGTAAAAATCTTTCTCGCAAATGAATTGGATTATGTAGGCGGTATAGCCAAAAGAGTCAACAAATTTTATTTATAAAATAAATATATGCTCACAGATACGAGGTACAGTTTGAAGATCGAACACAGAAAATAGAAAATACATATAGAAAGATCAAAAAGCAATATAAAACGAAGGTTTTAACGAGGGTTCCAAAAAAATGTTACCTCTTTACTGAGAATTTGGGAAATACCAGCCACAGTCTAAATGAAATTCATATATATATATACCTATATATATATGTGTTTTTTTTCGGGAAAAATCTAAATTTTTAACCAATATTTCGGAAAACTTCGGTGGAAAATAAAAAATCTAGTAAAACGGGTCATTATATAAATAAATATGTTTTACATACAAAATCGAATAAAAATTTGTATCGCAAATGAATTTGATTATGGAAGCGATATAATTAAAGGAGTCTGCATATTTCATTTACAAAATAAATAGAAAAATATTTATGTGCACACAGATACGAACTAAAGTTTGAAAATCGAAAACAGAAAATAGAAAATCCAATTGGAAAGATCAATATGTAATATAGAATATAGAAACCAAGAAATACCAGCCACAGTCTAAATTAAATTTAAGTAAACGTGTTTTTTTTTAAATAACTTTTTATTTACTCAAAATTTCGGAAAACTTCGATGGAAAATAAAAAATCGAGAAAACAGACCATTTGTAAGAATGGGGCGTGAAAAAAAGTTTGATAAGTGAAAAATTTAAGAAATTCCGAGAAATATTATCGAAATCAATAATTTAGCAATACAGAATGATAGATAATTCAAAAGCGAAGATTTTTAAAACGAATTGACTAATTGACCTTTTTACTTAAAAAAACACATATAACACAGTCTAACTATGTAATGAGTAAAAAGATGATTTTTGGAAAATCTCATATTTGAATGAAAATTCGGAAAACTAGGGCTTAAAAACAAAAATGGCCACACCGATTTGTAGGTACCATTAAAAAACGAAGATTACAAAATATATATACAGTGTGGCTACAATTTCGTGGACACAAGCCTGTCTGTATCTATGGTATTACCTACTTGGCGGATCGTTTTCTAATTTGGGCAGGTCACATATACCATGGGAGTGCATATGTAGAAACTAATAGACTACATTTTAATCATAGGCGTGCGTTGCGGGAAATAAATAAAGGGGCAAAATTTTACGATTTTTTATTAGCGAATCGGATAGAAAAAGAGCCATGTCATATTCTTATTTATCACCCTCGAAAACATACCTAAAACAAGTTTCATCCAAATCCGATACAGGGTTGTTCAGTTCAGTTCAATCATAGCGCATTGAAATTAATCCTATACCTGCAAGATATCAGTTAACACCAAAATTGTACCTGTAATGTACCTCTACTAGGGACAACTATATTTAGATACATCGATTTATTAGACACTTTACTACGTTGTGTATTGCATCTAATTTTCTAGAAAAACCATTAAGATCTAAATTCGCATTTGCTAGCCAGACTGGCCGGAATACCCCTCGTGCACCCAAAATCATACCATAGAACGTATTAATGAGGATGTTTTAATTGAGGTCTCATTAACGAAACATTAAAATGAAACACTCGTCTACCTGTCTGCCAAGAAAATCATTATCCGTATCAGCAATAATTATTACTGTGCTCAAGAGGACGCGGACGGGGTTAAACCCGTATGAATGAACGCAGTAGAGTTTCTATCTGGTTTATTAGGATATAAAGCAGGATATCCGCTTCTAATCAAATTATTTAGAAAATCCAACGAAGGTTTTTATAATTATAACACAATTAAAAGGAATGTTTATGTTTGGATGAATTTGTTTTTTTTAGAGTTAGAGGGTTGCACTTTATATTTGGGAGTGAACTGTTTGAATTGTCGGAAGCAATGTTTTATTTAATTTTAATTTTAGTGCAACTAGTCCCTTGCAGTGTTGGAGGAGTGACAGTATTTAATAACACCACTGGACACGCAGAAATAATTTTTTTTAACAAGTCTAGTTCGGCAATCTAAACTCACTCTCATGGTATATTTAATTATTCAATATCGCCATAACTACCGTGATAATTTAGGAACTTCAATTGGAGCCACTTGAACTTTATATTGTAGATAAATCAATTTAGATAATACTATTTTTCAATTTTCACATAATGTACTCTTACATATTACTTGAAATAAATTATAATATAAAAATGCTGGTATAGGGTTACCAGGAAGTTTACGACCTACACTGGAAGATTCCGAATGGAACAAAGTGTTGGACATTTTTAAGCAGTTGTCTTTGGGTTAATTTGTAATATCTTATTCTGTAGGCGCAGGGAATGTTTAAATATCATGATCATGAATCATGAAATGTTCGGTTACACACATTCAGTGTAGATGGATACTAAGTACTGAAACGAATTAATGAATTGTACATATAATTTAAATATAACATCAATCCATTACGAAAATTGTAAAACCAATATTGTTGCCTTTTTTAAATAAGTTGTTTCGGAATTATTTAAATTGTATCTGGTTGCTCTGTGCCAGTTTTTAAAATAATTTTGCAGTGTGTTTTTACGCTAGATTTTTTTTGGAATTATATTTTTAGCAAAAATGCCGACTATACCGTGTGTAACACTAACAAGCGCATGGTACGGTACACCTTTTATTTTAGATTCATTTTTTAAACTCGATATACTGAATACACTTATCAAACGTCACTTTGTGATGTATAAATGATTTTATTTCCCCCTCCGGTTTCACTTTTTAAATGCGACACCCTGTATATTATAACATTTTTATTACTTGCACAATTTTTATTCAGTTTTCAGAATGTTTAATTGCTACTTGCACAAAATCTTTAATTCAAAGCCTACATTTTTTCAATTATTGTATTTTATATAATAAAATAAAATAATTATTAGGACAATATTTTTAAAACTAAAAAAGATAAATATATACACTCATGGACAAAATTATGCAATATTTTAAAAGTGTCCGTAAGTTCAATCTTTAATATTTTCTCTGAACTACTTCCCCGATTTCAATCTTTTTTTGGATTACAGCTTCGTTCTTCTAGAATCTTAGCACGAGGAAATAGTTTATATTCGTAGCGCTTCTAATTTCGGAGATATATATTTTTTAAAGGAAACATTAAACTCTTTGAAAAAAGTCCTGTAATTCGGTTTTTGAAATTTTCAAATTCGTTTATAAATGGCCAAGTTAGAGGAGGGGTAATTTATGGTGGATCACCCTGTACGCATGATTGTATGAAAGGGATGTGAATTGGGGGTGCGCACGTCTTGCTTTTCTTGCAGCGGTACATGAAATTCTTTGCCAAAAAGAAATTATTTTTTGCTTTTTCGTGCGAGTTTTTAAGAAAATCAAGTTTTTTTTTTATTATGCGTAATTTTCTGAATCCAACCGTGCCACATAAGTGACATTTCAATTGTGAAATGAATTTTTAGAGTACGTTTTATTTTTCATTCTATAGTGCCGTGATCACCTGATCAATGCCAACCTGTTACATGTAAATTAAACTACGTACCTACCACAGCATTTATTGTATTTAACAAAAAGAATACAATACAGTAATTTATTTATTTTAGTAAAAATAGTCCACTTTTTTCGTAACGTAACGGTCATTCCAAGTACTCGCTACAGTTTTGTGAGGTTGACAACCACGGTATTCCTAAAATAAAGTATAGCGGTATAGATTAATCCATAGTCTGAAATATTTCCCTCATAATACCAGAAATAATCTGATGTGCTTGTAAAAGCCTCGGACACAACTCTTGTTTAGTACGATGTATTATATTGACCATTGGCTTTCCATTCGACACAAGGCATTCTTCATCACAGTATTACAATAGTTAAGAAATTCTAGGCACCTTTTTTTATTCTTACTGTTAAGGTATTGTGCATAAAACAGCTGGCTTGTAAACAGAGCTGAAACAAAAAGACATGACCTTCAGACGATACATCACGAAATTAAATCGGTAATTTCCCAAATAACTCGTATAATATTGTTTTACTACTTACCTAGCCATAAACACAGAAGTTAAGATATTAATTGAATATTTGGGACATTCGTTTGTTTATATTTGTGCTTTCCGAACTGTCAGTTGATAGTGCAGAATTTCTGTCTAATTTAGTAGTAGCTTATCTGTGGCATAGAGCTGATGTTTTGAAGTATCGCCTTGGACTTGGCTGTCTAATTAATGTATCGTGACGTTAGTCACGGTCGGAAATTGTTAGATAATAAATATCGACGAGATGTGAGTGTCATGGAATTGTCTTTTGCATAAGAGACTTGGTTTATTCTTAATAGGCTAAATACAATTGATTTTATATAATAACCCGGTGGTTGGTTGTGTCGAGTGAACTCTAACACTTGAAAAATTAAAATCACGATAAAAACAAGTAATTACTACCTACGTTCTACGTTAAACATTTAATTGTTTAACCTACGAACGGACAAAATTATCCAAAATGGTTTTTGAACCATAACTTTTTCAGAAGGTACCATAATGGGTACCATTGGTAAGTACAATAATTAATAGGGAATCTATGCATATGCCCGCTTTGCCTGTGAGACCAGTACAATCGAAATAACAGTTAAAAAAATAAAAAATTCCAATTTATTAACAAACAGTTAGTAAAGTAAAGTTACAGGGGTTTTCCTTATAATTAACCACCCCCCTACAGTGTTTATTTGAATCAAAACAGAAAAATTTTGTGTACAAAAGTTGCAGTATTTTTCCTGAATTTTAATAATCTGCCAACAAAACAAACAAGTGACAATCGCAAAATGGCGAAATTCTATAAACTTGGGTTTTTTTTAATGGACCACTATACATTATTGTATTATTATTTTTTAAATCCTTATAATTTTCTGATTTCAAAAACATATAATAAATTTAGACTATTCGTTCTTCAGTTATTCAAAATAAAAATGTATGTAAAAACATGATTATTGTCTATTTTAACCCATGGGTTACTAACACAAAATATCACGTTTTTCCACACATTTTTATTTTGAATGACTGGAGAACAGATTGTTTAAATATAGACTTATTATATGTATTTGTAATCAGAAAATCATAAGGATTTCGAAAATATAATAATATATAGGGTGTTCCATTAAAAAAACTTTAAGTTTATAGATTTTTTTTTTTATTTGATTATTAAAACTTTTGTAAGTATATAAAATTTTTCTGTATTACTTCAAATAAACTCTATAGTGGGGGGGGGGGGGGTGGCTAATTATAAGGAAAAATCTTGGGAAAAATCCTGCACATATTTGATACTTGAATGAATAATAATTTTGTATTGCACTTTGGTGACGAATATCCAATTCAAAAGCAATTTGTTTTACAGATATAGTTGTCAGTTTCTAACATTGATTTTAGTTTCTTTATTAAGGATAACGTTTTTTTTTCGGGATACGCAGGGTTGAAATAGTGATGCATACTAACCTATTTTATTTTTTCATTTTGGTCAGTCGGCGGCCAGCTGCTCACCTGTCGATTTATTTAACCACTTTATACTACCTGATTTAGATTTTATTTTTATAATTTTGGAGTAAAACAAACAAAAATGGTAGAAATATCGAACGATATGCGTCATTTGATAAAGTACTTTTTCTTTCGTACTGCATTGGTTATTTGGTGCCTCACCAAATGTAACCGCGTAGGTGAAAGAAAAAGACCGACCGACAGTGTTCCGTAGCATTGGTTAATTATTCAAACACTGAAAGGGTGGACCTTGTTTATAATGTAAATAAAATGTATCATAAATCGTAACGGTTGTATAAACGCAGACAACATTGCGTTGGTTAGGTACGGCACTTGTTTACGCATTTTTGTGAGACACGTATCCAGATTTCCAATGAACAACAACATTGTTTTAATGTGATCATAACAAATATAATCGAGAAACAAAAATATTTTCCTCGAGATTTTCCTTTGTTTTTCAAAGAATTAAAGTATTGATTGACGAAATGATCTTGCATGTTCGAATCTAATTACTCATTTGAGTCATCATATATTAATTGATTAAGACCAGTGGAACAGTGGCTAGGATGATATTGCTATCGGAATAAGAACTTAAATTTTGGCTCAAATATGGCAATAATCGATTTGAGTATGTTAATAATTTTCCACATTGACTGTTTATATATTTTTATTTGCAGAAGATGTCATCGCTAGAATTATTACTCTCTAGATAAAATGTTTTACTGGAGCTGGTAAACAAACCAAGCCATAACAATGCAGTGTGACTCATGCTTTGCCAAATATTTGTGTTGGTGGTAAATTTTGTTCTAATGTTGAATGTACTTAAATGTGAATGTTTTTACGCGGATAATTATTGTACACTTTGCAACTGGCTTGAAGGCCACACAGTTATCTTCCAAGGGTGGTTTTGGTGATCGAAATTTGTTTTGCTTCTAAAATACAGATTTAAAGGGCAGGAGAATCACATCAATGTTTGTAATGCGATTACTTTATTGCTTGCTACCTGAATCATCTTCAAATACTTGCGTACAGTTTTTCAGGATGAATTCAAGTACATTAATTTTGGTCCAAAATATTGAAAATAGTCCCTATAAGAAAAATATGAGAAGGAACCACCTACCTACGCCAATACTATTTGTTAACAAGTTTGAAAAATAAATTTTCCTCATCCATAATCTTCAATATCAAAATAAGGACATTGAGATGGCATTCGATAACACCCTTTTCAACTCCACCATTAAAGTTACTAGAGCGTGTGATAGAACACACTTGTTGAATTGGAAGGCGTACTCGCACGCAATGTATTATTCACAACAATCATGGGTGAAACTTTGGAAGCGTCAGTTGCACGTGGATGTTCTCATGAAGATGTTCTACCTTCTTCCCTCTGTTATGGAATTTTGTTTACTCCAGAGGAAACTTTCAGATGAAAGACTTGAGGTTCTGGATATGTTGAAGGCATAGGTGAAACCTTAACAACGTAGACAGGGGTAAAGATTCCTGAATGTTGCCGAAAAATGGAGCAATGAAGGAAAGCTAAAAATGTATAAAACGGAGGAATTTTACTACGTCAGTCAATTTTTTATAACAATGCTACAGCTCGATCATTTATCTTCCAAACTGAAGGAAAAAAGGTGGTCCTGTTACACCCGGTACCTATACTAAATTCGAAATTCTAAAACTCAATAAAAATTAGTTACCTGGAAAAATTTTTGCAGATTAATATTATCCATTTTTTACAAGAATGAGAAAAAAATTAATTTAAAAAACATATACACTGCTGTGCAAAATTTAAGGAACACCTGAAAATTTGTTCACAATTTCTTGCATTTTTCTAAAAATTTAGCAACTCCTTCCAAATTTTTTAGGAATTTTTTTAACCACTTAGTTTTAATCCTTGGACTAAAACCCCGGAAACGGTTTTGCCATTTTTGACCAAATCAGGTAACAAGCAATAAATCTAGTAATATTTAATAATAATAAATTTTATTAAAAGGAAAAAAACTAAAATCTGGTGATTTGCACAAAGCACCAAGGTTATTCGCTCCACATGACCGAATTCGAAGTATCAATGTATAGTCTGCCAAGTATGCAAATTGGTGTTTCTATATTTATTTTTTCGTGCCTTAACTATGTAACGCTGTAACCCCAAACAACCTTAAGATGTTAAACGTCAACTGGAGTCAACTGGTTTCGGAAGAGACCCTATAATGTATACATGTCGTGTCGACGCTTAATTACGTAAGCCGTACTGTTTGCAACTTACTTCCACAAACAGTATTTCTAGCTTTTGCAATTACCTTTATTTTTATACGGCATCTCGGGCGCCAGTTTCTTTGTTTATAGTGCAAGAAACAGCACTTTATTTTTTGGCGGTTTCCAAGAAAACCCTAGGTAACTTCAGTGAAGAACGGAGTGATACAGGGGTCATGAAATGAATTGCTTATCTTACTAGACTTGAGCAATTGATAAGACCTGCTTAATTAAATATTTCCTACTTGAAATACCAACACGGAGTGTTCAGAGACTTATGTACAACATTTATTCAATTACCAATATTGTAATTTATTTCTACCCTCGGACGGATCGGTGACGCTCCAATCGTTTTTACGCAATGAAGGGTCAGCTCTCCTGTTATATAATGTCGGCTGGATGGTTGACACTCCAATCGTTTTCACACAATGAAGTGTCAATTCTCCTAAGATGTACTGTCGGCTGGATCGTTGAGACTCCAATCGTTTTCACGCAATGAAGTGTCAATTCTTCTATTATATAACGCGGCGACCAATGAGATAACAACTGTCTTCACTAATTTGATATCTCACAGGTTAGTATCTCTTTAATTAGGGTCACGCGACTACCGGTTGACTCAACTCTATGTTTGATTTAGCAGGTCTATTATTTAAAACGCGGACCAACTTTAGTAACGAATGATTTTTACTATTTAATGCATCGGAAATTTAAACATTATTTAATTTAATTCTTGTTTACCCATGGCTCGTACAACTCAAATTAAACTTAAATAAATCAAACTTACATACTACCAGGGGTTACAGGGTGTATCCAAGTGACAAAATGATTTTAAATAACGGAAAATGTGTAACTGAAAAATCGCTTCGTTACAATGTATTATTTATTCCAAAAATATATAGTAAATATGGCTTATCAATAACAGGCTTGGCATCTCTTAGAATGGAGGTTTAGAATTAAATAAATTTTGGTAGGAACTCATCGGGTTCGAGCACTTGATCCGCTGTGTTTCCTGAAATAGGATTAACTTAATAAATCGGTGATTCATGATGTTTTGAATGTTTTACGGTTTATTTGAGTCATATTAACCTTGATTGCCTCCAGTTGGGAATCGGTAGTTCATTGGGTTAAAGCGCCAGCACTTTTAGTGCAATGCATTTCACAATTAGAAAAAATTATATTTCGATGGGGTCATTAATTTAAAAGAAAAAACCACGCAATGCGACGTTTCTAGTAATTTGGAATCCGGTACACAGAACTCAAAGGAAAGTCCTCGCCTGTCATCTGCGCACCTGTAGAATTATTTGAAATTAAGTGTGCTATCTCCATAATGTAATGTCAATATTAGCTTGTAGGGTTTTTTTTTTTTGTAGAATAGTTTTCGAGTTCTCTTCTGCAGTGATTATTTTAAATGATTGACGTTTCCATCATCTTGCAACAGTGAAAATGATCAATCATTCAAAATAATCAAAGTGGAAGAGAACTTTAAAACTCTTCTACTAATCATCAGCCTGCGAAAACCTTTGAATCAAAATATTATTTGGTAGTAACTGATTTTATAGTTTTTCTAGCCAATGGTTTATAAGGGCTTGGGATTTAGAGTCTTGGGATTTAAGAGGGGCTTGCGTTTATGAGCTTGGGGTTTAAGGATTTGGTGTTTAAGAGCACGTGAAATTAGAAACTTTCATTAATATTTTGGAGAAATCTGAGTTAGCGGTAGATCTTTGTCTAAAAGTTTCCCCCACTGTGTTGCGTTGAAAAATATGTAAATTCAATTCGTTGTGTCTCGGCAACAAAAGATTGGATCTGGGCAAACCCAAACTAGTTTGGAAGACAATTAGTAGAACTTTATAATGAAATTGGCACAAAAATGATCAACCAAAGCAAAATTTTCCATAGGACGTCAAAAATAGCCAAAAACAAACAATTTTTAAATAACTTTATCCTGTTTTTTAAAAACTTGACGTGATATGCAAATTCTGCGATCAAATCGATGTCAGCGCACGAAAACTTGTGACAGTGTTTTTAAAATCCCTGTCACCGTAGTTTATTGTTTTTAACACTTAACTTTAGTTTCTGTCTTATAAACCAATGCAAATCACAAAAAACACGACGTTCAACCTTCATTCACTGTATTTAATCAGTTGTAATTGAAGCAGAATTAACTATGTAAGTTTTTTGCATATCCGGCTATACAGCACCGGAAATCATCTGTATTTATAATAAGTATTATAATCTAGTTTAAAATCCATAACGCGCCGTTCTAAAAATATGTTCAATAATATTCTCAAATATATTTAATTGGTTAACCATTTTCATACGGTACAAAGCCCGAAGGACACTTCTTATGAATCAGGAGTGCGCGGTAGTCGATCCTGTTATTAAAATATATTAAAATGATTAGGAGTAACTCGATCATGTCAAAATTATAAAACGAGATAATGAATAATTGTATCTAATTATATTATTTATAACATAAACAATTTTGACACATATAATAAAGATGATCATCTTGATGAATTTTATTATATCATTTTTAAACATTTAGAATGAATCAATAAAAAAAATGTGTCGCATTATCTAAGATAATTCAAAAACAGTTGGGTTTAGTTGCAATCGCAAAGGATGTGACACTTGAAGTTATCTTGAGATTTTTCCTAAATTAGTAGACACAAGTACTAATCCTTATCAGGTAGATATTTGGGATAATTGATAAGTAAATATTTTTTTATTATTCTTATGTAAAAGATTTACCAAATAAATAGATAATATTTGTTTTAATCGGCATATTAAAATATACACGAGTTCTTCAATCTATTTAAAATTATCAATAATTTTCTGGGCTTCCAGGCGGCCGCAAGGTTGACACCGTTCTGACCTCTAAATGTCAAGGTATTTAGAACTGGTTGAAAATGACAAAGAGAAAGGAAGTAAATTCTTCTACGTTGTTGTGACATATATAAGAACTTTAAATTATAATAAATAAAAAACACAAATGGCACTCTAGCGCTGTCGATTCCAAGAAGCGGCCACGCAGTGCCAAAAAGAACAAAAATTTAGATATTCGTCAAACGGCGGAGAGCAGGTCTATATTGACTCTGAAGAATCTTTTCTTCTGACCTCATGGCGGAAAAATTTCAAAATGGCCAATTTTTAAAAATGCAAGATGGCGGCCCCCACACATGATATTTATTTTGAGTATTTTTGAAGATATGTATTAGCAATCTAAGGTAAAATAGAAAAGAATGAAAGCGTTTTCGTGTTTAAATTGTTAATAATTTTCTATAAAAACAAGTTTTAATATTCAAAAAATTAAAATTCATAGGGAAATCTGTTCACGTGAAAAATCTGTATTATCTGAAGTATTAACCACATATTTATTTACGTACATATGTTACAAATAAACAGCTTATATGATAAGTTATCACTTTAACTACACATATTTTAAGTTGTGGAAAAATGCCTTACTAATCTTTGCATGACCTAAAGAAGAAAAAGTATTTTATCAATTATCGTATTATTGCATACAAAAATGGGAATATAAGCGTTGATAATGTATCCGCGATTTGCATTTTAATGGATTTTACAAAAATGTCAACACTGCATTTGCATAAAATAGCACAAGGAAACTTGTTATAAACTCATCAGTGGATTTAATGGCCTATCAATGTTTTAACTAAAATTTGAATATTTAGTATATTAGAGATGCATATCTGAGCAGCTTGGTTTATTTATTACAATTTCCAGTAACATTTAAATCCGACGAAGCGAAGAAAATAATGAAAACAAATTTAAAAAGAAAATTATAGTTTAAAAAACCTAAAAAAATACTCTTTAAAGGGAAACCGAACTAAAAAGTAAAAAATAATGTTTATCTATTAAGACAGTGATGGATATTCCACTAACTCAACATAATTAAATGTTTTTTACTAAGTTTAAAATAAGAATAAAGTGATTGACAAAAAAATCATTTTATTGTAAAAAAAGCGTGGGGTGCATGATATCAATTGTTATAGATATTTCATTGGTAGCTATTGATTAAAGTAGAGTTAGCACCCCACGCTTTTTACAATAAAATTATTTTTTATCAATCATTTTATCCTTATTTTAAACTTAGTAAAGTAAAAAGCATTTAATTACATATACTTATTGAGTTAGTGGAATATTTATCACCGTTGAACAAAATCTTAATAGATAAACATTATTTTTTACAAAGTTTTTTTACTTTTTAGTTCGGTAATTCGGTTTCCCTTTAGCGTGTTCTTTTTAGTTTTTTTAAACTATAATTTTTTTTATATTTTTGAAATCAAATTTTTTTCAAAATTTTTCAATTCAAATTTTTTTTTTTATTTTTCATTTCAAAATTTTTGAAATCGAATTTTTTTCAAAATTCTTGAAATCGAATTTTTCAATTCAATTTCTTTTAACATTTTTCAATTGAAATATTTTTTCAAAATTTTGAAATAAAGTGCTCAACATACTAACCGCACCGACCTTATTTTTGGTCATTTTTAAATCGCCGTACCTGGAGCCTGGGCCATCCGATTTAAACGACTGGCACATCACTCGAAAGCTTGTCTCTTGTAGAATCGGCGATTGGGTTGCTTTTTTTAAACAGTTAATTTCTTGGGTGTTATACAGGGTGACAAAAAGAGTGTTACAAAAATGTTAAAGTTTACCTCTTTGCAACGTTGATAGGAGCAAGTTTTTAAAATTCGTTTTTATGTCATACTGTACCTTTGGAAAGTACCTCTAGACGTTTTTGGCAGATTTTTTATTAAGGCTGTAGAACGACAGTTACGAGGGTTTTCCGAAAAGTGGTACGTTTTGTAAAAAATTTGACCAACTAGCTGTTTTCGCCAGTTAGGTCCACTAATTCAGGTACAGTCTACCCTGCATAAACCAAATTCCTATCTGGTTTCATTTAAAGGATATACAGGGTGGAATGTTTTACTCATGGAGGTCTCTCCTCGGAAAAACTACAGTTTATTTTTAAATAATGATCTTTCTAAACATTAGTACGATTGTCATTTGACTTGAGATTTTGAAATAAGGAGTCTAATATTGTTTTAAATTTATTCTTTGTTACAATTTCACATTTTAAATGGGAATTCCTATTGCTAATACAGGTAATAATGCTAATAATAATAATAATAATTTAAAATGTAAATTTGTAGCAAAGAATACATTTTACACAATTTTGGACGCCTTGTATATTTCAAAATGGTTTAAGATAAAGGCTTGACAATCGTACTTATGTTTAGAAAGATCATCATTTAAAAATAAACTATAGCTTTTCCGAGGAGAGACCTCCATGAGTAAAACATTCCACCCTGTATATCCTTTAAATGAAGTCAAATAGGAATTTGGTGAATGCAGGGTAGATTGTGGCTGAATTAGTGGACCTAACTGGCGAAAACAGCTTATTGGTCAAATTTTTTACAAAACGTACCACTTTTCGGAAAACCCCCGTAACTTTCATTCTAGAGGCTTAATAAAAAATCTGCCAAAAACGTCTAGAGATACTTTCCAAAGGTACAGTATGACATAAAAACGAATTTTAAAAACTTGCTCCTATCAACGTTGCAAAGAGGTAAACTTTAACATTTTTGTAACACTCTTTTTGTCACCCTGTATAACATCCAAGAAATTAACTGTTTAAAAAAAGCAACCCAATCGCCGATTCTACAAGAGACAAGCTTTCGAGTGATGTGCCAGTCGTTTAAATCGGATGGCCCAGGCCTCAGGTACGGCGATTTAAAAATGACCAAAAATAAGGTCGGTGCGGTTAGTATGTTGAGCACTTTAGAATTTTTTTCAAAATTTTTTAAATGAAATTTTTTTGACATTTTTCGATCAATTTTTTTGATATTTTTCAATTCTAATTTTTTTCAACATTTTTGAATTCAAATTTTTTTTTTAATTTTTGAAGACAAATTTTTTTCGATATTTTTCATTTCGAATTTTTTTCAAAATTTTTCATTTCAAATTTCTTTTTCTATGTCGATAAAGAATGATAACATTTAGCGTCATTCTGTAGATGGCATATGCTTAACCTGTAAAATAAAATTATTTTTATTTTATCCTGATGGTAAGGACATTAGGACAAATTTATAAAATTATTGAATTGTCATAGATCCTTGATAAGTGACTATAGTTTTAAGTTTAATCTGACGTTTTGAAGTGGGTGAAAATCTCGTTGAAAGATTCCGTTACATACAAACAAACATACAAACAAAAAAAAAACACAGGTGAAGCTAATAAAAAAGCGTGTTAAAAAAGAATATGCCGAAAAACGATGTAGAGGTTTTGGCAGTATCTGGCAGTATTCGTTCATTTTGTAACTGATATTAAAATATAATTACATTTATTGCTTTTTGCGCAAGTAAAATTTACAACTTTGTTTGCTTCAAATTTAATTCAAATATAAATTTAAACTCTTAGTGGCTTACTTACATACCTACGCTAAGGCTTCTTGAACCCGAAGTCATCATAGTTGCAGGATTACATTCCTGATCCCGTTCAATGTAGCCGTAACATATCTCTGCAGTGCCGGAAGTGGAATAGCTTAGTGTGGGAGAGTTATTTTCTGTTGTTTTAAATAAAGTTTTGGTAATTTTATTGCAATTTTAGATGTTTAATAAAAAATTTGGTATTTTGGTCCACATAGGTAATTATTCAACGTTTCAACTAAATCATCAAAATAATATTCCTTTACATTTTCATCAAACGTCAGATTTATACTAAATAAAAGCACGTTAAAATGCCCATTCTTGAGCAGGTGGAAAAAGAATAAAAGAAATCCATTAACTCGACTTGGTGCCTCTCTAAATTAGTTAAAATATCATTTAGGCATATAAGTAGAAGCTTAATGCGTCTTAGCATTTATATTTACATTATCCATTACACAAATTAGAAGCATTCCAAAATGAGGTAATTACCATTCTAATAAACGTCTCGTCATGGGATTGCGACTGGACCGTCTCCAACAGTAGATCTCCGAGGTGGAGAGCGTAAGCCGAGCAAGTTCAATTACCCCAGCCCAGGACTGCGGCCAAGTCGTCCTTTTACTCGTGATGATGTAAATCACCGATGCGAATTAAGACCGCATTAGTTGAGAGCGCGGTGTGAACGCCTATGGGGGGCTCCCCCGCACGCTTTTTTTTTCTACGGAGTATAGCTGTATCAAATTGCTTCGGTAAACGAATTATAATTCAAAATTTGTTTTTTTAAACGCTGTAAGGCTGTCTCACTTTATCTTTAAGTAAACTCTTTGAGAAAAGAAATTAATGACGTCTTTAGCGTAGTGGAATAGCCGATTTGAGGCAGTAACTGGTTTTTGTTTCTTAAGATTATTTTCAGCTTGGTAAAGGCAATTAATAATTGGTATGGAGTAAAGATGATAATAAAAATAAACTTTGTCAAAGCTTCGACAAGGTAATGAAGCAGTTTCTGTGTTCCATTACAAATGTCTTACTCTCATCTTGATTCTAATTTAGATTGATCTTGGTCCTAATAATAATGATTCCTGCAACACTTCTAACTTCTAACTGATGAAGTTGCCCAGTTTCATCTTCAGACCATGTTGTCTAAACTCTTGATTGGCACTTGTTTTTGTTTTATTTTTTTATAATCTATAAGAATCAAAAAATCTGGTGATAGGTATATGTGTATCCCTCATATTTTTCGAAAATTGAGAATGTTTTGATACCCCTGAAAATAGTTTGACGACGCCTATGCCTTGGAGTTATTTCTGTATTAGAATGAAAAAAGACTTAATCACAAAATGTAATGACTTGGAAACGTCCACTATCCCTAAGTATCTCCATAATTTCGTAGTGTGGTCGCTGTTTTCATTCAGTCCACATGGTAAAAATACCCATGCAGACGCGTCAGACTCCTTGGAAATAGTGCCATGCCCTCTGAATTGAAAGACGAACAGAACAGGTTCATTCGACTTTCGGCTGCCATACCGCTCGAATAATTAGTTAATCGTTTGTATGTAATACGGTTTTTCTTCGAGCAGCTTTTTTTTTCTTTTCTGTGCACAGCAAGATATTTGTGGTATATACAATGTGATTGGTTAATCTAACCGCGTCGTTGTTTCGCGGAACGGTTCAGTTGTTTTTTTTTCCCGATCGTGTTCTTGTGAATGCTGCCCCCCTCCCTATTTATGGTTTATTGACGTTATCAATTGTTTTGTTGTGTCTTCAAATTCTTGTCGTTTACAAGTTGGGCAAGCTGAGGAAGCAACACCGGTTCCATCGACTAGTAAGTTTAAAAGGAAATGTACATTGAGATGCAAAACCTGTTATACAATACAATATAGTCCAGTATAATACACGAATACAAATATGTGGTTTTTTCAATAGCTGAAGTACAGGGTGATCATTTTAAGTGCCTCACTCGATTTTCCTGCTTTATTCTTCACCTAGGAAAAAGTTCAAAAACCATACTTTTTTCCGAGGAATCCGATTCCGAAAAGATAAAAACAATTGAATGTCAAAGTAAAAAGTTATGGCCGAAAAACTGAAAAAGAAAAAATATACACCCTGTATATTAATGCGGAAATGGATATGTGACATTTCACTGATTGTAAATGTGTATCAGATACATATTTTTCACTTCCGGTTTGACCGGAAATTGCTTTAATTTTTTTATTTTAGGTGATACACCCTGTATATTGAGCTCAGTTTAAAGAACATTTCTTTCTGATTTCAGCAATATATAACATATCATCATTATCTTTCATATTTAATAAGATATTGGGGTTTAAATTTAAAATAACACAAATATATGTTATGAAATAAAATCATCCATGAAAACAAACAAAAGCATTTAAATTATTTTTTATTTATTTTAAAAACTAAAGAATATAAGTTATTATGCTATATCTTCTTTTGTTTTTGAAATAAATAAATAATTTAAATGCTTTTGTTTGTTTTCATGGATGACTTTCTTTCATAACATATATTTGTGTTATTTTAAATTAAAACCCCAATATCTTATTAAATATGAAAGATAATGATGATATGTTATATATTGCTGAATTCAGAAAGAAAAGTTCTTTAAACTGAGCTCTATATACACACCCTGTATATATCACCTAAAATAAAAAAATTAATGCAATTTCCGGTCACACCGGAAGTGAAAAATATGTATCTGATACACATTTACAATCAGTGAAATGTCACATATCCATTTCCGCATTAATATACAAGGTGTATATTTTTTCTTTTTCAGTTTTTCGGCCATGGTTTTTTTATTTTTTTTCTAGGTGAAGAATAAAGCAGGAAAATCGAGTGAGCCACTTAAAATGATCACCCTGTACAGTATCGATATTTTAACAAACTTTTTAGGTTCTAGAGTACGTTTTTCCCAATAATTTCTTGTATCAGTTTTCCGAAATTATTCTATCGCAATTTTCAAAAAAATTACCGAAATTTTGTAAAATAAAAGTTAAATATTTGTAATAAGTTTGTTATAGTTATATTTATAGGTAATTTTAAAAACAAGTGTTTCTCATTAAATGTGTAGATCGATTTTGCCCAAACATCTATTTAATTTCTGTATGTATTAAAGGTTTGACAAAATTATTAATTTAAAAAAAAATAGTCTATTTTATTAGGTTTATGCATACACTATTCTACCTTAAATAAATTGTAAAAATATACCTTTAAAGAATAGGAGAAATGTTTAATGACCGAGTCAAGGGTTGAGTCCTAAAGGTAAACATACGGGTAGACTTTATCAGCCCATCAAAAAAAAAAGGTAAATTAAAGACTGCAAAGAGTTTTAGGACTCCAACGAAACGTAATGAACAATCTAAAAATGTTACACGACAGAAAAATGCCTTACACGACAAAAATGTATCAGGAAACATTGCATTAAAGTAAATTACCTTACACGGCAGGAATGCACTTTGCACGGTGTGTATATTTTCATCGAAACAAGTTATAAGCTACAGAAAATAGCAAATCAATAGGACGAATTTTTTGAACGTTAACTTATGCTCGATAAAGAACACTGAATTAACAAAAGGACGACAGGAAAATTACACTGAACTACAGTACCTGGTGATTTTTTTTTGTTTTAGAACTCTCGCTTGTCGCTGCTGCTGCATTTTTGTCGTGCAAAGATTGGCGTGGAAAATAAGAATATCGTTTTATTTAGCTGTCTTTTTGTTGATTTCCTGTCGTGCCTGTGACCAATAACTGTTGCCAAAAAAATACTGCTATTGTGATGGTAAATCATATTCTTTGAAGCTTACAAAAGATGTTGTGTATAACTCTAGAATTTCTGATGTGGGCACAAGATGGATATCAATCTTCAGTAGAATTGATATTTACAATTTTAAATCAATAAAATTAACTTTATTAATTTGAATATATACAAAATACTGACAACAGGAGATACTTTGTGTTTTTTTTTTGGAAATTAAATATTATAAGCCAATGTTAACTTTTAGTTTTTTTTTTGTGTTAATTTCGTTAGATAATTTCAAACATCTGTGAGGATTTACGCGATAAAGCTACCAGGAAGATTGATATCGTTACAAAAACTTATTGTTTTAATGTCATGATTATAAAGTACAAATATCCTTATTAGTGCTTGGCGTAAAGTAATCTCGTGTGTTCTTTGATGAAGGAGTATAGTGGGTGGTACCGTTGTTTTCAGAAAAATTTATAGATTACGAATCATGATGGTTGCTACCTCATAGGCGCGACCGGATTTTTTTTAGGGGGTTTTGTGTTAAAAAAATTTAAAAAAATAATTAACACTTTCATCTGTCATATTTTTGTTGTGATGCATTACTACTAACTCTAGTTAATGGCCATACACAGCCAATGATAAATAAATAAATAAATAAATACACCACATGTAATTACGACCCCCTTTATCCCAGAAGGCTCTAGGAGCCTTGTGCGGGAAGGGGCTACAATTTAAAGACAAGGGACACACATCCAATATCCGTGTATAATGGAAAAATCCCTCTCACAGTATTTCCCATTGCCACGACCGGGAATCGAACCCGGGACTTTTGGGTGAGAGGCAGATACGCTACCATTTCGACCATCAGTCATATAATTATATTCTGAGTTAAAATGTAATACTGATTTTCTGCAATTTTATCAGACGTTTCATGTTGGGATGTAATTCAGAATATGGTAATATGATAATAATAAAAAAATTTCATTGTGCTATAAATACAGGGTGTTTCCTGAGTGACTGGTCATACGATAGTGGGAAGTAGAGAAGTCCAAGGCGGTTTCAGAATGACCCTTATTTCATCCCCTAATGCCCCTCGTTTCTGATATATAGCATGTTTTCTATTTTTTGGAAAAATTTCAATCGGCCATATTTTTTTAATGGCTTCACGGAATTGAACCAAATCTGGCAGATGTGTTTCACTAATGGATGTTTATATCATTCAGTGAACAAAAGAAAAAGTTAACAGTGCCGAGGGCAAATATTTTTAGTAGGGGAAGTTACCTAAAAACATCACCCTTTGTATGGATTTTGGCAGTTTTCAATGGTAACTTTTAAAGTACACTAATAGTGTACATAAACCACGTATTTAGTTTTTTTGGCACATATTTAATGGTTCAAGAATTAACAGGTACGTTTCACGATAAGTCCATTTTAGAAATATTTACGTGTCCTCCTGCAACAAAAACATAAGCAATATACAGGGTGTCCCGAAATAATGTCCTCTTAAAGGTAGATTTCTCGTCAAAAAATAAGTATAGTCTTTTATGTACAGTAAGGTCGAAAACGGCCTCCTTGAGCCGCTAAACCTCCTCAAAGGGGGGCACCAAAAAGTGATTTTTTTTTTTTCTCGAAAGTGACTAAAGTTGGCGGAATGAAATTTGGGTACGACTTTGTACTTATGGAAAGTCTTCTTTTCAATGCATTTTTATTTTTCTACTTACTTTTTAATTAAGTTAAATAAACAACCCCTATTGAATTTTTAGTCAGAACTTTTAAACAGATGAATTTTTTTTTCAAATTAAATTTTTTTCAGAAAGCCACATGTATTCTACTACTTTCAACTCTTGAAAATTTATCGTGAATCTCATCAATTTCAAATAAAAAAATATTTTCTGACCCCTTACATAATAGCCGTTTCTGTTAAATTGAAAACGGAGTTTGATACAAAAAGAATAAGTAGGCATGTGTCACTGTTACCATAATGTCATGAATCAAATCTGCCAAAAAATCACTTTTTGCTGCCCCCCTTTGAGGAGGTCTAGCGGCTTAAGGAGGCCGTTTTCGACCTTACTGTATATAAAAGACTATACTTATTTTTTGATGAGGAATCTACCCTTAAGGGGTTTCACGTTATTTCGGGACACCCTGTATATGGGCGACTTTAATAGTGTGTGAAAATATTTTATTTTACTGCCTATTGTTAGAATTTAACTTAAAATACTATAATTCATTAAATATTAGGGTCGGATCTTTTTGTTAAATTTATGTAGTATTTTTTATATTTACAAACAAAAAAGATTAAAAACCACAAATGAATTTTGTTAGAATAAATACACAATATTAGTAATTATACAAGAGTAAAATAACGCATCTAAAATTAAATTAAACACATAACAAGTTTTAAATAAATACAATTAATACAAATTACAATAACACATCTAAAATCCAATGGACAAAAATAATACAAAACAAACTACAACAAATTTTCAAACGTTCACCACCAACCTCAATACATTTTCTGGCACATAAATTTTTTTTATAGCATCTCTGATCGTGAATTATTCTTCAGTTCAGTGCATCCTCTTCTATGCATTCTTAATTCTTCTCTGGTTGCAACTTCGGTTATAGGTAGCATATATACACTTTTTACCTTTAAATAGCCCTATAAAAAATAGTCTACTGAAGTCAAATCTGGGGACCTTGCAGGCCAGGAAATTGGGCCATTACGACTAATTCGCCTATTGGGGTAATGATCATTTAAATGCTGCACCCTCTCTCTCTTAGGTTGTGAGGAGATGTACCATCGTGCTGGCCTGCAAGGTTCCCAGATCTAACTCCTATTTAAAACAAAAAGTGTATGCTACCGAAGTTGCAACCAGAGAAGAATTAAAAGAAACGCATAGAAGAGGAGTCCACTGAAGTAACTTATGATAGATGGTATAAATAATTTACAGTTACATGCAAAAAAATGTGTTGAGGTTGGTGGTGGAAATTTGAAAATTTGTTCTAGTTTGTTTTGTATTATTTTTCCCCATAAGATTTTAGATGTGTTATGTATTAATTGTTTTTATTCAAAATTTGTTTATTTTGTTTAATTTAATTTTAGAAGAGTTTTTTTACTTTTGTATAAATACAAATATTGTGTGCTTTTTCTAGCAAAATTCAACTACAAAAAACGCGGGTGTTTTAAAGTTACCATGGCAACTTCAATAATCCGAGAAACGTGAAGTGTAAATGTCAACTTCTTTATTATTGATCTGACAGAAGTACCTTGTAACGTCAAATAAAATATTACTGACAAATGTTTTAAAAACTTTAACTGTGATGACAACAATCAATCTTATATGACAGATTGCAAATTAATTTTTGTTTTTCTCATTTCGTTGACAACTAAAGGTATTTTACATTATTAGTTCTTATTTACATTTTTTTAGTAATTATTTATGATTTCAAAGTGTACCAATAAAAAAAATAGCGTAAAGTATTCGTGGATAACTGGTCTTTAAAATACTTGCTCTATTTTGCTGCGCCGCCGTCGTGCTCGAAACATCGCGCGTGTTTTAAATCTTAAAATCCACTTATACTTTAATATACTATTATTATGTGTACACACATAAAAAAAAAATAAAAATCAGTAAATAATCGAATCAAATCGAATTTTTCTATTTATATTGTACAAGACCCCCTAAAAAAAAAATCGGTCGCGGCTATGAGATGGCAACCATCGCGATTCATAATCTACATATTTTTCTCAAACGGATGGTATCATTCCCTATACTCCTTCATCAAGGAGCACACGAACCTCAATTTTATTACTTTACGCCAAGGACTATATATTTTACTAAATGCATAGTTACAGATTATGTACTTACATTTCTTCAAGCAAAATTTTATGAAAGGCATCAAAATAGATACGTAATCATTCCAGTTACCATTTTACTTTCTGGCAAATCAGCGCTGTTTTTTGATAAAATATTTTATTTGTGAAGGCAGAAGATAATATCTTGTTTGACATGAATTTCTGATTTCAGTGATACGTCACAAGTTAACATTTGTTTCAGAAATCGCGTTGAAAATGTGAAAAAACTGAAAAACAAGTATGCTCCTGCGGAGTTTTATTTTTGAATCTGCGTGTTTTCCAGGCATTTTCTACATTAAAAAAATTCTTCGAAAATTAAATTTTATAAACGAATTTTAAATGGGACATACCTTTTGCACCATAAGAAAGGACATTTTAGTTTTCATTTGGTATGCACCCATGCGTCAAATCCACCGCCTACTGTCTATATAAGATTCAAAAATAAAATCCTGCATCCTGCAAAATCCCGCATCTTTGTGTTTTTCAGTGCATTTTCCAAATAAATGCCAACTTGAGATGTATCGTTGAAATCAGAATCCTGCATCCTGCAAAATCCTACATCCTGCAAAATCCTGCATCCTTGTGTTTTTCAGTGCTTTCACATTTTCGACACCATTTTCTAAATAAATGCCAACTTGAGATGTATCGTTGAAATCAAAATCCTACATCATTGTGTTTTTCAGTGCTTTCACATTTTCGACACCATTTTCTAAATAAATGCCAACTTGAGATGGATCGCTGAAATCAGAATCCTGCATCCTGCAAAATCCTACATCCTGCAAAATCCTGCATCCTTGTTTTTCAGTGCGTTCACATTTTCGACACCATTTTCTAAATAAATGCCAATTTGAGATGTATCGCTGAAATCAGAATCCTGCATACTTGTGTTTTTCAGTGCTTTCACATTTTCGACACCATTTTCTAAATAAATGCCAACTTGAGATGTATCGTTGAAATCAGAATCCTGCATCCTGCAAAATCCTGCATCCTGCAAAATCCTGCATCATTGTGTTTTTCAGTGCTTTCACATTTTCGACACCATTTTCTAAATAAATGCCAACTTGAGATGTATCGCTGAAATCAGAATCCTGCATCCTGCAAAATCCTACATCCTGCAAAATCCTACATCCTGCAAAATCCTACATCCTGCAAAATCCTGCATCCTTGTGTTTTTCAGTGCGTTCACATTAATCACATTTTCGACACCATTTTCTAAATAAATGCCAACTTGAGATGTATCGCTGAAATCAGAATCCCGCATCCTGCAACACCCTGCATCATTGTGTTTTTCAGAATCTAATATAGAGTTAACCTAGAAGAAATAAAAATGTGAAAAAAATTAGAAAAAATTGTTAAAACAATTATCGTAGATGTTCAAAAATGTTTCCAATCTGTCCTATGCATACATTTACTTCTTTGCTGGCATTCTCTAAAATAACTGGCGTAATACTATTTTCCACTACTCAATCCTTTATGATTGATATAACCCCAAACAAAAAATCTAGAGGTGTCAAGGTGGGTGATCATGCTGGCCAGACAACTGGACCATTAGTTCCCATCCACCTATCGCAAATGTTTCGTTCAAATGATTTATACATATTCATGAATTATGTGCAGGGACTCCTTCCTGTTTAAAATACTTTAAAATTTAGTCTTGCTTCTAAACTTAAATAACTCATGAAATCTGCAAACTCATTACTACTACTACTTAGTCCTTTTTTGGTTAGTAAACAACTATCCTAAACACCTGTACCAAAAATTTCTATTCATTCATTCAAACGTCTAATTGAGCAGGTCCAATTTTTAAAACCGTCCATTTTATACTCACTAAGATAAATATTTAATGGAAAATAACAGGCTGTTTTATTGTAAACTCCTATATGTAAATAAACCGATATCAAGGTTAGCCGTGCCGTATTGAGCAAGATTACCACCTGGAAATCTGGTAAATAAACAGCGAAAATTGTTGGTCCGTCTGTTGATGTATGCCTGATTAATTAAAATTGTCATCGTCAAACTGGTCGTTAAAATCCTAGTCTGCCGAGTGACTCACTCGGAATACATAATCAATTCGTTATAACGATTAAGTTAATAAATAAGCCAATATTTGTTTAAAATTCGACTTCACCTGTTTTATCGGTTTTAGAGTCGATGTTTGTTTATGAACCAAATTAAGTCCAGATGCATTTTAACCTACATTTTGTTGTTCTAAAATGAGACGAACAGTAGTTCAGTTTGTCTTTTTTATCTAAGTCTTCCTTGGCGCTCGGAATATTAATAGAATATTTAGTAATCAAGTGGCAACAGAAAAGCAAACTGTTTTTAAAACAAAACCAAAACAATCAACATGTTTACTTTTTGTATGGTTCCTTCCTACAAATATAGTAACTTTCTCTTGGATTATTTAAAAGTGAACATCAAACTGAACTAAATTGATTTGGTGATTGGCTATGATATTACAAAGCAAAAATGGCTCCATCGAAGCAAAACGGTGTGGTCGGTTAAATTTCATTGTTCCAAGGATGATATAATTCTACAGTAAATGACAGAAACATTTTTATTATGTATTATTTATTTGTGTTGATAATGGACTATTTTTATAATATACTTATTGCCTTAAATTCATATGTGGAAATTTACTTTAAGAATTGAAAATGGTCGAGGTTTACTCTTCAAATGCGTAGAAATAAATAACTGTTTCATGCCCATTCGTATACCCTGTTAAAAAGTTATCCGCTATTTACTTTACCCCATATTCCATCTAAGTAAGTCATATAATTTTTTTCTTGTGACATTTTATACAAATCTTCTTTTCTTCGTTTTATTTTTATAGTAACCACAACCACACGCAGGAGAAATTTAATTTATTTTGTGCAAACAAAAACGATAAAAACCTTAAAATTGCAAGATTAAGGTTGGGCTTCTTTTTCCTTTTATATGAAGCAAATGTTCATAATGTTCTTTACTTGTTCATTCAATATTTTTTTTACATTTTACGCCACGTTTCCCGTTTTTTATTTTTTATGTCTATTCCGTTTTCAATTTTCTTCCACTGGTACTTGTGCCATTGGACAGTGTAGAAATTACAAACTAATAGTAAAGTGTAGATAATTCATAACGGTATGGTCTTGTTAAACATTATGGCCGATTAATGATAACCTTAACCCGAATATATAATAAATTTGTAAAACTTATTATTCTGCGCAACTCAATATTTTACCTTTCTAATCATTATATTCCCACACATGTACCCTTGTTGTTGCATTAGCTGATTTAATTTATTATATTCATATAGTCAAAAAAAAAAGTGACAATATAGGTTTCTTTTTCCTCGTTTGGGTGCGGTTGAAGTGACATGAAATAGCAAAATTAATGACGTAAGAAAAATAATTGATTCGTTAGAAACCTGATTAGAAATTTTATTTTTGAAATGTGATGTAACATAACTGACCGTTTATCTATCTCACCTAGATGTGTAACAGGATACATATAAAAGATATTTCAGCTGACGATTGCTATATTTTGTTTATTTGTTAGTTAATATTTTATTCATTCAAATGCAAGTGCTGCCCGAAGCTGCTCTGCGTTACGATGTTGGTAAACTCGCCTTCAAAAAAATTATCAGCAATTAGAGAACTGCGCAAAAAAGACAAGGATTGGCCAACCCTTTGACCAAAGGTAAATAGTTCAAAGGCCGTTCAAAAAGTACCCCATTCCATTGAAAAAAAAATCGTGAAACCCTGCACCCACCAAGAACTGCTGCCATCTGGTAAATTTCCAAAAATATTTTCTACTAAAAAATCTTATTTTCGAGAAATCAACCTTGCCCAGGCCGTTTGAAACCCCTGTATATCGTGCACTAAGCTTCATCATCTCAATCACGAGTCTCCATTGTGTTTCATTTTTGGTATAAACAGCTCCTAATCGCTTTACTGTATACAATGTATGTACAATTTAATAATAGATTCCTACAAACCAGACTAAATGTTTATATTATGATAATAATGTATTTGGTAACCTACAGACCCCATATTATGTATGCAAGTTTGTCAGTAGGATTTATCTATATGTATTAATTTATTTAGATAAGTTCCATTTAGTTTAAGAAACGATTCTTCAAATCAATTTATTTGAATTTTCAATATGAGAGATTCTTCGATTGAATATGAAAGGTTATCAAGTGTTTATGGATGCCATTAGCCCTTCTCTTCATTTCCATTAAACCAATAATTACATGTTTTGCATTAATAAACATTAAATAAGGTTATTAATTTTGCATTCAATTGTTTGATTTGGAAAATTGTTGAGATCACAAAGATTTGGTTCTAGTTTTATTATTACCTACATAGTTGAATGTTTCAATGCACTCTTCCTATTACCTTAGTGATTATTATTTAATAAAATAAGCTGAGCATATTAATGAATGGAAAATATTCAAATAATTTTGCAAAAAATAGAAGAGAAAGTTGTAGGTGATATTTTTGAGACATTTATTTAGTTCTCTAATAGATTCAAATTAACATTATAAAACAACGCTTACTGTAAAAAATTCAATCTTCAAATTAGTATAAATTACAATTTTAATATTTAAATGTGTTTTTTTTTATTGTACAAGTTGATTTCTGTCAGTTTCCCAATATCAATACCCAAAACTAATTCAAATAGTTCGTGAAGAGCATAAGCATGATTTTTTTTTAAACACCAGTTGTAGGTATGCTTTTGCGGTAAAGACAGACATTTTTCTTCTTTTCATTTATTGATAAAATTTACATAAGCTAAAGAATTCGAAAGGTAAGTTTCTTCCTAAGAAAGATCCCAAGGAGACCCTGAAAAAGAAAACAGGAATTACAGAAACCTGAAAGTAAGTTATTCGCTACGCGCAGTACACACGGTCGTTTATTAACGCAGTAGGCTGGTCGCTGTGTAGCAGGCGCAGGTATTAGTATTTTGCATTAGTAGTACGGGTGGACCAAGTCAAAAGGTCACAATTCTAATAAACTAGTAAAGAAATTCTAAAATTAAATTAAATCACTATATTTCTTAAATAAAATTAATACCAAAGACATGCTATTGAAATATTCTTAAAACTAACATGCAATAAATATTAAATTAATAAATACCACCTACCTTTTCAATATTGTAAAAAAATCAAATCAGCAAACAAATGATAATTCAATAAATAAAATTAATTAAAAAAAATTAAATACATACAAAAATTTCCCCTACCATCACAAATAAATTGGCGCCCAACGTGGGGCCATAACAATGAATTTTTTACATCGATGATGACTAGTAATTAATAACTTGATGTAATACATCCATCATTAGTACATATTTGAATAATCAATACTTTGGATTGAAATCTTTTTCTGGAACTATTAAACTTTCATATTTTAAGGATTATCTCGGTATTTGTATTTTTTTATATAAACCACAGTAAATTACGCTCGTATTAAGAAACTGCATTCAGTGTTGCAATTAACGCGTGCACTCCGTTATAATTATTATTATAGACACCATACTGTTGTTAACGATACGTACATTAGCATTAAATGTAATAATTGTGTGTTATTGCAATGTTGCATTACATTTTATTTTTGAATAATGTATAAAGTGAGGCTTTTATTTACCTGCAATCATAGCACTGATATTTATGTAATTGGTGAATCATAACTATTATTTGTGATTCAGCGTGTATCCTCGTATATCCAATTTTTGATGCAAACTGTTACAGATTTTAAATTAATTCACGACTGCTTTCACATTCCTTATTATTTTTTTACATTTATTGCTTCGTTAGGTAAGGCCTTATTTATAGGTATTTCAGATGTTTCAAATTTCTATTAAATTAAGTTTCAAAAAATAACTTTATACGGCTAATTAATTATTCCAGGAAACCGTAGCTGTTTCCTAATCAACTTGAAAATTATTTTTAATTTGGTTCATTCTCTCTCTTGACAAGGGGATTTACCATTATTCTTAGTATCATCATGAAAGAGACCTAATCATCATCATAAGAATTCCTGTTGATGATAAACAATAATAGTCGATAAACTCAAGGAATTTGAAAGACAAGAATCTCTCTTAGACCATGACCTGTACTGGAAATTTCCAAAAGCGTTACAGTTATAATCGCTGGAGGAACATTCCATGAAATTTATTTAGGGGAAATACTATTAAACAAACAAAAGAAATGCTCACGAGGAACAGGTTCCATCAGTTACTGAAGATAGGACTTGTAATAGGACATTTTCCTCTTTAAAATTGTCTACCATAACCAGAAACTAGCAAAATCTATCGAGCCGCGGAAGGAGGAAAAAAACTTAAAAAAGAGGGATTAACAACGCTTATTATATTATATTAAATTAACATTAAAATTCAATCTTGAAGCGATTTCTTGGCAAGCAAATATATTTATCAATTATCCAGGTAAGCCGAGTATTAATAGGTTCCATGAATTGTTTTTCATTACTAGGGGAATACCGGTTTACTTGACCTCCTATTGATTATGCTAACTAT
Organism: Rhagium mordax; assembly: GCA_963680705.1. Lineage (NCBI taxonomy): Eukaryota > Metazoa > Arthropoda > Insecta > Coleoptera > Cerambycidae > Rhagium > Rhagium mordax. Next base: position 69,821,496 of record OY796661.1, read on the forward strand.
AGTAAATATATAGTTTTTTTTATATACGATCCAGAGGAATAAACGGGGTTTTTCCTTTATTGCCAATAATAATAATTACAAAATTATTTTTTCTTCAATAAATATAAGATTATTACCAACAAAAGAGTAACGTCAGAATTCAAGACAAATGCAGACCTTCCTAAATCAACTGATTTTAACCTTTGGTGTTTCTCTGATTGTACTATTTCAATATTTTGGAAGCGGCGGACATCCCAAAACTCAAGTCTACAATTAATTCGTGGCTTAAAGCAGTACTCACTAAGCAAAACATTTTATAAGAACATTTGGTTGAGATGGACCAGTTAAAATAAAATTTTTTTTAATTAAAGTCGTAGCGTTTGCAGAGTATATCAGCTATTCACATTTAGAAGCTAGACGCAGTTTTATCGTAAATTTTAGCAAAAACTAGTCGTTTATTCAGTTGCGTTTTGCAGATCCTTGAGGTGAAATTAATCCGTTATTAGGTGCGTAATATGGGGATTTTTTGTTTTATTTTACCAATAAAATATGGAATTGAAACTATGTATCTATTTGTATTTCCATTGTTAGATAAAATCTAGCATCTCATTCATATTATCGCATATTATTCCCAAATAAGATAAATCGAAGCTATTAAAATATGTAATTCTTACAGATTTTATCATTATTTCCATTATTTCATTATCATTCTTACTGATAATTGTTATCCTAATTTCAAATTTAAAAAAACAAAATGAACTAAAAACTCGAAAAAACAACTTTTAGAAGGATGAAAAAAAAATTCTGTAAGCTAGTATATACAAATTTAAAAAAATGTATTTGCATTACCATTTTCTTTAAAATGCGTTGAATTATTCGCATATCCTGAGTGGTGTATAAGATATTATTATTTAAAGAGATAATTTGATTTCGTGTTAAATGATAGAGGGTTTAAAGTTTAGAAGAACATTAACTAACAAAAATAATAATACAATAAATTAAAATAAAGTTTGAAATGTTTAATTTTCTAGAGGGTTCAAGGAACTGAAAGTTCTGCATGCCTTCTAAGGGAGAAATAGAGTAAAATAAGTTTACTGTATCAAAAAGACGGTTTAGGGGCTGTAGTACTTATCGAACTAATCCATTATGTAAACTGGGCCATTAGTCGATAACAAATATTTGTTCAGAAATGACCAGCAATGACCAATTTGTACTTCGATGAATAAAATGAAAATTTTCTCATAAAAGCGATATTTATATGAGTAATAGTGGTAGATGTGATAAAAATACAAGTTTTATCACATGAGAATTGAACAAAGTATATTTTATGAAAAATCACATTTTGGGGCATCAAATTTTCCTATGATAACAATATTCCAAATTTTTTACTCGAACAGCAGACTACAATTTTATAAATTGGCTTTTTTTTATAATCATGTAATTTTAGCAGTCCAACAAAAAGCTTTTTGTAAATAATCATACTGTTGAATTTGTTATGTTGGCACATTTTCTTCGCAGCAATCAGGAGGTATTCTGTAGATGCAGCAGATGCATTAGGCTTGGGAGCACCTGCTAGGATTCGACATTATTGCTCTGCAGCTGCGATTCCTAATCTTAAGTTTGTTTTCATGTGTTTACAAAAAATGAGATTTGCCACCCTGTATACTCAAAAATAAGCTCAATTAGTGCCACTAATTACACAGGATTAATGCACATGTTTGGACTGAAATTTTAAATTTTTAAATGAATTAAAAGTTTCCATTTTTATTTCTAATTGAATTAAAAATCGAGTTATACTTACTGGTTAATTAAAAATCGATTAATAAATCTACCATTTTTTTATTGAAATAAAAAATTTGCAATAGCTATTTTAAATTAAAGATAATTGAATTTTAAAATTATCTAACAATTATCTCTACTGTGGATATTTTTAATTTAAATTAAAATTTCCAGATATTTTTTACTGAATTTTACTAATAATTTCTAAATCATTTAAAAATATCTTTTAGTAAAATAAAAATTTTCAGTAGAGATTTCCAATTATTATTGCTAAACGATTTAACAATGTGTACTGCAAATAATTTTTAATGAAATAATAATTTCCAGTAGATAATTGAATTTAAAATATGTATGTTATTTCTATCTAAATCAATTATAAATATCTATTACATTTAAATGAAGTAGAAAGTCCAGATATTTAAAATATCTACTAGTTATTTCTAAATTAATTTTAAAATATCTATTACAGATATTTTTAAATAAAATAGAAAATTCAGATATTTAAAATATCTACTAGTTATATCTAAATCAATTAAAAATGTCTACTTATTATAAATATTTTTAAATGAAAAAGAAAATCCAGATATTTAAAACATCTACTAGTTATTTCCAAATCAATTTAAAATATCTACTAGTTATTTTTAAATCAATTAAAAATATCTACTTATAGATATTTTTAAATGAAATAGAAAATTCAGATATTTAAAATATTTACTAGTTATATTTCCAACTAATTTTAAAATATCTATTGCAGATATTAAATGAAACATTTTCTATCGGATATATTCAATTGAATTTAAAATATCTACTAGCTATTTCTAAATCAATTAAAAATATCTAATACAGATGTTTTTAAATGAAATAGAAAATTCAGATATTTAAAATATCTACTAGTTATATCTAAATCAACTAAAAATGTCTACTTATTATAAATATTTTTAAATGAAATAGAAAATTCAGATATTTAAAATATCTACCTACTAGTTATTTCTAAATCAATTAAAAATATCTATTACAGATATTTTTAAATGAAATACATATTCACATGTTTAAAATATCTATTGGTTATTTCTAAATTAATTAGAAATATCTATGATAGATATTTTTAAATGAAATAGAAAATTGGGATATTATATCTACTAGTTATTTCTAACTAATTTTAAAATATCTACTGTAGGTATTAACTTAAATAACATTTTCCAGTAGATATATTCAATTGAATTTAAAATATCTACTAGTTATTTCTAAATTAATTAAAAATATCTATTACAGATATTTCTAAAAGAAATAGAAAATTCAGATATTTAAGATATCTACTAGTTCCTGCTAACTAATTTTAAAATATCTACTGTATATATCAAATGAAATAACATTTTCCAGTAGATATATTCAATTGAATTTAAAATATTTACTAGTTATTCCTAAATCAATTAAAGTATCTACCGGAAATATTTTTAAACGAAATAAAAATTCACAGATATTTTTAATTGTATTAGAAATATGTACTGCAGATATTTTTAATTGAAATAAAAAATTCAAACGTTTTAGTTATCTACTAGTTCTTTAGAAATCACATAAAATATAATACTACTGCTTATTTTTGGGGCAAAATATTCGCATACCTATATAGTTTCACAATCTTAAAATTACTGTGTACTTGTGTCGATAATCCAATAAAAATAGTAAATATCGTCGATAAAACCGACAAAATATTACCCGAGAATAAATAATATATATCGTTTGTCAACGTTGCATGTATGACCGAGTGAACGAGACCCGCCACCCATCTCTTTCTCTCGCGTTCCAGTACACGTTGCGGTCGTCCTTGTATACTGAAGCGCATGCGCCAAATTTTCGAACTTTCAGGAACTGTGAGAAGGCTTGCAAAGCCACGTGGTAATATACACCGGTAAACCGCGCTGTTGAGACCGATTTCGTCCCCGCGTTGTACGGTTTGTGTGTAAAACAAAAAGAACACGTTTACCAGGATATCTCACGAGATTCCAGGTTTTTATAGTTCTGTGTCTTGTTTTGTGAGCGTTTGGATATTTTGGTTATCGTTTTGAATATAATGGTATGTACATTAATATAAATTAAGTAGTGTTGAAAGTTGAAACCATATTGTTGCTTTTGATATCTAATAATAATGGGCTTTATAAATGTATTTTGTATCGTAGGGTAGGTGTATGTTGCCATACATTTAAATTGTCTAACAAACGAAGTGGGTAATAAAATGAATTGGACAAAAAATTTTTGTTATGATTTCTGATTGAATGATAAAATGTTTGTCCAATTTTTACCCACTACTTTTGTTAAAGAATATTGATTACTGTGGACACAAAACACCAAGAAGTTATATTTAAAGAAATGTATTTTAAAAAATATATTTTTTTTTTGGTCTTTTGTTTAGGCATGTCGGTTTGCCATTTGGATTCAATTCATTTAAAGTACTATAGATAAGACATACACAAACATTTTTTCAAGTGTTTTATCTAAATATGGTGTGATACTGGAGAAATGCAATTATTATTTGGTTAATTAGAGTTGCGTTATTGATGGCAAGTATTTTTAGATGCTTGAACCAATTTGTTATCGCAAATTTTGTTGGAAATTTCGCACTTGTTGGGAGTGGCTACTTGAAAATATTATTTAAGCAGGATCTCTTAAGGAACTGAAATGTTTAGTTACTGTAATCTAAGTACCCACTTAATAAATATTTTTTCACTAAAAATTTCATTAACAGTAATTTTTAAGTATAATTATTATAGCTGGTTTAATCGTAATGTTCTAAGGACATTTGCCAGGACGTGTATATATTATTCACTGGAACAATTTTTGCGGCAATAGTCATTATTGAATATGACACAACTGAAATTTCTTAAAATCCTCATCTATACCTACTTCCAATGTAAAAAAAAAACTATGAATATTATTTACTCTTCAGATTTTAGCAAATTTTACTCCCACCCACTTACCTTACTAAATGCAATACTATTTGCATAAGATTACTGATTCCTGGGTAATACTGACATGCTCTTACTACACACCCTTAAGTTGTTTATATTTACAATTTTTACCTGGAAGTTGCTGGAATAAAGGTCGAATTATTGGTTTGTCATTTATGAATGGGAATTAAGGAACTGTGTCGTCTCTTAACCCAGTCTTTGATCAGACCCAAACATAAGTAAGTATGACGTAAAGCAGTGACCCAAACCTACAAGACGAGTGTGCGATGTACAATGGACTCGGTCGTATTTTACGAGGACACTTGTTTGATGAGGTCAAACAGATTTTGGAAACCTATTCCGTACGAGATTAAATAAATATATCAGGTTAAATATTCACCCATTTTTTTTGTTGTCCTCGTAATACAGTCACTTGATGCCAAAAAGTACCCAAACTTCGAACTAATCCTATAGCTGCTCGTAAATTTTTTTGCGAATTCTTAAACTTTAGGGTATCAATTTCAAATGTTAAAAAGGAATAGATGTGCTTTTACCCCTAAGAGTGTGAAAACCACCCCTGAAGTTTAAAATTTAATGCTGATTCAAGTATTAAGAGTTATTTATTAAAAAAATTCATTGAGGTCGCTGATTACGAATTTCAAGTCAGAATTTTAGAATTCGCGATTGCACCCCTAATGTGGCCGATATAATATGGGTACAATTGAAAACTATATGTTTTGAGCAAACAACTTTTTCTTTGCATATTCTTATATTTTAGGACATAAAACTTACATATAAGAAAATGTTTGCTCTTACCCCTATGAGGGGGTGAAAACACCCCTAAAATAAAGAATCAATAATTAACGAAGTAAGTAAGTATCTACTGAGAATAAATTATTGAAAATTATTAAAAGTATTTATGTTTCTGGAGTCGTTGATCACGAATGTGAAGTCAGAAATTAAAAATTTTATGTTGCACCCTCAATATGGCCGTTATAAAAGGGGTAACATGGATTGAATTAATCATTTCTTGTTTATTTTGAGAAATTAGGATTTTCTTAGCAGATTGTTACATTTTGAGACAAAGCCCATCCCCTAATAAGAAGAATAATTGCCTAAGAGGATGAAATCCACACCTAAAGTTAAAAAAATCAATAATCAAGGAATTTCTGAGACTAAATTACCTCCAAACGAGCAATATCGTAATTTGCTAAAACGAGGCGCGCTTCTTATTTCGGTCATATCTCCTTTGTAATTAACGCTAAAAATCATCCAAAAAAAGCATTTTGAAAGTCTTTTAATCCTCTATAAGGTCAGGTAGGTCAAATCAGTTCAAAGGTTGTCAGTTTTTCTGTATGCATCTTAAATGCGTCAATTAAAAAAAAAAAGCGTTTTAACTTCAAACACTTCTATCTCCTAACCTATTAACTTTAATCAAAAAAATAAAAACGGTATCATTTTCCTTAGTTGCCATCATTGTTTGTCTCTGGTAACCTCAAAGCCAAAAAATTCATTATTTAAAAAATTTTTAAAATACTTTACTTAAGTGTAGGTAAAGTCTTTTAGATAATGCATCCATTACGGAAAAATAATTTTGAGCGTACCTATATGTACAGGGTTAGTTTTATTAATGTAAACCCCCCATTTTTATTTTTATCTTTGACGGATTCCAAAAATTAAAAACCGGCCTTACACGGTTTTTTATGTAGATTCCACTCCTGCTAACGGATTGACAGTAGCGTTTTAAATATACAGGGTACGCAAAAAAGTTAGGTTTTTTTAAATGGAACACCCTGTATATTTTGACAAATTTGAATTCCTACAATCATTCTGATTACAAATATATACACATATTGTATAATCGCTGTACTGGTTTGTGAGTTATTTTCACTTTATTATGGATACGTTGAAACAAAAGCGTTATTTTATAAATCATATAATAAATTAATAAATGGAATAAATCGAAAACAAAACAAAATATATGAATTATTAAAACAAATTATATAACATTTTCAACATAACCAACCGCCATTAACTTCGATACATTTCAAACCACGTTTAATAAAATTCGAAAGAATTTTTCAAAGAAAAAGTGCTGCATCCAAATTTAGCAGTTATATTTTTACAATTTGATTTTTTTATTGTTTAAAATTTTCCACTGGTTCACTGTAAATTTTTTCTTTGAGCGATCCCCAAAGAAAATAATCTACTGGATTAAGGTCCGGACTACGTTCGAATTTTATTAAACGTTGTTTGAAATGTTGAAAATGTTACGTAATTTGTTTTAATAATTCATATATTTTGTTTTGTTTTTGATTTATTCCATTTATTAATTTATTATATGAGTTTATAAAATAACGCTTTTGTTTCAACGTATCCGTAATAAAGTGAAAATAACTCAAAAACCAGTAACGCGATTATACAATATGTGTATATATTTGTAATCAGAATGATTGTAGGAATTCAAATTTGTCAAAATATACAGGGTGTTCCATTTAAAAAAACCTAACTTTTTTGCGTACCCTGTATATTTAAAACGCTATTGCCAATCGGTTAGCAGAAGTGGAACCTACGTAAAAAACCGTGAAAGGCCTGTTTTTTAATTTTTCGAATCGATCAAAAATAAAAATAATAATGGGGGGTTTACATTAATAAAACTAACCCTGTACCTACATCTAATAGTAATGACATGACTAACAAATAACACAATTTGGATTTTTTTTTCCAATTTGGAATTTACTGAAACAAAAAAAGGGCACTTTTTTTGGTAAAAATCATAATTTTGCCTCTATTTTCCTTGTATCATTTTTGATTTAGCAGATATCAAAATGTGCCAAAAGGCAATTTTAAGCCACAATTTGATTCAAGGTAAGATGTCGAAAGATTTTTTTAAACCAGCTCATGACCTTTTCAAGGCCTACGTTCAAATAAACCTGAAACGAACGTATCTTCGCAACGATGAGCCTAAATAAATTTTTATTTCATGGATTATTTTTGTTATTTCATTAGCTAAATTTTTTGTTATAACAAACTTTTTCGAAAATGTGGTCCTATTTGAGTAACTTGCTTAAAACCTCGCTTAAAACCTTCGAAAAATCAGTATTTTTTGCTTAAAAACCAACTCGGCGGGTATTAAAGCAAAAACAACTTTTATAGGGTTTTTTTGGGATATATATAGAATTCAACGATCTACACGTTCCAATAGTCGCTTTTTTTTTCAAAACCCCTGAATTGGGGTGAAACAGCACCCTTATTCCTATTTAATACATATATGATATTTGACCCATTTCGAATCAATTTATCCAAAAATATTTGAAATTAAAACAGCTATAGAATTGATAGAATTAGTTCGAAACTCGGTTCGAAGTAACTACTGTCATTCCTGTTTTAAATGTTATTCGGATATCTTCTTATTTTTTGTATTATTACATTGTTTTCCTAAGTAGATTGATGGTACCTACTGTAGTTGATTTTGACTTGATTTTTGTATAGTGTTTTAATAGTTCTACTTAAAAATCTCATTCAAAATCTTCCAATTTAAAATGTATGAAACAAAAGTAAGTATATGACATGACGAAGACTTCCTTGTCCTCATCTCCGGCGACATGCTTGACTCCATTTTCTTCAATTTCTACAATCAACAACTTTAACAATACAATAATAAATAAAAATAAAATTTGGCAGTTCCCACCCACCAACAACAAATATAAAATGTGAAAATGTCATTTGCATATACAAATGTGCCAAATCAGTCAATTTGGGTTTTCATGCCCAATTTCTGTAGGCCTAGGTATAGTTTTATCGTAAACGATACAAATTTCTGGTGTCACTCGGTATTAAACAACACCATATTTACTTATGGATTAGGGAATGCACTCGTGGCGTACAAACGGCTCATTAATGGCGTCCCGCACGCAACTAGTTCTGTTAGCTATAAGTGTTTTCGGTGCATTCATCTGGAAGTTTTCATTTTCGATTCTAATTAAGAATACATATGGCGTGTAATTTTAAATCAAAACCTACAACTACAGGCAGAACTATAATTTTTAAATAATTTACGAATAGCATTATTATTGTGCCTTGAAACAAAAAAACGAGACAAAAAAGTATAGAGTACCGAACTCGGTACCGAAGTTAAGGAATGTTCACCATTTTTAAACAAAATGAAATTTTCGTGATTAATTTTCTCGTTCATTTTACCCTCGATTTTACATACGAATTATGTCAATGACAACAAACGTTTGCCAAACGTTTCTCAACTTTGATCAGTTATTTGAAATTTTTTCGATAACGCTTGAATACAAATCTTAACCTATTTGAGATATTTCGTCTTGAATTTTCACTTCCAAAGTCACATAGGTATGGCAGCAGGAGCTTTTTTACTTTTAATTTGAGATAACCCCATAAAAGTAATCCATGAATGTTAAGTATGATGAACCAGTTTAATCTCCTTCCGTTTCAGTATTTATTTTCTTCTAAATTTCATATTTACTTAGGATTTAAGCGGCCTAGAGAGATAAGCTTCCAATTAAAGAGCAGGTAATATGCAAATAAACAAAAAAATGTAGACAGAATCTGGGACGAAATGATTTCAAAAGCCTTCACCAATATTTTTGAGCCGATTCTCCATAATATATGTACAAAATTGTCTGTAAAAGTGGGTTCGTAAATCCTATAAAATGAAAACTATGACTTTAGAGATTTTGTTATACCTATTACAAAATATATTCACAAGAACGCTGATTGATTGACTGACATTGGCCACCGTGAATTTAAACCATGTCGCACTGAACAAAGTAAGTTTTTGGTGCTGAGATTTTGAAAATTAATTGAGAAGCATTTACAAAGTACGAACTCGTGTTCATAAGAACTTTTGTTTTGTTTTCTGAAAAATGTTCCCCTAACTGCGTCTCAAGTTACTGAAGTGACTACCTGAAATCTGGAAGATTATATGTTAGCTGGCGAGACAATGTATGCACAAACTATTTCTCCATCAAACAATATACGATGTTACAGCATTGTTACCATTATATAATCTTTATAAATTTATATTTAATACATTAGCACATTATAAGTTGCATAAGCCCAAAAAAGAAAAAATTAAAAAAAAAAAAATTGTTTATAACAATTATATGTTTATTATTTGGATATTGCAAATGTGCCCATTGTTATTATTTTCGTGAGCTACCCCAAATTAAAAAAAAAAAACGTCGAAATTGGCCGGAAAATAACGGAGATATGACGAATTTTTCTCGCTACCCCAATTTTAAACTCGTTTGATCAAAAATTCAGCTGTCCCTTGAGCCAAACAAATTGAAGACGCTCTAAAATCACTAATTATTAAAAATTATATTTTGACCTCAAAAAGGGCCCGTTTTCAATAGGACTTGATGAATTCACAAAATTCAAGATCTTATTAACAACCAGTTTCAATTTTGGCCATAAATATTAATAAATAAACGTTTGGCGCATTAAACAATTTAAAAAATTATCTCGGCTCCTACATGTCCCAGAGCAACAATTTTTTTTTATAAATTTGTAGAAAAATACCAGCAACTCAAATATGAAAGATTTGTGCAGATACGTTCATTTGTTGTAAAGTTATTTGCAAAAAACGCTGCTCCGAAAAGTAGCAATGTTGTTAACGCCATTTTGACGGTCAAAATTATTGAAAATCGATACGCCCATAACAGATTCGTAAAATTGACGTCTTGACGAAAAAAATGAGCTGTGGTTGAATTATTTTTGATAACGTTAATAGGTCAATTTTTCATTAAACATTTGGGACGTTTTTAATAAACAAATAGAATTTCTCGAAAACTAATAAACATTTTAAAACGAAATTTTTTTTGTAAGTTGAGGGTAATGAGGCACATATTCCACCAAAGTTTCAAGAATCTAGCATTTTTCCTTTCAGAGTAAAAAATGCTTGAAATTTTCGAAAATTTCGTTGGTTTTCGGCAATTATTTAAATAAATAATCAATAAAAACACCTGTTTTTACCTACGGCTATCTGAAACGAATTAGTTACAGATTCCCGTTCACATCGTCTAATTCTACAGGCCTACATCCCAGTCCGAACCAAATCACAAATAGATAAATTTTAAGTGCGAAATAGAATAATTTTTACAGGAGACAAGGTAGAGACAAATTTAACATTTCACCTGCAATTCTTTAATTTAAATATATTGATAAAATGTTAACACAGTGTAACCTCGATTATTTGAACTAATTATTGCAACAAAATTTAAAATACTACATATTTTGTAAAAAAGTAAAACTGAACATAACGCTAATACCCGAGGGGTAAACCGCCGGCAAAAATCGTGTACACCTACTTCCACTTTTAAAAAACTTCCACGTACTTCCACCAAACTTCCACGTACTTCCACCAAACTTCCACGTACTTCCACGTACTTCCACCTACTTCCACCAAACTTCCACATACTTCCACCAAACTTCCACATACTTCCACCAAACTTCCACATACTTCCACCAAATTTCCCTCAACTTTCTTTCGAGCTTTCTTTTGAACTACTCTCGGAACTACCTAATAATAATAATTTTTTAATTATTATTATTAGGTAGTTATTATTATTATTATTAGGACTAAATAAGGCGAGTTTTCGCGTTCGGCTCATAACGTTTATTTCAAAAACAAATAAACTTAGCGACCCAAAAACAAAAAACATTTGAAAACCAGTCTTGTTTCCTAGGGCAGTCGTGTAGTTTTCGAACTTAATTTGTAATTATTGGGAATTAATTAGTAAAATATGCAATAAAATCGCATGTTTTCAATTTTTTTCCGATATTTAAAATAGACTTTATTATAAAAAATCGGTTACACGAGGGAAGTGTGCCACATTAGCTTTGCAATGATACCAAAATATTATCGATTTGATAAAAATACTCAAAATTCTATGCTATATCCCGAACGTCTGCAGCACTCGAAAAACCGAAATAATAAAGTAGGTACAGCGGTCAATTAATTTCGAAAAACTATTACACGGCCTCGTACACGGTAACCCTAGGAAAAAAGAGCCTTTGATTGTTTTTTGTTTTGAGTCGCTAAGTTTATTCGTTTTTACTATGTGTTACGGCTGCCAATCGTGAAAACGGGGCGAATGAAGGACTCTTTATATTATCTATTTTGGTGATAAGCATAATCTAGGGGATAGGTAATAGACGTCAAATTAAATAAAATGATTTATTTACATGCATTAAGCAGTTTTATTATTATAAATGCAAAACAAGTAAATAAAAATACCTAGCTCTAATTTAATTTTAAAAAAATAACAAGTCTTCCTTCTCTTTGGTTATAAAATGAAGTGCTAAAGTAAAAGTAAAGAGAATGGCCCAACTCCCTGTAATATTATCGGACCATAATATTATATATACAGTGTGTCCCACTTTTTACCACTACACCCCAATATCTCGGCCATTTGTTGATCGATTTTGATCAAATTTGGTATACTTCTTTTCTTTCAGATTGTGCTTAAAAAGTTATTAATAAAAATTTTTTTCAAACTTAAATACGCCTACTATGATCAAAAGAAATTGGCAAAAATTAGGAATTTATATTAGCGATTGAGATAGGGTTTTTGTTTTTACAGATTCTTGTTCAGCATGACCTAAAACGCCTATACCTATACCAAATTTCGTTAAAAAATATTTATAAAAAAAGTGATAAAAATCTAAGATTTCAATAATAAAAAATAATAAAAGTTGCGTTATTTGATATTTTCTAAAAAAAAGTGCCCTAATGCTTAATTAGCGTCATTGTATCACCCGACTACCAAGTTATGTAAATATCCGACAATAAATAATTTCAATAGTAGGGAATTTTTATTGAAATCTTAGATTTTTATTATTATTATTTTTTTTTTGAAGGCATGAATATTGGTGCATATTCTACAACATTTCCATTTAAAATCATCCCTTTCTTCTAATTTTACAACGGGATCAACCATACGATTCTTCGACATTTCGATCGCAGACTTACTATCACATATAAATCTTCTTAATAGATCGGAACTTACTCTTTGGTTTTCTGTGCTTAACAACCAACACAATGAACTTTTTTTGACAACAGATATTTTGTCCTTGATAAAAACGCGTACAAATGGCCCCTTAACATAAAAGTTACCTCCTTTGCCTCTGTCTGTATAGTCTTTCAATAACCAACTTTTCAGATACTTCCACCGTACTTCTACTTACTTCCACCAAACTTCCACCAAACTTCCACATACTTCCATATACTTCCACGCACTTCCACATACTTCCACATATTTCCACATATTTCCACCTACTTCCACGTACTTCCATCAAACTTCCAGTGGGTTGTACACCTACTTCCACTGGCGGTTTACCCCTCGCTAATACCTCTTACAGAAATTAGAAAAAATCTGTAATTTTTCGTTGCTTAATAGCCCATTTTTTCGCTCTATTTTGCATTTCCTCCAGGAGAAATATGCGATGATGGACTTCCCCATTATCCTTTGCCCATTTTGCAGATTTCTCAAAACATACTACTGCATTTCATGTGCTTCAGTAGTTCATTTAGTTACTATTTTTGTCTTCATATTCTTCGTCATACTCTTCCTCTTTTCCAAATTCTGTATATTCTGGAAAATGTCGTCAGCATTCATTATTTTCATTAGCTTTTCCTTTATTAAATTCTTGCTGAAAACCTCTTAAAGTTGCTGCCAAAGTCAAAGTAACAAGAGGTGTAAAATCTTCATCTTCCCTTATACCAAAATTGACTGATGGCAAAAGTGGTTTTCAAGATTTTCTTATTAAGTTTCTATTCAAGATCGAACAAGGCTCAACCAACAGGACAATAACATCTTTCATATCAATTTTTTTAGATAATGCAGTTTTCTAGTCTGGATAACACATTGATCCCATCAGTTGGATCAAGGGTGTGCAGTTCGGAGCATTATTGCTATTGGGAGTAGTCTCAATTTTAGCTGTTTTAGACTCAATTTCAATTCGTCGATTTTTTTCAAGTAGCTTCATCCTAAGAGGTGTTACAGCTCACTGATAGGTCACCAGACAACTTTTCTCCAGATATTGATAACTGTCGAATACCCATATCGATTTTTAAAATTTTGGAGCCATCCAGAAATTTTTCGCATTCGTAATTTAGTTTAATTTGGTTTTAAAACAAGCAAAATATTTTATTCATTTGGCATGTATTAAATAACGGTAGTTTACTCCTGTTATATTTTATGATTTTTACCTTTTTATTTTTGAAAATTTGAAGAAAAGGCCCAACATCTGCCGTACCTTGCCTTAAGACCGTGGAATCTTTAATATGCGAGTACGTAGGTAGGTACCCATAATATGCGTCATACGTCGCAAAATTGTGTTCAATTATGCAATATTTCAATAATTTTGACAACGCAATAAACATAAACTGCTTCCAGATAACAGTAGTAGTTACTGCATTATTAATTATTGTTAGGTGTAACGAATTGCGCAATATTTTACGGTTAGTAAAAATTTCTCATTGTTAAAGCCATATATTTTATTAAACCATTTTGATCGCATTCAGTGTAGTTTGTCCAGATTATAAATCTTGGTGGGCGGTCGTGCAGGTTATGAACCAGGTTGTTAAATCAGTCGCACGGTTTGTAACGTGTTCAATTAAGAAGGCGACCTTAACTATGCAGTTTTTTCAACATTCCTTGATTATATAAAATGTCGTACCATTCTCTTAAGCACTTTCTATTTCATTAATGAAAGAAAAGCATGTACTTGCTCGCCGCTATTATTAATTCATTTTGCCTTAAGGTAAGGTTAACAAGTTCTGTATGAAAGTTACCTATATTTAGGTTGATTTGGAAGGTTACAGAAATACACTGTACTTTGCCACTCTACGAAGTGCCCTGTTTAAAGTGCAGGTCCAATATCTTGATACCGAACAAGTTCAAGTCAAAACTGCTTGGAGAAGCTTTCACCGGGTTCGATTGTGAAGAAAAATTTGTACCAGATACTCGAATTGGATGTGTGTTCCTTATCTCTAAATGTGCGGCTATCCTCTCAAGGATTCCTGAGGGATAAAGGCGATTGGATTACTTGTGGTGTCTAATAGTTTTTTTTACAATTTCTTTGGTTTCATATTTTCGTATTTGTGAAATTGCAGTACCAACTGGCTTGTCAGTGTCACATTTGCAAAATGTCGGATGAGCCATAGGTGGCTTTCTCATTTTCACCTCATTGGATTTCATAAAAATGCTGAACTACTTTTTTTTTAAATTTTTGTTCTCGCTCCACCAACCACGGAATCGTGTAAGTTAAATTGAGATAACATTGATTGCAAATAGCATTGTTCGTACTTATTAATTTAATTACTGTTAAATGTGATCACGGTGTTACTGTTAAATTTCTTAGTTGGAATTTCCGATTCGCTTGAAGCGAGTTACGTTCGCATTTGTATGCATTAAAGATTGTTCTAATGTTAGGTCTTGTGGTCGTCCACTCCTATTTGACATGTTAAAAATAAAAAAGTCAAAAGGCCGCCTTTATAAAGTCGTGGGTAAGAGAACATATTTTTGTTTTGTTCTATTGAGATATATTTATGTTGGTATGTAGGTTTCTTTGTTAACTTTCCAATATGATGAAGCAGAAATATTTTCAAATAAATATAGTGACTTTTTATCGCTACATTTGCTATGCTGACAATCAGCAACAGTAGGAGATAATAATGGACGAATTCTGAGTTTGACGTAGACACAATCTATAATTTTACACCCCTATGATGACGCTCGCAGATGCGCCCATCCCCTATGCTTAGTCGACATGATTCTGTCTCGACTTGTTTTAGGTCTTTGTAATCCGTAAAAAATTTTAATTTCAAACAGAAATTGCCAGAAATCCATTTTTCTGTCGATCAATAATCCTGAGAGTAATAATGCATTATTTTGCCTTTAGTACCTATATGGAGTTTAAGATCCTACTAACGTTAATTTAAGAAATGAGTAAGAGTCAACTACGCCGTAATTTGTTTATTGGTCAATATGTTTCAAAATTTCATAATATATCATTAACATATCAGAATATAACTTAAAGGTTAGCCATTAGGTAATAATGAAACACTAAAAGTTTTATAGTTAATTCTCTTACAAAATTAATAAAAGATTATGGCATACATAAAGGACGTAGTAGTGGTATAAACGTACCATATTTTATAAACATTTCTGAAGGAAATTAATTGCCACCTAACAAAAATACAGGGTGGCCAGCCATATTTTGACCCATTCTGATATTGAATACTTATGGAACGCAAAAAGCTGTCGAGGCACAGATTTCGCGGATTAATTTTGAAATTTTTTTAAGGAGATTTTCATTTTCTGGCAACCTATTTTTAAATATAAGAAATTTTGTAATTTTGCATAACTTTGTCGTTTCAAATCATATACCTACATTTTTCCAAATTCGTAAAGTTTGTTATTTTGGAAAATGTAGTTATTTTTTAAAATATCACTTTTTTTATGAACCTCCGAATAAATTGCTACATATCAATAAATACTTGACTGCGAAAGAATTAAACGACTTAATTTCAGCAAACGTGGTTTTTTTCAATCGAGATTTCAATTTTTTCGAATTTAACAAACAATTTTGCTTTAACAGCAGAAAATTAAAAAAAAACACTATGACGATGCTTTACAGATTTTATTTGTAAATGAGTAACAACATATGTTGGCTTTGCATATCTCCAAAGCCGAATATGATTTAAATTGAATTTAATCTAAACGTTAGGGGGCAAGGTCGCAATATTCGTAAAGATAATTACATTAAAAACTTGACATAGTTTACTTTAAATTTCGCACACGCTCTTTTGTTTTAAAAATAGCAGAAGTCACATACATACGTATTCCTCGTTGTTGCATTTTTTAAATACTATTTATAGAGAAAAGGTTGCTGCATAATGAGTGATGAAATAACCTAAATTATCTCGGTTCTCTTTCTCCTAAGATATTGAAATAACAGAAAATTATTTTCAGAGCTGTTACAGCTACTTTATCTAAATACCCATTTAGTGTTTATAATAATCAGCTTGCATGGGGAAAACTACAATATACAGTGCTGTCGTTTAATATGGAAACCTGGAATTGCCCTGGTTGTTTGCAAAAAAAAATCAAATCAATTCGTTCCGCCATATTTTAACGAGGAGTGACGTCATCGCCATTTTTATAAATGGCGACTCCTAATTTTTTGACAAATTTGGATAGTGGATCCAATTCTGAAAATGCCAATTGATAAGCGTGTCAAAGTTAAAAAATATAGAAGATTATCAATCCATCAATGAAATTAGAATTAGAGTGTTCGCAACAAAACTAATAATTATTTTAAAAAAATATGGCATAGAAACTTATAAAACATGAAATTTAACAAAATAACATAATTAAACATTATTAGATATAATAACAACAGAAAAACTGTGTGTTAGAATACTTTAAATTAAATCCCCTAGTTAGCTAAGGTTTTTTGCCGTTTCTCTAGTTTGTTCATTTTTTGACATTCAATTGTAAGTTTAATCGTCTTAAAGTTATTTATTGGTAACTAAAACTTAGAAAGTAACGCTCCTAATCAGAAAAATGATTCGGCATTTCATTGAGATCTTTGGCGACGCTTATCTTGGAAACTATCAATTCCTGGGTCATACTTCTGCATATTGCCATTTTCAGAATTGGATCATCTGTCCAAATTTATCAAAAATTGGTAGTCGCCATCTAAAAAAAATGGTGACGACGTTACACCTCGTTAAAATATGCCAAAACAAATTGACTCGTCAAAATGTGCACATAAGGAAATAAAAATTGACCTGTCCGAGGATTTTTTTCGCAAACAACCAGGACAATTTACATTTCTAGGTTTCCATAGTTTCCATGTCAAGTTTCAAAAATTCAAAATGGCGGATCGTAATTCCAGAAAGGCAAGATTTTGAAGAATCAATGTTTAGGAAAAATTTCAAATCAAAGTTGAAATTTTTTATTTAAGCGCACCGTTTACAAGTGAATATTCCTAAACATTGAACATTTTTGGAATCGCATCGAAGCACCTGAGCAGCCGGAAGGAACTCGAAGGTACTCTATAGAAACTATGTGGATTAGGAAAAAGTATGGATATCCCTGAATAACTTGGAGGGATTGGGATTTTGTGAAAAATAATTGAAACTCGTCCGTGCGGATTGCACCATGACCTTGATGTTCACCTTGAGAGCTCTGATCTCAAGGTTGTTTGGAGGTCAACTTTGAATTTTCAAATGGGAACCCCTATTGCTAAGGGGAAATTTCATTTGAAAATTCAAAGTTGACGTCCTAATGACCTTGAACACTGACCTCAAGATCATGGTCCAATCCACATGAGCTAGTTTGACAACTTTCGTTTGAACTATTTCTCACAAAAATCCGATCCTTCCAATTTGTTCAGGGGTATCCATCCATACTTTTTCCTAACCCGGTATGTATCAAGGGATTCCAGTAGTCGCCCTTTTTAAACGCGGGGTCGCACTTCAAAAATTCATGACAAAAATTGCTGATCGGATTAACAAAAATTGAAAACTTTGGAAAAAATCCTGAATTTACGTGATCGCCCGAACAGTCCGGTTCATCAAACCCAAATCTTCATCATCTAGCTTCAGAAATCTTCACAAACAACTGTAGGAAGTCTCCAATCTCGTTGCCTCGTTCTACACCACACCAAGTACGTCCCCCTAAAACTCCTTGGAATAATATACCGTTTTCGTAGATCGCCTTTGAGTTTCTCCCATGTGTCCAACAAAAAAATTGCAAAGGACAATTAATCTCACACTTAGACTAATCAAGCACCCCAAAGAAACGCATTCCTACTATTTCCACGTCATTGTTTCTGGGTAAGACTGAAGATAGGACAAATTAAGCTAAGGCTTAAATGAATACAATTCGATCTCTGAAGTTATAATAGTGGATTTTCCAAAAAACCTCATTTATATCAATTTAGATTATGGAACCAGATCCTTTGGTAGGTTTTATGAACGATTCTTATAGACTTTTTGGAGCAGAATTCAAATTCATTTAACTATATAAGTTGCTCTATAATATAATCTCTGGTTTCTAAGATATATCCAAAAAAAAAATATATCCAAAAATGGTCACTTTTAGGTTAGAATATATCAAAATCCTGACCATTTCGCATTACGTAGGAAATGATCCTTGGCCTCAAAAAAGGATTCAGGACCCCCCCAAATTTGTAGGTTTGTGTTGGTAATGGTACACTATTGGGATATAATTAATTCTTTAGCGAGTTTTAAATCACAATTTTTTTGTACTGTCTTTTAACTTGTGCTGTATTTTGGTGGAGTTTATAAGGGACGCTAACAAATGATATGATCGTATCGGTGTCTAAATTTTTGCATTTGGTTTAAAGTTATCTCAGTTTCGTCAAAATGTGACTTAGCATTTTAAATTGGTCTACTACGTCTGAAGGAATTCCATCATTTCTTAGGATCCTATTGATTGCAACAAAAATAGGTCCAAAATTTTTTAAGTAAGCTTCAGGAATTCATTCTAAATGAATGTTTGAAACTTTTTTCTCTTACTATGCTGTCGACTTTATTTTTGTGTTCCTCGCATTGATCCATGACTAGATAAAGACTTGTAAGCAGTCGGCAAGTGGATTTCATCTTAGGGCATTAGGTAAAACAGTTTTTTTCCTCTGCATATGCAGCATTATCAAAATGATTATATTTTACGATGATTATTAACTATTAAAAATATTTCTTGACGAAAAAAAATACCAAGGATTACCTATAATTAAAAGGCTTCGTTTGCTTTTTCTCTTCTATTAAAAACATATTACGTAGGTACTAATAACCTCTTGAAATTATTCCGATAAATGAATCGTATACCTTTATTCAGTTGTATCAGTGAAGTAACAGCAAAAGAACAATATTACTCGCTGGTAGGAGGAGCTGGAAGTCAGTTTCTTGTTTCTTGCTTCGTACAACAGTGTTTCCATGTCTTTGTAGCTTATATTGTCATTGGTAATATTAATTAATGACCTAACTCCAGCCAGATAAATAAATTAAAATGCTATTACGCCTTTATTTTACACTGATAAAACTGATGAGGCAGCCAAGGTGTCCTGTCGTTATCCTGGGTAGAAGGAACAGAATTGGTTCTATTTACGGGCCGTACCAAAGTGATTGTACTGCGTTGTTACTGGTTGTGTTGTTACATAACTGTGTTCCAGTGCCCTGACCGTCCATTTTATGCTCGAATCGGTGGTAGACGAACAACCTGTTTAACGAGTGCCGATGATTGACGTCAGCTGCTCTGTTTTAGCCCTAGTCGCTGGTATCTTGATGAAACCTTTTGCCTGATTAATCATCGATTCACACATAGTAATTTTAGGAAGTACAAATTCATTTACATTACGTTCTTTGCCGATATAACATTCATCGTTCATAAGCTACTCTGTAAACTGAAAGTAGGCTTGAACTTTTATTTGTTGATGTGGAATAAGCGGTTTAGACTTCTTCGATATAATCGTATTATTTAACATTAAGCAAAAATCTTTTCCAAATTAACGAGGGCAAAAAAGAAAGTTCGCTCCTGCTCTGGTATTAAACCAAGCATTGCAGCGGCATGCCAAATTTCTTAATTAAAAGTTTGCAATTAGCAGGATGTAAATTTGATTTCGTATTAACTCACCTTTCATATGTTACATTTTTTTTTTCATAATTCTTACCAACGATGGTAATCTAATCTGAAATGAATTTATTTAATTCATTGACACTGTCGGCGGTTTTGAGTTTAAGTTGATGTAAAATAAAAAGATTTGTGATTCGCAACAACCCAACAAATCCTGTCCAAAAGAAAGTGGAGACGACCAAAACTCATCTATTTAGTATATCAATGTTGTAACTGTACCACCACCGTTGTAACTCAGTACAATATAATCGGACTCTTTGAACTATCTAATTTCTGTAGTGTGTTTATAAAATTAACCGGATTGTTCCAAATGACATATTGCGTATTGTATTCCAACATTTTTGTTTCTCTTATGTAACTTGAATATTTATTGGTTAGTATGAAGTTTAAAAGCACCGTTACAGGTATAACGTCTTTTAGCAATTACTTTAAGAACGTTGAGCCTCGAGGCCATAAGTTCTCCAATATGAGAAGCAATTTATGATTATGCGAGATATTCTAGATTGATATACGCTTACTTGCACTTTAAAATTTCAGCGGTACCGTTCAAGACAATTTAAGTTGTCGTAACATTTGATGGTAATACCTAATAATTAATCGAAGTATTAATACGATTTCCTGTTTTTTCTTGGTTCTGTACTTAAATGATAGCAGTTATTGAAACTAAGTTCTAATTACACAAGCTTGCATTGTTTACTTCAAAATTCTGCCGATATTCTGATATTTTGATCCTTCGGGGTATTTCTTGAAAATTGACTGCTAGACGTTGAGGATGAAGAATATTTAGAATTCCAAAAAATTTAGAAGGATGGTACAGTGTTGTCTTGGACCAAATTGTACCTTCCTTTTTTATACCAGTTGTTAGGAATTATAAAAAAATACCAAATACCACCAATTCCACCGGTGCATATTGAAATGCAAGCAACGTGCTTCAAACAAGACATTAACCTTTGAAGTGGTTTTTTTCCAATAAATTTTCTATGAGTTTGTGATATTATTAAGTGTTATCTTTGATCGATATGAAATTGGCATTTACTAGACTCCTTTGCGCCAACCTAAAGTTATGCACACTGACGGCCAACAACTGACCTATACTTTATTATTAGGAAACTCGCAGTTGCCATATTAAACGAATATATACTAAATAAAATTTCACTTTCCACGATACAGGTTTATCCGTTTGCCAAGGTTATTAAAAAATTCGGTGGCTTTTGAATTAAATAAAAACGATAGATTCAGGTGTAACGCTCAGGATAAATATTGAAACCGGAGCTAAATGATGGTATGGGATCTTGAAATTTACAGAATTTATAAATGTATAATAAAACAAAATTGACGTAAGCCGGACGTTGTCACAAGGAATTATAATATGATTTGAATTTTATCACAATTTACATAATAATCTCATTCATTTGTGATCTATGCGTTAATAGTCTTTGTATGTTTAGTAAATTAAAAAGCAATGTATTTATGGGATTAAAAGGCATTATCGGTAAAATATATATCCATATTGTTATGTATTTTAATAAATAAAAATTAAATTCAATACTTTTAAAAAGAAAAATAAAAATTCAAAATTATTCATATAGAACTTCATCCTGAATAAAAGCAGCAAATAACTTACTTTAAATAAATAAAAAAGGTTTAAACACATAGTTAAAGGATACCACTCCGAGGAAACTTATCTTCGTTGCAGAAACACCTGTTACGGGATAGCAGTGAGATGTGGCTCGTACCACCTAAAACAGTAAATAAAAACCACAAAAATGATAAATAAAATAACATTAACCATCAGAAAGGTAATTTTAAACAAGTTAATCAATCTCCAGTATCAAATAAGCAACAATTAATAAAGAATGAGCAAGGTTGTAGTTTTATCTAGCGAAAAGACTAACGTAGAAAACCGTAATATTAATATTTGATGTTAATTAAGATTTAATTTTATGTAACATGCCATATGGGATATGTATAGATCGGTCGTGAGACCCAGAGTCCAAAAATGACATGATTTCCACAGCAATATTACATACAAGAAAAATATTTCCAAAAGTACAAACTCAAAATGACAGTTTGGCATCTAGTATCCTCAAAGAAAAAAGAATTCAGGATCACCATGGATACACGAACAAAAAATAAAGTTGTTGAAAAACCAGCTCCAGAGAGGCGTCACGTAATTCAAGTCGTTCCTGAAAATAAATTAGAAAATTGTGTTAAACACGAGCAAAAGTAGAGGTAAATCACTACTTACCAGCTAAAATAAATAATTTCATAAAAGTTGAACGAGATAATACCCTGGCTATAGCAGAAATCAATGAACAGAAGAAAGAAAAATCAGGTACTTACATAGTATGTAGTTGAGGACTCACATAAAATAGTCTTAATTAATTGTGGAGAAACTCATAATATCGAATAAGACAGCCATTTTACCACTTTAGTGAAGGCCGTAGGTTCATAAATTCATTATAATCCATAGAATATAACATCCAATAGACTGCTCATCCCTGATAAGACAAGTAAAGGGAGACATTTTCTTTTGAACCATAAAATTTAAGAATTTAACGTAATAGTTTTAATATAGAGATAAGTTATCGCAGGCTTCTAGCTTAAGTATTTTTCACCAAATTTGTTGATATAAATGAATAAATGTTGTTAAATTGAAATCTACATACGTCTAGTTTGATAAATCGACAGATTCTGCTCATTCTAACATTAGGAGTATCCGTGCTTTAGTGAGGGAGACATCTGCGAGTCTTACTGCACGATTGAGGCATAACCAATTCAAATTCAAGAATTACAGGTCCCTGCACTTCATGCAATACCAACTTTTAATTAGAATCACTTTAAAATAATACAAAACATATAAAGAACTTAATTTTCATTTATTAATAAAATTTACATAAGATCAAGAATTTGAAAGGTAAGTTTCTTCCTAAGAAAGATCCCAAGGAGACCCTGAAAAAGAGAACAGGAATTACAGAAATCTAAAAGTAAGTTATTCGCAACGCGCAGTACACACGGTCGTTTATCAACGCAGTAGACTGGTCGCTTTGTATAAAACGCAAGTATTAGTATTTTGCATTAATAGTACGGGTGGATCAAGTCAAAAAAGGTCATAATTTTAATAAACTAGTAAAAAATTCTAAAATTAAACTAAATCACTATATTACTTAAATAAAATTAATACTAAAGACATGCTATTAAAAATATTCTTAAAACTAACATGCAATAAATATTAAATTAATTAATACCACCTACCTTTTTCAATATTTCAAAATAATCAAATCAAACAAATAATAATTCAATAAAATTAAAATAAATAAAAAATAATAATACCTATATAAATCTTTCCCCTACCATAACAAATAATTTGGCGCCCAACGTGGGGCCATAACAATATTAAACATCACGACACTTGATTATGGCCAAAAGAAGAAAATGTCGAACCAAGAACTTAAGACAGATAACAGATAGTCTAGATAGATTTCCCGAGTCTTCGACGAAAACGGGACAACTAGCCGATAAGTGCAATATCTTATGCATCCTGCGGAATCCTGCATCCTTGTTTTCAGTTTTTTCACATTTTCGATGCCATTTTTTAAACAAATGCCGGCTTGTGACCTATCGATGAAGTCAGAATTTCATGATGAACAGAAAACGCAAATATATACAGGGTGTCTGATTTAAAATAAAAAAGTTGGTGTCACTTCCGGGTTGCCCGGAAGTAGTATTTTGCACACAATTGTGGCAGATTTTGGCTTTGGACCTATTATTCACCTTCCAAATTTGAGAAGTTTATGTTTCATAATAATCTAGTTATTCCGTAGACAATACTTTGGCCACCCGGTATAGTTATTACCAAAATTTTGGAAATGTTCGATTTAACGGAAATTTTAAAAATAAATAATTTCTTGGTATTCACAAAACAACGGAAAATTTTTCGATTTAATTATCCCATTTATGTTCAAATTGACAATTTTTTGTTTTGTTTTGAAGTTTAAATAATAATTAGCTCTACATCTTAATACGTGTTTGTTTCACAAATAATAGTTCACTATCCCTCTACTATACACGACACACACCCTTTTATTATGTATGTAATTAATCACAATACTGTTCCTTGAATTTCGAATATCGAGTTATATTTATTACTGTTCTGACATTTCGTTAGATACTTTGGAGAATTCCCAATCTATCTATATTACAATCTATCCTATTATATTGCGTTCTAGTCTCGTTCTCCCCTTTTTTTCGAAACTTTTTAGACCAACCTTGATCTTGTTATCGATCCAATATTACGTAACATCAGACTAGGGGGAGACCCTTAGCTATTACGCAGTAAGGGTCTCCTATGTCTATCCTAGCCAATATACAGGACGAGAGCTTATCTGCTGCCAGGACCAAGGATATTTTGACAATTTTTGAAAATAGCGTTGTTTGTCATCTGGTATGAGTTTTGAGGAAATTTGGAAAAGTTTTAATAGATTTGTCTCGTCATGCCCAAACCAAATTTAAGAAATACCTTTGCAGAATCCACACTTAGTTTTAATATCTTGGAAACAAAGACATATAGACGACTGATTTCACGCTCTATTGTTCGTCTTAACAACTCTTGACCAGGTCTTCCTATTTTCACTATTGCACTGGACTGCACTTCTAAACGTCAGATTTAATCGATTTCTTGTGTATATTTTTATAAAACACGAAACTGTTTTTAGCTCCTTCATTTACCAATTTGAACCTTATCGTTTCATCATTTATCGACGATGTTCGTCCGTTTATTTATTATTGTTAAATTACACGGTAAGAAATAACGATTTGTCCATTATTTATGTTCTTGCACGCAGCGGAGCATGTCAGGAACGGGTTTTTAAATTTTTAACACTCGATCATTCACGAGCTGTGTTTAATTTTGGTTCCATTCGTTTTATTGTTATTGGAGAAAATTTCATTGCTAGGATTTTTATGTTCAATAATTGAGATATATATGGATTTTCAGTAGAAAGCTTTAAGTGAGAGGGAGTGCTTTTTCCAAATTGATTTATTATTATTAATTTTAACTTGCTTCAATTTTATGGTCTCTGACCATTTTGTATAGGTATATTAAACCAAAAAAACCTGAGAGTACAATGAAAATTTATTTTGAGGAAATACCGAAAATTCTGTAAGCCATTAAATTTGTATTGTCCCAGAAAAATTAATTTTGGCGAGAGAGCAAATGAGAAAAATGTGAAAAATCTACCATACGTTTTGGTCCCCGTAATTTAAATGGCATAATGGCATATTCTTTACTTATCTTTTCGTTACTTATTTCATAAAATTGTTCTGAAAATGTCCTTTAAGTTTTTCACGTTTACAAGTTCGCTATTGCTTTAAATTATCAAAATTTATCTGCTGCTAATGCTAAAGTCAACAACAATTTGATTCATTGAGCCGATAACAGGCACTTCCGAAACTTCGATGTGGTGGTAATAAACCGTCAGTCGACTGAATCAAGCATATTGCTAAATCCCGATTAAAACCTCATAGATGTTTGTCAGCTTTATGTAATAAATTCGCGAGGCTTGTAATTATTGCCCAACATATCGATTTATCTAAATTATTTATACATCTCAGTAAAGGCGAAATTATTGTAAATCAATAGAAGTTGAATGAAGTGAAGTTAAATTTAGGTATGCACTGTTTTTAAAAATCGCAATTAAAATTTTTTTAAGCATTATTATTAATTCTATTTTTTATTTCTAGGTAAGTCAGCACTCATGGGTTGCGTAAGTATACATCAGAAAGCTAACTTGTTACGTGTTTTAGTTGATGAAAACAATTTATTTCCTTCGCTAATGCTAATTTTTTTTTTCTTGGTTTAAAAAACAATTACTTATTCCTTAGAAATAATTGTATTAAAAATTATGTAACTGCAACATTAATATTCATAATATGCACTTAATTTTAATTATTCAATGCAAATAGCGCAAGTATTGTGAATTTTTATGCCTTGCTTTACACGGAAATCGCACTAAATAGCATTCACACTGATTCGTGCTTAACCATTAGAAGAGTGGTCATTATTTTGGTAAAGGCAAAATTTTTACGATCTCGCCCCAAAATATTAATTAACATGCTAGAAAAATGATATATCGAAAATATTAAAGCTTACAAATTGCTGTTTGTGCCTGTAAAAGGATCAGTTTTTAATTGGGATTTATTTTTGCTTTCCTGGAGAACTTCTATGTATCTCTTGGTTTTTGGGCTCGCTGAACAAGAATTTGATGTCAACAGTGGATTCTGACAGTTGACAGCTGTCAATTTGGTGAAAATAAACATCTTCATCATCAGACGGATTTTTTATCATTTTAATGAATTTTGTCGTCACTAAATACGAACTTGATTTTTAAAAAGATTTTTGACAGTTATTAAGATTTAATTTGATTAATTTAAGAATTTTCGAATAAAATTCTGTCAAATCTAATTTGTTTTTAGGGTCGTTGAATACAATTAATACAAATTTTATGTAAAAACGAAAGGACTTTTAGCAATTAAATAAAAATTGTCAATTTTTTAAATTGAGTTTAGTTATAATGTTAAGAAGTTTTACATTTTTTGGTTGTTATTATTTTTTCGATCTCGTGTCTGAATGCCCGAATAGTCCAAAGCCAGTTCAAAAAAAATATTTATTTTTTCATTTTTGTATTTCATAAATTATATTTAAAAATGTATTAATTTAACGATATCTTTGTTTTAATCAAACAAATAAATTTCATTATAACGATTCTTATAAATGATGAACGGTTTAACCGGGAAAGATGTTTTTACATTTACAAATTAAAAATTTCAGAAGAAAATATAAAATTATTTCTTTAAAGTAATGAGAATTGCTAAATAGATCTTTTTGAAAAGCGACTGCTTCAAATTTAAGGTACAGGGTGATTCCTATAACGTTGTCATCCCAATTTTTTTGTTTGTCTTTGGAAATAAAATAAAAATAATGTTTAACGTAACTTATAGTATTTTTTTTAAGGATTTCAAAAATTTCAACAAAAAAATAATTGAAAGTCAAATAAAAGTGAGTGATAATAATTATTATCAGTATTTTACTAAATATGAAGGGAAATATTATGTTATGTTTTTGGAAAGAGTCTTTCTTAAAAATTGTAAAAATATACGTTTAAAAAAACATCGCTTTGTTTTTCTCCGTTTTATTTGACTTTCAATTGTTTTTTCATTGAAATTTTCGAAATCCTTGTAAAAATGCTATAAGTTACGTTAAATATTTTTCATTTTATTTCTAAAGACAAACGAAAAAATTGGAGTGAAAACGTTATAGGAATCACCCTGTACATCTACACTGAGAAAACTAAGTGATAAGAGTAACCACTTAAAGTGGTAAAACTTTACGATTGGAAATGGTAACAAACTTTATTTTTAATTTTGTAATATTTGATGTAATAAATGTCATAAAAACAAGTTTATAGTGATTCTCAATAGTTGGATGTTGCAAATAACTCGAGCTGAATTAATAAAAGTAAAGAAAGTACTTAACGAAAAAATATGTTTTAAGGTTAACTTCTTTTCTTATGCTTTTTTAAATTAAGTAGGTATTTAAAAAAAAATAAGATGTTTCAAGATTATTTCAAATCTCACCACTTTGAATAATGACCCTTACCACTTTAAGTTTAAACTTGAAGCAGTCACTTTTCAAAAATAGTTGATGATTGTTTCTAATCATGGCTAAGTTGATGACAATTTTTACTAAAAATTCTTGAACATTAAAAAAACCGCCATATTTAACAGCAGTTTTAAATTTAATTTAGGAACTATACAAATCTCGCGCTTATGTTTGTATACTAATGGAATTTTTTCCCTATGGTTATTTTTAAATTTGCGCTCATTCGATTTATAAGCGAGAGTAGGTGAATCTACTAGTGGATTCATTGTCTGACGTACGCCGGTGGAAATTTGTTTATTCGAACATAAGACAGTGAGTGTACAATATATTTTTTTAGTTTGTGTACACCGTGTAGTGTAGTGTAATATTTTGACTGGGGAGCGATCGCGCATTAAGGATACTTTAAGAAAATGAATGTTGAAAAAATTGTATGTTTATAAATAAGTTCTGTGAGATATACCGGGTGGCCACGAGTCAATGTACGCCCCCAATTTTTTGGTTGTTTTTGAATTTAAAAATTTCGTTTTTGGTATACGTGAATAAGACAAAAGTGGGCTATTTTTAGACTAACAGGAACAAATATATCGCTTCCGGTTGAACCGGAAGTGACATCAACTTTTTTTTCTTAAATGGAATGACCGTGTTTTTTTTTGTGGTGTTTTATAAAACATGAAATTCTAACTGCAGCAGTTTTTTCCAATTTCAAATATTCCAAAAAATAAGTGAGATACGAACGATTTTTTATTTTGTACAAAATGGCCGCGTCAGATGAATGCGATGTAAGAAAATTACTAAGTAGGCTATGGAAATTATTAGCAAGGTAGAAAGCTTGTCTGTAAAGAATAAAATAGTTATTTAAATTACTGATAGATACGACTATTTTTAGGTTTTTCTCAAAAAACGGAATTTAATTTTCATTTTCATTTTCGTAGGGGTCCTATGGAAAATTTTTAAATGGGACCGTACTATTTTTTTTTATTATTCGGACATAATGATTCATAAGCTTTAATTTTTTCGCCAATAATCATTTCTTAACGAGATCCTTTGTAATAATAAAAGTGTATTTAAAAGGTAAGCACAAATTAAACAAGAAATAATTTGAATGAAACACTTTTATTATTACAAAGGATCTCGTTAAGAAATGATTATTGGCGAAAAAATTAAAGCTTATGAATCATTATGTCCGAATAATAAAAAAATAGTACGGTTCCATTTAAAAATTTTCCATAGGGCCCCTACGGAAGTGAAAATGAAAATTAAATTCCATTTTTTGAGAAAAACCTAAAAATAGTCGTATCTATCAGTAATTTAAATAACTATTTTATTCTTTACAGACAAGCTTACTACCTTGTTAATAATTACCATAGCCTACTTAGTAATTTTCTTACATCGCATTCATCTGACGCGGCCATTTTCTAAAAAATAAAAAATCGTTATTATCTCACTTATTTTTTGGAATTTTTGAAATTGGAAAAAACTGTTGCAGTTAGAATTTCATGTTTTATAAAACGCCACAAAAAAAACCTGGTCATTCCATTTAAGAAAGAAAAGTTGATGTCACTTCCGGTTCAACCGGAAGTGATATTTTCGTTCCTGTTAGTCTAAAAATAGCCCCCTTTTGTCTTATTCACGTACACCAAAAACGAAATTTTTAAATTCAAAAACAACCAAAAAAGTGGGGGCGTACATTGACTCGTGGCCACCCGGTATATGTACTAGTTTTCTAACGATTGATCTGCTATTTTTGCATATTTAATTCCTGCTCTGCATGTTTGATTTTTTTAAATTAAACATGTGTAATTATATCAAAGAACGGGTTGATTTAATTCAAACCAAAGTCCATGCAAATTAATGCAGATACTGGGATTTTGCTTGCAGAAATTTGCCTTAAAATGTACTGGCGTTTGTATTTTTTTTTTGTAATTCTAACAAATTGCATCAGTATTGACCTATGCATTAAGTAAAGAATAACAAAGAGGCGCATCCGAGTATACACATTTCGGGTTGCGTTTTTTCAAAGTAACAGAAAAACTTTTATCCACAAGTGTCAAAAACTTTGGTAAAATTTAGTAGAATAATATACAGATTACATAGTCGTAGACATGGCTACCAAGATTAAATGAAGAAGTTTTGTGCAGAAAAAATTAGAAATCCGCATATCAAGTTTTTCTTGAAAATATTT
>OY796661.1:69856738-70008680 GCA_963680705.1 Rhagium mordax
AAAAATTTTGACTTAAAGCTATTTTTTCATGATTAGTGGTAAATCTAGAATTAAATTGTACGTTGGTCGTTTTTGTTAAATGAGGATTTACTCTTCCAAACCGTGTGATTACAATTAAGCTTTCGGATTCGTTCAACTTGAGCACATAATTCCCCGATCATTTTGCATTCGCGACTATAATAAATCCCATCCTGCGACTGACAGTCCTCGTCTTTATTTCCAACACTGACGAGCCTGCAAAATGTGCACCGTAAGTGTAGGCGGCGTATGTTTTAGAAGCGATCTTGCGCATTTTCTTCTCCCGCCTACGTTCCTATTAATTTTCCGCGGCATTATCACTCGAACGCAGTCTCGGGAGGGTTTTCCTCAAGTCATGAAGCTGTGAGTCACCGTCTTGGCTTTCGAATCATTTTGTGCAGTTTGTATGGCTTTTGACGCTTTTTAATTTTCTTTTGTTCATTGTTATTTGGTTTGACTTTGATTTTGATTATGGTTACGTAGAATGTAGCGCCTTGCGCGTCAGGCATGTGATTTTAGGTTGTAAATGGTAACGCCCACCAATGTTGTGAAACATTTTACGACTGTTAACCGCCTCTTGTTTTTCTTTATCAATTTAATAACAATACGTGTGCTTATTGTGCAACGAATTGCAATAGACTTAGTTTTGAAGCTGTAAGTAGAATTTTGTATGCATTTAGTTTCAATATGTGATTCATTCCTAGGTACTGTTTTATAAGGTAGGAAAAATACATCTGTTTTTGTGGTATATTATCTTGTGGCAAATTGAATTTCAGGATTAAATTACAGGCGATTTGAATTCATTTTTATCTTCATACGAAATTCAAAAACGAAGTTGGATAAGAAATAGCAAGGATTTATTTTAATAGTAGAACTTCCTTGGTTAATAAATATTGTTGAAATAAACTGTTTACTTTAAAGGTACGTTTATAAATTTAAATGTAAATATTGTATCTTTACGTCTGATAGTATTTTAAAATTCTTTCATCAGTTATTCACTCAATTAAAGCATGTTCATTAATAGACTGAGATAAGTACTACCCAGGAATACCAAAATAAGTATCTAGAATAATGGGTTTTTACTGAAGCGAGGAATAAAATTCGTATTTCTGTAACGAAGGCGTTGTAATAAAAGTACCTCGGATTCGCTTGTTACATACTTTACAAAATTTATTACACTTCAATCCCAATTTTCTACAAGAGCATCTCTTGGTAGAAAGAAGTTTACAACCACAATGCAATTTTTTGAGAAGTTCATCTGGAAACAAAGGGCCATCGGAAAATTCAGGGACTAAAATATCATATTCTTTTTTCCAACCGAATTCACAGGATTCGAGAGAATTTCCTAACCAGGTTTGGCATTGGAGGTAGACCCTTCCTGCATGCTTCTTTAAAGCCCCAACAGTTGGAGGAAGCGACTTTATTGACAAATTCTTTACAATTTTTTAATAATCGTACCCATAATTATTCAATGATGATAACGAGGCGGAAGGAGGAGCATTATAAAGTTTCAAGATGATAGGATCTAGCAACTTCGTACAATTGGGATTTGTCAACAAGAGAATCATTGATCATTGGAGAACAAAAATACCAAAGAAAGTTTTCCAATCCAATACAAATTATTATTACCAAAATGCATAGTTTTTCCTCAAAATATAGAAAAAGGCGAGACAACGCTAAAATTTATATATACAGGGTGTTCTAGTTTTTTGTATGTCGATAGACATATAAAAATTATTATTAAGTTCATATAAACATAGGGTGAGAAATGCTTAGTTTTCGAGATACAGGGTGTTAAAGTTTGAAGATAAATATGGATTTATATTTATATTTCCAGAATGCTAAGAAGTATCGAATCCAAACTTGCCAATTCTTTTCATACAATTTAGAGGCCTATTTTAGAATAACAAACTACTACTTTACTTAACCATGGACATAGATATATGGATTTGCTAAAGCTCTTTTTGACAAAAAAGTGATAAGTAGTAGTAGTATTTTTAGAATTCGGTTTCAGAAAAAACAAATGAACATCGGAAATGTAATATTTCTGCATAACCTTCATTTTTTTTAATGAAACACCCTAGATATGGATGCATTATTATTATTTTTATACAATATACGAAGAATATCACACTTTCATCATCCCCAAGGCATTTTTTTGACTTTGACAAAAATATTCACAAACTTCAATGAATTCTTTTGTTTTAAAAATTTAGACGATGCGACCATGATGATTCTTGCCTACTATGTTTTATTTATTTAACATCGTTTTTAAAACTTTAAGACTCAATATCTAAAAAATCTCAGAAAAAGTTTAAAGAAAAGTTCCCCATAGGTGAGAAGGTGTGCTTTTTATTTTTTCAATTGTTATTAACAAATAAGTATTTTTTTAATACACTCTTAATTAAAAAATGTAGGTATAATTCTTTTATTGATTTAAACAATTGCCTGAAATTTGATTACATAATGTTTTTGGGGTCACAGATTACGAATCTGGCCTTAGAATCAGTCTAAAAACAAAATGGCGTCGAATGTCTAATTTTTTATTTTCTTTTTCTTATTATATTTAAAATAAAATAAAAAATGGCGGATCCAAAATGGCGGAAAAAGATCAATTTATTTTATTGGGAATTTATTTCTTAACAGGATGTTCCATTTGAAAATCATACGTTCTGGTCAATTCTGGTCAAACCGGAAGTACCTACCTTGAAATTCAAAATTATCCTAAAAAATGTAATGATAAAATCTGCATCAATGATTCAGAGGAAAGATGATGTTGCTAATATTAATACAAATTAAACAATTTACGCATTTTATTACCTTTTACACATATTTAAAAAATTATAGGGAAGTGGAAGGATGTCCCACCGTGTGGAATTTTATTAAAAAAAAAACACTAAAAATAATGATAAAAATAATAATCTCATAAATGTGAAATATCCTCTCAAATGCTTCACTTATATGGAACTATTTATCTGATGAAATATGTTCACTTTCTATCGACTGAAAATAATGTGAGGTTTCTTTTTTTTATGTTCTAATTTATTTATGGATTCTACTAATATATACGGGC
This sequence comes from Rhagium mordax, assembly GCA_963680705.1. Lineage (NCBI taxonomy): Eukaryota > Metazoa > Arthropoda > Insecta > Coleoptera > Cerambycidae > Rhagium > Rhagium mordax. The sequence goes on from OY796661.1 coordinate 69,859,830, forward strand.
AAAGTTAAGGCACATATCGAACGTTGCATTAAAACGTCTGACAAAATGGCTACCATTACTTTTTTTACAAATTAAATATACCGCTATTGAAACGCGGAAGGTTCGAAACTGGATTTCTTTTGGTAATGATTTTAAGATTCCGCGAACTGGTTGTCATTCTAGTTTTAAGAGACGGATGATGAATGAATGTTTAGTGAACCCGGATGTACGAAATTTATTTGCAAAGAGAAATCTACTCCGCTATTAATTTACGTAATGGTCTATTAACTATAACGTTTTTTTTAGAATTAGTGCCATTTGTCCGAGATTTTTTTGCACGTATGCTTAATTATTTATTAGTAAATCTCGATTGCAACATTTTTTTCTCGTTTTTAACGAATATGATTTAGCGTCAGCGTCATCTCGTAACTGTTAATATTTTTTTTATAATAATAATTCGAATTAATTTAATTTACAGCTAATTACATAAAATAATTTGACCGGTAGTTGTTTTCTAAATTCAGATTGAAGACGAATGTTGTTTGTCAGACGTTTTTTCGTCTGCGTAAAGAAATGCATTAAAAAACTTGAAACAAATAAATATATCATTTATATATGCCACAAATAACAATGGTCTCGAGTGAGATCCTTGCGGCACACCTGAAGCGCCCACAATAAGTGCAGACAATAAATCGTTCATATTGACCCTATAGGTAGGTATGTGTAACATATTAATATATTATCCACCTCTACAGGTGTCTCTATGTTCACCAATTTCAGGCAGCTTGGAAGCTAATCTTAGTATTATTAATTAAGGACTATTTCGTCGGATTATTGAATTTTACCTGAGGATTATCAACTGTTTTGATTATATTTAATTTACGTCTAACCCCGCAATTATTTACTAACTTCCTACGCCTTTCCCATCAATTGAATCCGCTGATTGCACCTAATAATTTCAACGAAATCAACGCAATTATTAATAAACCTGCTTCTTTTTTGTTTAATTAAAACCTGCTCCTCAGAAAATTATATTATTAAAATGTACGAATAGAAGGTATTAAATGAAAAAAGTCTAGTCATTTTTTATCATTATCGATTATCGCTATGCCTTATTATAAATTCATGTATTGCGCTAGGAATCTGCAAATTTTTTAAAAATATCAAAAATTGTTTGTTCAAAAAAGGCGAACCTCGTGATATATCTAATTATAGACCAGTATGTCCAACGATCAATTATCAGTATTTTCAAAAGTTTTTTTAATGAAATAATTTTCTAGAAGCAAAGAAATTGATTTTTTCATTGCAATATTTTTACAAGGGCATTTGACAGCGTGAATTGTATAATAGATAATAATAATCGGTTTTATTGCCTAACAGATTATAAATATCCAATTTCAGAAAAAAATAGTAAGTTTTATGTGTACATTTTCAACTGCCACTTCATATATATTGTAAAATGGACACCAAATTAAGGAGCCGTATTCTGGTTTCGATCGTACATACGAAAAACAAAGCACTGTCAATGCAGTGGGGTCGCGAAAATTAACAACAGTCTCGAATGATAAAACCTCGGATGAAGCCTAACATGCAGAAGCTGTACAGTGTTATCATTTTGTTTGGTACATATTTTAATCAAAATTTGTGAGTTTATTGTAGAAATTAGAAAAAAATGTTTTATAAAAAAGTTGCAGCGTATTTACTAAATTTTTATTTGTCAGTAATAAAAAAACAAATGAATGCCAATATTTAGATATGGACATAACCTATGTTTTTTAAATGGAATGATATGTTAGATAGTTAGTTAGATTTGTTTTCTTTTTGTGATTACACTGATATATCTAGCATACTGATAGTTTTATTCAGGATGCTTTGAATTATTAGTCAAAAACAAAAATATTGTAGGTAAGCATTCGTACTAGAGTGCCGTGGATGAAAACAATATAAACTGTTATAATAATTCACATTTTAATGTGAGTTTGAGCTTATTTAAGAAAATACAAAAAAATGTTTCAAGTTGTAGAATCTTCTAAACTTGTGGTACTAACATAAAGGCAACTACATATATAACAATTGTATATAATTTAATAAATTTAACATAATTTAACTAAAAGGCTTCTTTCACGTAATTGTTTAGTCAGTTTTTCAAACAATCGTTTCGATGGAACTGTATGCTGTGGATATTTCCTTCTATATTTTCCAATATTAGCCATTGTACTTATTGTTCATTAAATATAATAGGGATGTTCACAAAAAAGTGAAATCTTGTTTAAACATCTTAAAATGATTAAAAATAGTCTCATAATCACATCTTCAAAGTTTTACAAAAATCGGTAAATCCATTCTATGGAAAAAACCCAAAAGAAATATCAATATTCGTTTAAATGCGCGAAACGCTATCTGACGTCACTATGCGTAATAGGTAAGCGCGCGAGAATGAGTAGTTATAGTCAGGGATCCAGTGAACTAAATTCCGCTTATTTCTCTGTTGCTATGTAACTTTTGGACATACTTTTAAAATTAGGTCCATGTTATGTAAAATTTTCTGCCGAATCCATTTCCGGAGGGCGATTTGCGATATGAGCTTGCGTCCATCCCCTATATTAATTTTTCACCCCTTTTCGGCGATATACGATATTTAAAATTTTTCAGATATAACTCGTGCTATCTCCAAAACTATCAAATCTACAGGGATCAAATTTTAGACGGAGGTTATATGATGTATGGCGACTACGATAGCAGCGTTAAAATAGTATTTTGATTATTGATCTTCCAAGAAAAAAATAAAGTACGCGGGGGTGCAGAAGTATTGTAGAGAAAAATGTAGCATCGAGGTACTTTTTCTATTTCTAGAGATACTATATCGGTTATGTGAGCGGTATTGTAGTAGAAAGTTCAAATTTAATTTTGGTGAAAGAATTTTTACAATCGGAGTATTCTAGCGAAAGATATAAATTATTTAGTATCGGGAACGATACCGCGCGTTTCGATAGCTTAAACATAAAGTGTTGTTTTGGGAACTGTGGCAGAACGCGCTCACCATTCGACCGACCGATGTCGTAAAACATACGAAACAACACGTGAAATAACAAATAGAAACGTGTGTGTACATGGTTATTGGTTATAAGTGGAACCCCCTCTTAACTTCGTTCTTTTTTAAGATAAGAAAAAAATAAACAAAAGTTTTAGGGTATTCTATGAATTTTCTTGCTACCATATTCAATAGTATACAGGGTGCCTCATAAAATTGGTTTTTGTAAATTTATTCTTGCACAAGCTATAAACATGTATTCAAGTTTTTGAACCAAGTCTAAACTAACAGATATATGTATATGAGGACCTAAAATTTTAAAGTCTCTAACACGTTTTCTAACTCGACTTTAATGTGAATCAAAACTTTCAGAAATCTTTCTTTTTCTAGCTCATTTCACGCTACTTTGGCATTGGAATTGACACCTCTTTAAGCTCTCATCTAGCTGCACTAAACCACCGCTTTTTTCTTTGCAAATTATTTGGTACACTTATAAAAACCTTTTTCGGGTTATTTATTGATGTATTTGTACATCCAGGAACAAAACACCACTTTCTCCTACTAACTTTCACACTGTTTGAGTCTTCCATCTTCACAAAAACGCATATAAATGAATACTAAAACAAAGAATATAATAGCAAGCAGGTAAACGAGTTTCGCCACCTGTGCTCCCTTACGCATTATGACGTCACACGCGCTAGTCTCGCTGCAGGGATCGTTTGCTAGCCTCGTTCGTTTCGACGATTTTATTGTTAGTTTATTTTTAAGAGAAACAGATTTTTAGGCGTTTTAATGGTTACTACGTGTTTTTGTGACCTTAGAACTATCATTTTTTATTACAATAATAAAAAAATCGTGAACATTCCTATTGTTTAGAATGAAATAATTCCATTTCATTCTAAAGGTGTTAAATGTCTATTGAGGTTCGAATCCTTGCTAATTTTTTTTTAAATAAACAATTTTGTTATGTCTTTGCAACTAGTCATTTATCATGGAAAAGTGAATTGATGTTTATTTAAAGACACTAATTTTCAATTTGTTTACATATTACATTACAAAGATACATATTATTTTTTATAGTCTGCTGATAAAATGATATACAAAATATCCAATTTGATATATTTTTATTGGATATTTTTGTTATTGTTAGGCTTGTACAAAATCTAAATGAAGTTGTAAACAATACGTATCAAGCAATGAAAGTAGAATAATTTGTAAGTAGAAAAAAGATTGAGGCCGTGGAAAATTAATTTTTATCGTCAAGAAATATCTTTCATTCCTCAGAAATAAATCGTTATTTATAATTATACAATGGTGGTGATTTACGTTGTATGTAAATTTAAATAAGGAAGACGTATGTTATTCTAAATACCTACAGAATACTACTAAACTAGTTTTAATATTTTCTGCACTTAATTCGCTTACAATAAAACCGTATATAAACAGTATATGCATTTTGCTTATACTTACGTTAATTAGTATGAACTGTTTAAGCAATACCGTTGCTGCTTCTAATTATTTGGAATGCGTTAGTAAAATGGCTGAGTGATTATATATTTTCCATTGAGTGGGCAAATATTTTAAATTACGTTGACTTTGAAACATAAACATCCGGAAGAATATGCTGGAGAATTGTTTATTTCAAAAAATTATTAGGCAAGTTTTTGCATAATATGGGTAATAATGAGATTTTACTAACACTCGAGGTGAGAGCTGAAAGTGTACCCTTTCTTATGGCGCAAAAAAATTAGTTTTTAAAAATTCAAAATCTACGAGGAAAATAGACTTTTTTAATTAAAAACTTGCGTACATGAAGTGGCAAAAAATACGCCCATGCGTCAAATTCATCGCCTACATATTCGAAAATAAAATCTCGCAGAAAATTAACTTATTCCGTAGGCAATACTTTCGTGATCTGGCATACGTTTTTTTCGATTACTAAATGAAACATAATTGAAATTGTGATTATATCCATTACAATAAATGATAAAATGATTCTCATCTCTAAGTCAACATAAAAAAGTACATTTAAAGATTGAATTTTTAAGATTTGTTTGGTAAAAAATGATATAAATTAATTCATGGAAATATTTATCATTTAGTACTCAAGTTTCAATTCTTCCCACTCGGCTGTGCAAGATTTGATCTACTTGTAACTTGGTTATCCGTAGTTTGAAATACAGCATACCCATAAGCGACAGTTAAGTTCTAAAACCGGTATTAACGGTCTGAAGTTTATTAACGTTTTACCTTCCTTCAATGAGAATGAATGCAAGCCACGAGTTTTATTTTGAATTAATAACGAATATAGTATATTATAATTCCTATAAGCCGCGCCATAAAATCGATCTGTACAATTTAATAATAAATACCTAATTTATTATACAGATATCGTTTAAACCCTGAAGTTATCTTATTTAATCCGTATTCCTACTCAACAGACCATAAACTTTATTGTTAATATATAAAGTTCATAGTGATTGTGCTAAAAAGCAGGCGTCTCGGCAATTAAATTGTCACGGTCTGTGATATTCACATATTTTATGGCGCATTGATTAAAGCAAAGCATTTTAATTCAAATTATTTAAATCGCTGCTTATTCAAAAAGGGTTCCAGCAAAGGCGAGTCGAATCGATGAAAAATCTATTTTTAAATTATTTTTTGTTTGAAATGGTGGATGAGCCGGGTTCAATACATTTTTTGTGAACTTTGACAAAATAGGGCGGTAAATAATTGAAGGTGTTTCCATCCTTCATTAAATTAAAATAAAATCCATCTTTTAATTTAATTTAATTTTTTGAGGTGCCTATACCGGGTGTAAACGAATAGTGGGCCACCCCTGTAACTTCCTCGTTTTTAAAGATATCGTGATAAAATTTTGTACGGTGAAATTGGGTAAGATTTCCAACTTTCTGAGACCCATCCGCCATATTTGTCACTTCCGGTTTTACCGGAAATGGCTCCCATAGTCTTTTCTAAATGGACCACCCTGTATGTTTTTACATTTTTTAAATAAAGATCACATTTTGGATACATTTATCGGGGTCATTTCCGGTGAAACCGGAAGTGACAAATATGGCGGATAAGTCTCAAAAAGTTGGAAAACTTACCTAATTTCACCATACAAAATTTTACCCCGATATCTTTAAAAACGAGGAGGTTACAGGGGTGGCCCACTATTTGTTTACACCCGGTATACTTATTTTTTATTTTATTTTTTTTCTAAAAATAAAACATAAAGCCAAGACTGTCCTGAGAGGTTACACAAATCCGCATTCATTTTCCACCGTCGATAGTGCTAGTGTCGGAGCTGGGAATCGAACCCAGTCCTCGGTAGATAGTATGAGCTTTCTTCAAATTTGGTTACTTATCTTATTTAGAGTGTGCCATCTGGAAAATCGAAACTGTTGAATAATTTTAAAACGCAAAGTCGTGTCAACGACCTCAGTCACCGGTGCCTTAAAGAAATAATACTGCGTCAAGGCTTACCACAATATTTCACGTTTATTTAATTTATTGGCGAAATTCCGTGAATTGCTTCTGTTAAACATATAAACATACTGCGCCAAATTGTCGTAGACTCGGATGTGTACTCAGTGATTGGCCTAATTTTTTTATTGTTACGTGATAAGTGATAAGTACCGTTTAGTCTAGACCTAGACGAATTAGCAGATTGTGAAATGTAACGTCTTTCGTCGCCGTGATTCCGTCTCGAACTGTCTACATCACAGCTGCTATAGTTTATTTCTTATTGCAACTCCAGCCGTGATAGCAAAACATGCATAGATTACGTGCAAAAAATATTTAAATACACATTGTAGGATAGTTTTGACAAAAAAATATGGCGAGAAAATTTTTTCCAAACCAAGTAGTTGAAATTTTTATTCCATTCGAATCTAGTTTTTATTTTTATACGCATGCCAGTTCTAATAATTCATGACCACCATACAGTTGGTGTTGGCTTAGTAGAGTGGTAATACCTAATATACCTACCATTGCCTATAAAGCAGGATGTGAATACCCTCAAATTCATCGTGATTGAAAAGCATTTTTCGGAATAATATCAAAAATCGACTCGCATCTATTAATTAATAATCTGAAGAAAAAATATGGAATATTAAAATGACTGGCACCGCAATTCAGCATTTGAGTTTGTGTATTGCTATTATTTTTATTATAATTGTAATAGCATTGCGTAATATTTATTTCGAGGGCTGCCCGCGCATAACTCTTCCAAGTTATTTTTAGTTGAACTACGCACTGCATGAGCAATAATCTTTCTTTTCCCTTATTTTTACATTTCTCTAGTGGAAACGTAGTTTCCAATGTCGCCAACTTTATTATCGGCGTTGCAAGTGGAAAATAGCTTTATTTCTGCAATAATTTAAAACCATCACAAACAAAAACTGGAAAAATGGCATTGTTTTCCAAAAAAAAAATCGATTTTGAACACATTTCCAGCCATAATATTGTGGTACGTATTTTCTTGCTTGCAAGCTCTAATTTTGGATCTAATATATCGATAACTTATGAAAATCAAGTACTACGAATGTAGAAAGCAAATAATTTAATATTGCAATAAGCCCCACCAGATGGATTAATCCAAAAGGACTCCTCTCTGTTATCAGGCAGCGCACTTCACCATCCCATCAGTTTTTAACATAAGGTACTTTTGGATGAAATTTGGTACAGGTCCATTTTAGGGGACGCTCAATACAGTGGCGTACTTAGTTTCATGTAAAAAAATCGCTAATACGATTTCTTGAATTTTCGCTCCAAAAAAATTGCAAAGTAGGCCTTGATTTTTGTGGTAGAAATCTATCGATTTGCCACAAAATGCAGTTTTCCATGAGCAACAATTTAAAAAATCGGACCAAAAGTAGCCATTTTACAGAGGTGGTTCGCTTCCAAATGGGTCATACTGTATGTTGGCATTTGCTCGGGCTGTTTTTAAACCAGTACGTCTTTTTGTGTAAACAGTTCGCGTGGAATATAGGTTGCCATGAAAAAAAATTGACAAAATATTTCTGATAATTTACCAGATTTTTCCCTTTCTCTGCTTTCTGACAATTCTGTTTTGTTTTACTTTTCTTCACCAATGGGTGACGCGCACGAGACGTCACAACTAACCTCAAAAATATGCGTATTTAAAAATTTTCGAATATTATATCAGTTTCTGCGTGGTTCCTGTACTATTAACTAAAATCTTGTTCGGTGTATTATTAATAAAGTTTTAATTGCCTTAATCTAATAAAATAAGGTGTTTTTTGTTGGTTGGAATTCCAACCTGTAAGTAGCAGTCTATTTTTAATAATCTACAATATTGAAATTTGAAAAATCTCCTGTCTGAGATAGTTTATAAATGAAGTTAAAACTATAAAAATTAAAATTAAAAATAAATTTGCAAAAACTAAAAATTTAAGGTTATGTTAGTCGTACGATGATCATGATGAATAGATAGTTCACACTAAAATCTACAATTTTGTATGTTTACATGTATTTTCATATCTCTAAAAATAAAGGCTGCAGGTAAATATCAAAATATATGGAACTACCCTGTCTATTTGGTGAATGTTTCTCATCGCTCGGTATTGGTTGCGATGCGTCATTTTGGTGCAGTTACGACCATGACCATGTAGTTAGCAGTATGGCAGACGCCAACGCCACCTGTTTGGGCCTTACATCGATGTGACCAACTGTACATATACAGTAAAGACCGAGGAGGTTCGAACATGGGAATTAGTTTGTGCGATTTACTTGTGCCCGTTGTAGGCAAGCGGACACAGTGGTGAGAATCGTGGATCTCCGCGCTGTAGCCGATGGCTCTCGCGTCTACTGCTCCTTGTTTGGATTCTTTTGTAATAATTTTTATTACACCTGCAACACTCGAGATGCAGCGACAATTAATTTTATATTGTAGAATCACATTTGTGTTGCGAAAAAACAAACAATGGAAATATTTAAATGTGTTTTGAGATTTTTTTAAATTATCTATCTAGGATGCATTATTGAAGTTTCGAAACGTTGGTCCAGAATACGTAAATCAAATTTCTTTCAGACATGAGTTCTACATCCCAACACGGTTAATGAGATACTAACACTAACAACACAACAGTCTGCTCTGCTGACTGCTGAGCAGTGAGGGGCTACAGCGAACTGCCGCGCCCTTCTCCTAATGTACAAATTTCGAACTCAGGCGAGTTGTCGGCCACTCGTATATTCATCCCAATCCCTGTCGTGTTCGAAGCATCCTGGACTTATGTGTATGCATGAAAAAAATTTGACAGCATATAAAACATGATCGGAAATATTTATCGAGCATCTAAAAATGGAAGCGGAATTTGTCGCACCACACTCTATCGCGCAGCTTTAGTGGTAAATCAGCCATGACTACAATTGATAGACCTTTGTAGACTTTGTTAAATTTCAACTAACGTGAATGTGAGATGGTATATGTATGCAAATTTAATCGGTTTATTGACTTCTAATGCAATGACCTTGTCTTTATTTACAAACAAAATTGTAATCGTAATTACCAAATTAATTAATTCAATTAGGGACCTCAACTCGGATCTTCCTTAGCCACATGAACATCGTTTAAGTGATACTATTTAGGTCGCCAGAAACTGATTTTAGTCATTAAATAAAAGTATCTCCTCAAACAGCGCGTAAATTGTGGCTTAAGGCGAGGCTAAGATAATTTTTTTTTTTACGTTAATTCAAACGTGGTTCCGGCTCTCCACCGCGCTTTCGCCATATTAGTGAAAAAATAGCAGCATTAGAATCAATTAAATATAAAATCTTCGTCGTGGTGAAGAGTGTTTTATTGAGGTTTCAAAGAAAAACGTTACCATTGAATTTCTAGATACAGCTCCGCTAATCCGGATCAATAAAAACCAGGTCGATCCGAATTAGAGAAAAATCCGGATTATTGGAACCCATTTAAAATTCAAAAATAATAGGCAGAATAAAGTTTTATTATTCAAAAACAAAACACAAACAAACCTAAATATAAAATTGTAAGAAGAAACAAAAATTCTATGTACATATTTAGACGAGGTTATAGCACGAATTGCGCGGCAAACTGCGTAAATGCGCTACGATTATGAGATACCTACATAATGTAATAAGTGATATTTCAATTTAGTCCGGATTACTGGAGTCCGGATTAACGAAGCTGTACTGTAATTAAATCTTCGACCCCCCCCCCCCCCTCCCACGCCTAAGTGTGCATCGGCCTTTAGGCATTATTCAAATGTTACTTGATTTCCTGTAATATTTAAAGTTATACTAAAACATTCACTACTTTAAATAAACTTATAACTAAATAATAACCAAAATAATTTATTACCGCGTCGTTTCGAATCGGCGTTCTCTGATTATTTTTTCGATTCAAGGTTTTTTGAACTGTTATTTCATGTTCTACCTTTTCACAACGTTTGAGGTAAACCAAGGACGATAAACAGGAAACGTCTGATAATATTATGTTCATTTTCACCAGCACTGTGCAACCGAATAATTTGATTTCATAATAAGCAATGTTGTAAAAATGCGTATTGCGACATAAATAAAATAAAAACATAATTGCTGGATCGTATTTTTCAATAATAATATGTAAAAATTCGTTCGTGCATAGTTTGCGCGCTAGTTACAAGTTAGCTCGTTTGCTTTTCATGCCACATATGACATTGACGTTTTAGTAATTGACGAAAATTAAAGTTCTGTGTTTTTTTCAGGATCGTGTCGTTAATCAAGGGGTCAATCGTGGATCGATCAAGTTATGGCCCCGTCCCATTCTCGTCAGTTGTTAGTGTGGACTTTGCCAACTATAGCCGTTCTACTCAGCTATTTGTGGTACAAAAAGAAGAGAATTGGAGCTCGAAGTGACACAGGCGATACGAAAACCCGACAAAAAATAGAAAGGTCACCGTTAGATAAGAGCCTACAACAGGAACCGAAGGAGGCAGATAAGCCCTCGCCAGTAAGTTCAACGCCAACCCGAAAATTTTCGCGTTCTCTATCCGGAGTAGAAACTGCCCCGATAGACATCATACTTCCACCAGAACTTCGTTCGTCCAAGTCGCATCCAGTCGTCATATCCGACGAGGACTTGGATTTAGAAATCGAAAAGATTAAATCGATGAAAAACAACACGCTGTCCAGATCGAGATCGGACTATTCTCCACCGCAAGCACCGACTCCCAAAACTCCATCGCCGAAAAAGGCAGCTAGCCAAGATAACAAGGAGAACATTATCAAGGAACCGGCACAAATGGCGCAAAAGGATATTGCCGTAGTGGAGGAAAAATTCACTTCTTTAAAAATAAATAATAATAAGGAGACACCTAGAAAGAGAGAGCACAAAAATAACCTTAACAATAAGAACAAGCACGATGAGTTGCAAAGGCAAAGTAGTGAGAGAGATTCTGCAAATCACAGTCCTTCGGATGTGATGTTAGCCAGTCCGTCTCTTAGTAGCATATCTGACAATCACAGTGAGGTAAGCCTATGGATTTTAATTATATTCTTAGTAGAGATGAATATCATTAAATTGGATGAAGCGTATTTTCTTGTTTGCCTATTTTGTTATTGTCTAGATCAAGCTCAAGGGGAATATTTGGAAAAAATAAAGATGCGTATTTATTGTGTTATTACTCAGAAAATCAATGTTTATGTTTGTGGTTATGATAATTGGGCAGTTAGTGGTCAGTTCAAATAATTAACTCAGAAACGCCTCGGCAGAGGAAGCTAATAACCTATAAATAATGCATTAAATATTCATACGTTTTGTCGTTGATGTAGTTTTATTAATTCCGTGTATATTAAGTTCACAGGTTTTTCCAAAAGTATGGGAACAGTTTATTTTCTCGAAAATTTGTTTTTTTATAAAAAAATGCTGTTAAGGTTTCTTAGTTTCTATAAATCTAGATGAAAATTTCAGTTTCAGGGTCATTTAAATGTCAGATTTTTAATGGAATGATTATCTTGAAAAAATCGCAACTTGAAAGAAAAGTGAAAAACTAATTTTTTTCGTATGTAAGATTCAGAGGAAAATCACCTTGAATCCATGTTTTTTTAATGTGAATGCGTTATTTTTATTTCTGATTTCGAAGCAGCATTAAATTCTATTTAAAAAAATATGACGGCACGAATATGATATTTAGGAAATCTCTCGCCTATTTATTCATTATTTCAGTTTATTCTCAAAATATTAATAAACCTAAGTCCTTAAATACGTTATAAATAGCTTATATTATAAAATAAATAGTATCAATTTATTTAACGTTTCATAGTTTTACACTGTCATCGATGGCAGCTGTTAAATCGGGGAAAGAGTAAGTAATATATGTACAGGGTGATTGTTTGAAAATTCTATTTTTAAAACCCTTTTACGTAGCTAGAAAAAAAAAAGATCTGTAGCATATTTTACCAAGTTTTTGTGTATGTTATCAATCTGCATCTATCTTAATGAATATACAAGGTGTGCAACAAAGTCACATTTTTTTCGACGAAACACCCTGTATATTTTTAGTATTTGGTTAGCCCTTTTTATCCCCTTTATAAATATATATAATTGTTATATATTTCACCCACAAATAACTGAGTTATTCAAATAAATACACCTAAATGCAACAACAACAAGAAATTTTTAATAACAACATACAAAATAAATAAAAACATGTTTTCAAAAATTCCACCATTATTTTCTAAACAAAGGGGTAGTTTTTTTATTTAATTTTGTTAAAAAAAAATTGCCAAAAAAAAATATATAGTTGTACCTATCCAAAACTTTTAAGAATATTATTTATTTGAATAACTCAGTTATTTGTGAGTGAAATATATAACAATTATATATATTTGTAAAGGGGATGAAGAGGGCTATCCAATATCTAAAAATATACAGGGTGTTCAGTTTAAAAAATGTCACTATGTGGCGCACCCTGTATATTCATTAAGATAGATGCAGACTCATAGCATATATAAAAACTTGGTAAAATATGTTACAAATCTGTTTTTTATGTTTTTTTCTAGCTATATTTTTAAGCAAAATAAAAGGGTTTAAAAAGTAGAATTTTCAAACAATCACCATGTACAGGGTGAATCTTTAAGTGGGGGTCATATTTATAGGGGTGACACCTTTCAACTATTGGAATACCAAACTACATTTTTTTGAAACAGGCTATGAAAAATTAATATTGTTTCAACCCTTTTTATTTTATATTGTGGAAATAAAGAATAAGACTCATAAAATTAGACGTCTAATAAAGGAATTTGAGTATTATTCTTTATTTCCACAATGTAACCTATTACTCATGGGATTAACCTACCTAACTTTTTATTTTAATTTGGGTACTTCATAAGTGAAATGCGCTAATAAGAGTAATGACTAATAATTGAGGCGACCACGCGTGTCTTATACGATTCCTGAACTGTGTGTTGTTGCCAAACTTGACGATTCAAATAAAATGCGGGGACCTTGGGCATAACCGACAACGGTTATAAACCATTAACACATGTTGATTTCTTTTATCTATATAACATTCCTTTTTTTTTTTTTTCATGTAGGGTTCTAGTGATAGCGGCAAGGGTGGCAGCGATGTAGCGACGCCTCCGCCGTCCCGAACGCCCGGTATCGATATATCGGTCCCCAACCACGTCAATCTACCATCTCTCTACGAATTCACCATTCCCCAAGTCCTGGTTGGTAAATTAATCGGCCGCCACGGCAGTTTCGTAACACACGTCAAAACCAAAAGTAGTGCCCACCTGATAATCAAGAAACATCCCACGAATAACACGTTGAAGGTGTGCTCGATCGAGGGAACACAGAGCGAAATCGCCAAGGCACTGAAGCTAATCAGAGATAAATTTCCACTGAAGAGGCATCCAGATATCACATTGGAACAAGTTCACTTGACGCCTGTGGTTTCGACAGTTCCACTTATTCCCGATCATTTATATGTAAGTATGATTAGATTAGATTTTAAATAAGTATACCAATGCAAATTTTTCCCATTCACTTTTTAAGAAATATCAATGTTATCGCATATGTTTATTTTGTACATAAAGAAGGAATCATAAGTAAATATATGAGAGTAATATCAACTTCTGTGTTTATCTTGAACGAAGTCTAAAATATGGACCAGATAATATTGTTCTATGAAAATTTATCAACAACAGCTATTTCGCTCCACGAAAATCAAAAGATTAATATCCAAAGACACAGAAAGCCGAATCACTCCCCAAATTTCGGGTTACATAAATTGGGCATAAAAATCTACTTTTAGGGCAGCGAGTCAGATATACCAAGCTAGCCGAAATAACAGCAACTTCTTTGTTCTAGCAACCCTACTTTTTCATTCTATATTTTGGAAAACGATAAAAAATCTGATGATTTTTAATAAAAAATTAGAGAAAGTTGACTAACGGCGAAATAAAAACTATTGTTTAGTTTCACCTACTTGGGCTACCAGGTACAGATTTACACATAATAGGAATATGATTTTGAAACATTTTTTATTTAATTTTTCTTTACGTACTTTAATCGAAAATAAAGGGCAATACGTTTCATTTTATTCAACCTTTTATGTTCGCAGTATTTGCATAAGGCCATTCTACTCTTTAAATGTCAACAATTAAATAACGCATTACATAATACATATTTCAAAAAAAAAACAAACAAAAGCAATAATAATTTTTTTAAATATTACTGCGTGCCCTTGTTGGTAAGTTTAATAATCTCTTCTATTTTTACCATTTGCCGTCCATTCCGAATGTTATATTAACTGTTATTTAAAGTTTGAGGGATGATCCATTTTTTCTGTCACGTGGTTGTAGCAGGTAATCAAATTAATGTTTTTCAACGATTCACACGTTTTTTGCTGCAGCTTTATATTTGTGGCAATTGGACATAATTAGTTTATCATTTCGCTTGATTAATTTATAGATGTTATGTTCATTTAATAATCCAGGTAAGATTAGAAATTTTAAATTACTCTTATTGTTATTCCGTTTTCTATACATCATAAAATTATTAAGGTCATAATCTTTACGACATAGTGATGGGGTCCTATAAAGTCACAGACATATGTCAGAGTGGACATATTTATTTAAAACTGACATTAATAGACGGATATTGAAATACAAGTTAATATTTATGACGAAAAAAGGTCAACACTTATATTATGGAATAAATTGATTACTTTGTAGAAAAGTAATATATCAACATATTTATTTATTTCGTCGATATATTTCCATTACTGAGGCCAATCCCAATGCCAATCTGAGAATTTTACAGAACCTCTTATTTATCAAGGAAGAAATTAATCCTTATACACTTCGATACTAACTGAAATCATAATATTTAAACGTATAGCCTTCTCCCACTTATGTCACTCCTGGGAAAAGGGTGTTGCATTACATGTAATGTTTATAAGCTAATTTACTTAACATGATATATTTGTTTCAGTTAAAACTTGTAGAAGGCATCAACAACGACACGATTCTCAGTTGCCTGGTCGCACCAAATCACCTGTTCTTGCAGCAGCCGACACATCCCTCGTTCCCCAGCCTTAACTTACTCAGCAATTACATGAACCTGTGCTACACAGAAGCAGAATCACCTCTGTTACCAAATCCCATACCAGAGAACACTGTGTGTGCAGCTTATTCAGTAGATGCATGGTACAGGGCCATGATTTTGTCTACAGACACAGAGACAGATATGTCCTATGTTAAATTCCTAGATTATGGAGGTTTCGCGTACGTAGAAAATTCGAAACTTAGGCAAATTAGAGGCGACTTCATGTTGTTGCCGTTCCAAGCAGCAGAGTGCTGTTTAGCCAATGTTAAACCTTTAAATGGTAAGTCATGTATATACAAAGTGTTCTTATTTTTGACATGAAACGTATCAAATAACCTTGGGTGGTTATACAAGTGAACAGGAGGACTCACATTTTTTAAATTGTTTAAAATGTGAATTTCCTTACCATAAAGTGTATCTAACCACTTACTTTCTTTTTCTAGAAGATGGTCCTTGGCCAGATGAGGCGTATAATTTAGTAGCAGATATCACTAAGGGGGCGATAATTTACACTCAAGTAGCCGACTATACGGAAGACGGTATCCCCTTGGTATTATGTTTTGTAGTTGTAGGACCTCAGGTAAGACTACTAAAACGAATATAAGAAATACACCAGAATATTGATGAAACTTTTATTTTAAATTTTATTATTTTCCTTGCAAAATTAATATTTTTAATTCATAGTCCGGAAAATTTTTGTGTTGTTCCACCCCAAAGATATTCCACCTTATTGTTTTGAGATAATAATATGTGTATTTTGTTTTTTTTTAGTCTGTAATATTCCTAAACCAACATTTGGTAGATAATGGATTTGCAGAGTGGGTTCCTACAGAAGAAGATGTAACAACACAACAGGATAGCACTGAGGGTGCAGTAGGTGGTGTAAATGCATAATTTTTTATGTAGAATATTTGTTTTAGTCACTTGATTATTCGCAATCAAGCCCTTGTTAATATTTGTGAATTATATTAGTGCAGTTAATTATTTAATAGCTATTTAAGAGATTGTTTTACGGATTTTTTTCTTAGCGTTTTAAATTTATATTGTTAGCCAGCCTTTTATATTTTATACTATTTTTAAGATTAGTTCTCGACTGACAAAATAAATAAGTAAAGGTGAAGATGTTAATTAATTGTTTTTCATTGTATGTTTAAATGATAAACGTGAGGATTATACCGCTATGTTTGTCACTGCACTTATTAACATTTATGTTGTGATCACGCATTTTCTATTTATCATCGACTCATTATATAATCGCTATTTATAATAGAAGCTGTGTATAAAAAGTGATAAGTTTAATGTCTTTTAGGAAAGTAAAGATTGTAAGTGGAAACCGGATTAGTTGTCTCTTTCCCTTTGATTTCGTCAAAATTTTGGGAGTTGGTAACCTTCATACAAAGAAATAAATATTGTTTTTGTTTTTATAGTGAAATCAATAATTTAAAAAATTGCTGATAGGGGCGAAATTTCTGTAATAAAATTTTCCTTGTTAACAGATGCATTTAGTGGTGTGAAATTATCATCCATTTCTAAATTAATAAAGTAGATAGATAGGGCAACTCCAGGCCTGCCTTACTTATTTCTGTGAGGTGTTTGTATAGGTTCAATAATATATACCATATTTAATGGATTATATCCATGTCTATAACATTTTTATGTTAAATAAATAATCACACTTTATGTTAAATAGAAATAGATGTTATGTGGAAGAGTGAGTAGGTTGTTTTTCGTGTTGATTAATGATTGTTTTAAATTCTTGACATCTGTTCATCATTTTAAGGTCTTCTACAGAAGCGAAGTCTTCGATTCAGAAATAAACCACGATATGATGTAAATGTCGAGAAATCAAAATACTTAACGCTTTACGGAGCCTGGAAACTTTTCAGCAAAAGATTAGAATCATAAATAAGTTTAACAAGTTTGTACTCATAGAGTTCAACACCATTGGTGGATTTAACCAATATAAAATCCTGCCCAGAAAAGTTAGGTAACATTAAAAAACTCTTGTCAGTCGTAAAATTTTACACCAAGCGCGTCTAAAAAATTTTAATCTTGAGAATATGTTTGTGCATAATCATATACAAATAAACCCCGATCTATTTTTTCAATTTCCCAATAACGTAGGAAATTTAATTTCTGACTCTACGAGACTGACATTGAATTGAGCCGACTGAGTCCACAAATGTTTTTGATAGGATTGGGCACTATCAGAGTGGATGAGACTGATTCAATTTGTAACGAAATATGCATTTGTAACAGTCAAATAAGAACCTAGTCAGTCGAATCCTGCAACGTCACCATGACTGGACGCTATTGGTGTGAAGTGAGCTAAGACAAGGCAACTCGCATCACTAATTGCATCGTCTAAATTCAACATTTTTTAAATAATTGATTTGATTAACATCCTCCAAAACTCAATATATCGTCATTCAACTAACACCGCCCTAGCTTGTTCCCAATTCATTCTATTTTTTCTAATTGTCCTTTGAATTAACCGAATTAACATTATTAAATCCAACTAATTTTACCTAACTTTAGCGAGTTTAACAGAACTAATTATGACTAACATGTTATTTTTCTTGTGCTTATCCATCTGTTTTTTGCAAATAATTATTTTAAAAATTTGTTTGTGAGCTGGTTGTTCGCATGCTGTTTTATTGTTTGAAACAAAAATAATATTTAACTAGCTTTTGGTTTACCAACTCCTCATTTATGTCAACGTTGGGATTCTCACTTAGTACTTTTAGTGATGTTTCCAAAGCATTTATATATTTTATTTGGTATCTTCGGCTGTCCTGTATGTTATTTTCCTTTTATTGTATAGATTCTTAGTAAATAATAATTGTAATACGTATTATTACAAATAAGCAATGTTCTGTACGAGATATCATCAAGTAAAAGTAATCTACTACAAACTAGTGTTTCTATACAGGGCCGGCTCAAGGACCATTGCTTGGAGTATCGAGTCCGACCCGTTTAAATATATTATTCTAACCAGATGTTATATTAGAACGGCCAAAATTCCAACTAGCCTACTAGCTGGCCCTGCTTATATACCAGCCTTTGTAATAGATTATTTTCTACTATTTTGTTTGTATTCTCCATTTGCATAATTGCGTAATTTGACGGCATTGCTTTGAAATATTATTATGATCATTAACTGATTTTTTGGAATAGAAACTAGGATATATTTATCTGTCTTTTAGGTAATGACTATTTTGATTGTAATTTATATTGTTTTAAAATATACAGAAATATAATTTGTCTTTCATATTTCCAATTAAATTTTTGAACGTGTTGATTATAAATTCAAATTGGTGAATAGGTTTAGTATATTCTCCCAGAGACTGATTTTCCACACAAATAATAATACATAAAAATCTAACGAAATATTCTTGAACAACCAATGAAGTAATTTTACCCAAGGAACATATACGATCATTTTCTTAAACCCAACAACTATGTAAACAATAAAACGCCTGGGTGAGCTTCAAAAACCACAGAACTTGCTGCAGATTTATATTTTTCAGTTACTTAGAGACATTGCTTACATAGAAAAACGTTAATTCGAAATTAAAACAATCTCAAATATTTTAAAATGTTATGTGATGTGTAATGAATATTCTATGGCAAAGTAGACTGTTCTATATGAGGCATAAATGTGGCTCCTCAAAGTTAATATATCTTAAGTATGCACAGATTGCATCTATTTATGTGTAATGAACTTTTTCAGATTAACGGATTTTAAGAAATGCACCAAAACATTTAAAAACAAATATTAATAACATAGTTTTAATATTTTCCATGGTCGTTAATAATACATTTGATGTTACGGTTACGCCAGACCTTTTCATGACATTCTATAATTGGTTAATTGTAATTTAATTTTTTGCTTCGGAACTCATCGATAAAACTACAAAGTAAAAGGATGTACTATAGCTAACTATTGGTGATGACATGAATCCCTAAAATCCATTTTTTAATTAAACACACGTTTACTTAAGTAGAACATAAAAGAACTTTTAACTTTTCGTATTTTTACCAATCGTCGTCAAGGTGAATAGTCAAATAAAGTAATTAATTTCTTACTCTGGAGAATCATAAAGTACATATTAATTGCTTATTTGTTACGATTATTGCATATTAATTGTTCACAAAAACTAATATTGACAATAACTAAACGAGTATTTTCAAATGTTGATAACCACATATATGACATATTTTAGAATTATTGTATGATGCATTTTTTTAGCACCGATGACGACTCAAATTGCCTTCTCTGTACTGATTTTGGCATATATGACGTATTTAATCGTATGTAAATATTGTATTTTTGAATATTTTGAGGATTAAATTGTCGATTTATTTTACTGTATATTTTTGGGGATAATTTTAGGCTTATCTGTAAAATTGGCTAGTAAATTTGTACATTTACTATTCGCCATGTTTGAAAATGGTTCCTATTTTGCGCCGATAGAATTATAGAATTTTTCTTATTTTGTTTGAAGTTCATTGTACTGTCAATTGGTGTAAATCTAAAAATTTCCTAGCCAATTTTCAGCATTGTATTACTGGTATATATTATTATTATAAGCGTGTTATTCAATTTTTTCTTTTGTAATGTGTGTTTTTAGCATAGGTAGTTTTGTTTTAGAATCATTCGATTATATTTAGCTTTTTGTACATAGGACTTCCTTGTAATATAATGTTTTTGGATTTGACTTAATATAAATTCTCAATAAAATCTGCTCTGATTTATTCTACAAAATACCCATCCTTTTGAAAGTCCTTAACCCTTAACTTTGTTACTTAAAATGAACTAGATAAATGATAATATCGAGGGCCTCATGGTCAAAGGTAACAAAATATAAAATAAAAAATCCATGTCCGCATTTAAAAAAAAAATAAGTTGATGGTTTCTGGAAGACAAAACTTCGGATTTCAAATTTGACAGCGCCATCTTGTAGAGTATAAAAAGTGGCAATGATGAAGTGTCATTCGTTTTAAAATTTGTCTTCAAATAACGTTGGAAAAAAATAAATTTTTTTTTATTAAATTTCGATTTTTTCCGGTTATTTCCGTAACTATTCGGAATTTTCCAATTTGCAACACAGCATTGATAAGCATTAAATTGTGCAAGTTTGTCCTAATTTAACCGACCCTCTCTTGGTTTCCGAGATCTCAATGATGAGACTGCAAAATGGGCCACCCTGTACATATGCGCAATACACTTTTGTCACAGAATTATGTCTTCAATCAGTTGGCAGCAGATTTTAATTTAACCCGTTCGTTGTGTAAGGTTATACATGTTCTGTGGTTATACACATAGAGCCTTCATAAATAGGGCGCGTGCACCGTTTGACAGCTGGAGAGATTGGAGGACACAACCTCAATCTTCCTATTTGTTGCGTGTAAAGTGACGTTGTTTTTGGAGTGTTTTGTGCCCTTTTGCTTTACGATTTTATTGGTTTTGTGATATATTTATTTGTGGTGGACATTTATTTCATTAAATTTTAGTTGATTTTTGTTTTATATAGACAATTACGTGTGTTGTGCCTCAATCTGTATTTGATTGATTGACAATCTACTTTTCACACTTTTGTGTTTAGTTATTTCTTATTTTTCTTTTATGATAAAACAATTTGTGATAGACATTTTTTACGTTAAGCTTTAGTTAGTTTTTGTTATATACAGACAATAAAAACATTTATACAGACGTTTTCAATAGGAGCAGTAGGTAGGTATTTTATAAAAGAAGTAGAAGTAAATAAACTGTAATTATGGATGTTATTATTAGATATGGAAGTTAGTGAATATTGCAAAGGCTTGGAGGAAATAGTCCAGGATCGATATTTGCAGTAAATAAAACTCATCAAAGTTGATCCTTATCTTGTAAACTGGAATGGTTGTTCTACAAATGTGGAACACTTTCTAAATATTTTATATCCTGATATTGTAAACTATTTAGTCTACAAGAAAAGTGTTTATACCCTAGAGGAAGTGAGTGCCTATAAGAGCTTGGAGGCTTATAATTAGGCAGCTTGTGGATGGGTGCGAAAAATATCAACGAAGGAATTTAAGGACTATATTTTGGGATTAGGAAAGGTGCGTTGCATTACATTGGTTTAAGTAAAAGATAATATACATACATATTGTTAATTTTAGGTGATGCATTCACAACAAGATTAAATGAAAAATATTTATCACCGTGGATTATTGCGAAAGTAACAAATAAGATAGTTTTTCCATGACCGGGAGTAGAAATTGATTTCTGTGGCATCAAAATTGTGACAGAAGTAAAGCATTTACTTCCTAGTAACGAAATAAGACAACAATTTCCCTAGGGGAGTTTTTATTTCATGCCCAATAGTTAAACAAAATGTAATTCTTATTTATTAATTAATAAAACATTGCATATTTAATTAGGTATTGTTATTATTGAAGATGATACTACATCTTCAATATCATCAACTTTTATTAGTTAATTCGTCTCCACGGCATGCGCCTGAAATTCCGAAGATCAACGCAATCTAAAAAAGTAACAAATCATTAATGCATAATCATACCTTAATAAACACTTTAATATAATCTTACCTTTATCATTAAATATTCATCGTCATTTGCTTGCTATAAAAAAGACTCAATTTGGTCCCTTGTCAAAATTTTTGATTTTTTTGCTTTATAACCATCGGAATTTCTTTTTAAAAAAGCCATCAGCTTTGCATATTTACTTATATCTATGTTATCGTACACAATCATACACGATTTTAACATAGAATATTGGGCCCATACCGTGGAAGATTTATATTCCTTTGATTTTTCATGAAAATAGGCCAGCATAACATTTTCCGTGTACGTTTGTACCTTCTTTTTCTTGCACCATTCTCTGAACTGATTGTACGCTTTATCATACAAATTTCTTGATTTTGTGGGTAATAAGTTTAAAACTGCCGCACTGGCAGCTTCAACGATTTCTTGCGGTTCTTTTCCATACCAAAAATGCCAAAACTCAACTTTTGCACTTGACAAATGTATTTGTAAACAAATATCTGTTGCCATGGTACGTTGAATGGAAACATCCCAAAGGCTTCTAAATATTTTAATTCGCTCAGATTTATTATAATTCTTTATTTATGAAATAAATGTTTCTACTTCCGATCGTGGAAAAAATAGTATATACACCTCGGGAGAGACCGCCATTTTTCCCTCGATGTATTTGTTGCCCTCGAGCTTCGTCCTCGGGCCTCAAATTACACCTCAGGAAAAATAAGACGTTTCTCTCCCTTAGTGTATAATGTACTATTTTATTCAGTGTGGCATTCGTCCATATCCCAGAATCTATTTCTCCGTTGACAACTATGTAACCTCTTGGCGTTTCATGTGTCGATTATATCTGCCAAGATCTTTTGCGTCAAAAGATGCTGCATAACCCATACATTTGTTTGGTATCCGATCTGGATGATTTTCTTCGGTTAGTTTAGAAGGTTTTCCTAGAGATTAAAACATTACTTAAATCTGTACAAATAAAATAATTATTTATAAATATTACCTGTTAAAAAATGTTTGGAGCATATACGACCATATTTAATTTTTGACTCAGTAAGATCTGTCCTTTTTAAAGGACTTATCCATATTTCTCTTCGCTTCTTTGATCAAAGACAAATTTTCCTTCCTTTAGAACAAATTGATGGCACTCTGAAATAACAATAACTTTATACATATTCATATAATACAACACTTGTTAAATAATGAACACATATTTACCTACAAAAGCTTAAATTTGTATCCCTTTCAGCTCGACTTCCTCAACCCACTACCATACAAAAGGACGGCATTGTTATAAACTGTTAACAAAGTATTTAACAATATTTAACTTTTAAATAAACTAAGGACCTACCTATGCACTTTAATAATAATAAAATAAGTCCTATAGATTGTTTATCACAAAAGAAAAATTAACTTTAGTACACAAGTGTCAAAGTAGATTGTCAATCAATCAAACAAAAATTGAGGCACAACGCACGTAATTGTCTATATAAAACAAAAATCAACTAAAATTTAATGAAATAAATGTCCACCACAAATAAATATATCACAAAACCAATAAAATCGTAAAGCAAAAGGGCACAAAACACTCCAAAAACAACGTCACTTTACACGCAACAAATAGGAAGATTGAGGTTGTGTGTCCTCCAATCTCTCCAGCTGTCAAACGGTGCACGCGCCCTATAACCGAAAATCAAATGTAGGCAACCAGGCACACATTTGTTTCGTGTGAAGTGAATATGGTTGCCTAACTTAATGGAGATGTGGTTTGCAATCATTACGAGTAATAAAGACCCGTTGTCACAAACTAAACCTGATATGTTATAATTTCTGTGTCCTAAAGTACCTAAACTTGCCAACTATAATATAGAAATATTAAATATTATCAGAATATTGGGCAAAAATATAGAAAATTTTCTCTATATACCTATACAGGGTGGTCCGAAATTAGTGGTCATCATTTTATCAGCGTATTCCTCGATCAAAACTAAGACAAAAAGTTCCTACAAACATGACCCCGAAAATGCTTCCTAAGGGAGCTACAGCCCTTTAAAGGTGCATTCTTGACGATGGTTTTTATTTAATATTTCCGAAACTGGTAAAAATAAAAACAAGAAATTTTGGTCAATTACTAATCGTTTTATGGCCAATAAGGTGATGTGATAATGATCCAAAAATTTCACCCAGGGGTGGGTCAAACAGGGAGAGGGTGGAGTAAAATGCCCCACAACTCTTTCGCATGTACGTCTTTCCAGATTTTGATAGCAAATTATGGAATGCCAGAGGTATTCTAGTTGAACTTTGATAGGACGCACCGTTTTCGAGTTATTAGAGTTTCTGGAAAACATTAATCACAAAAAAATCAAAATGGAACGAGTAACAGTGGTGTAGTGGAGCCGGAACGCGCCGGAACGGCGTTCCGGCACTGCTTTTTAGAAAAAAATTTTTAAAAATAATGGCAAATATTGGACCTGACAATAATTATTTTATTATTACCGTTACGGCTCAGCAAATTTTGCGACTACACCACTGACGAGTAAGATGCACAGTTGCACAGTTCTCTAGGTAGGTACTTAGTAATTAATAATAAAATTATGCTATTATTATTATTAGTTTCGAAAATATTAAATAAAAACCATCGGCAAGGATGCACCTTTAAGGGATTGTAGCTCCCTTAGGAAGCATTTCCGGGACCATGTTTGTAGGAACATTTTGTCTTATTTTTGATCGAGGAATACGCGGGTAAAATGATGACAACTAATTTCGGACCACCCTGTATATATAGTTTTATTATATAACAAACTGGACGGACAATATCACCGAAAAACTCTGTTTTTCCACCCGCTTTTTTTATAGGTGGCAGCGACAACATCAACGATAGGCGATAAAATTAAAATGAGTTCAAAATCTATAGATAGATAAATCGGCGAAATATTAAAACTCATCCAAAACTTCCAGGCAATTCTCTCTTGCGACATGTAACGCCTGGAGTATAAACACAAGAACCAGCATAAGAATCAATGGCGCTAAATGTCATATTTTAGTTGCGCATCATACATTTTAAATTTGCTCTGAAATAATTTGGGAATTAGGGATTTTAACGAACAAGTTGTGCATACCATAAAACAGCATCGAAACAAACGTTTCCCCCGCGCGACATATGCAAAAACAAAAAAATTCAGAAGACTGCCAATCCCAATTACGCACTAATATTAACAATAAATCGAGTTCATAAAGTAACAACTTTAACTAAAAATTATTTATTTATCTTCATCTTATCCTTTATTCATACTTGAAATATACAAAACGAAAAAGAGAAGATACACCTCATATGATTCCAATCTTGTTTGCAACGTCCAATGCATCATAGTCTCTGGCTAACCTAACATAAGCCTTCTTCTTACCATCGGGCCTAATTAAAGTGTTAACCTTAGCTACATTTATGTCATACAGTTTCTTTACTGCTGCTTTAATATGATGTTTGTTTGCTCTTGTGTGTACTAAGAATACCAGTGTATTATTGTCCTCAATTTTTTTCATGGCAGCTTCAGTTGTCAATGGGAATTTAATGATGTTATAAGCATCCATGCGGGATCTGGTGGGAACACTCTTCCTAGGGTACTTTGGGTTTCTTGGAGGCCTAAGTGTCCTTGGACGATGGAAGTGGACAGATGTGCGTATTTTACGCGAGTGTGTGCCATTTGGACCTTTGATGACCTGCAACAAATTAAACATATTAATACAAAGACAATTGCGTCAGAATTACGTCTTTTTCTTTTCTTTAAAATCAGGTTGTGTATTAGGTTTGTTTTCACATTTTTTTCTCAAAGAGATTCCCACACAAAAATTCATCATTTGAGTGTATTTTAAACTAAATATTTAGAGCTTTTCCACTTTTTTCTTCTTGCGGCATAAGGCTTCTAAAGAATTGGAATTTTCAGGTTATTTTTAAGTACTTAAAAATACACAGGCAATAATATAAAGTTATATTTATTTCATTTATGATTTTCACTATACTAAAATTTTGAAACATTATTCCTCGTTTTTAACCGAGATAAGAGTTACCATCAAACACGGACTCATATAACCATGAACAGGTTACTAAATAAGCAAATTTCATTACTCGATCACCACAAAACATTCACAATTATCTAAGTATTAGATAAACATAAGATAATTTTTTTTTGTAATTAATAATAATATAATAATAATAAAATTCATTTATTTTGGTATTAAGCAAACAGAAAAAAAAAACCTAATTCTAAATTTGATACCCTGAGAATAGCGTCATGCAGGAAAGACGTGATAGTATTATTAAGTACTTTTCGGAGAGTGGCTGGTGAAATTTACGTTAGCCATAAATTGTGAAATTTTGATATTTTATAAAGATGCACCATTTTGAAAATTTATTTTAATTTATTTATAAGGAAATTTAAAATTTGAGCGAAACTTGCTTTTACGAATACTGGTAGTCACTTTCATAAAATAACGATTCAATTTTAGAACCATTTCAAAAATTTAAAATGCCCTTTTCTCAAAACTGTAAATTAGCACATTCGTGGTTTTGGCATTGAACAATATC
Organism: Rhagium mordax; assembly: GCA_963680705.1. Classification (NCBI taxonomy): domain Eukaryota; kingdom Metazoa; phylum Arthropoda; class Insecta; order Coleoptera; family Cerambycidae; genus Rhagium; species Rhagium mordax. The sequence continues at coordinate 69,886,551 of OY796661.1, forward strand.
TACTTAAAATATTTTTTATTCAATTTTTTTTTTAGTTTATAATGTAGATATAACACGCAACAGCTGTCGTCCCTGGAGCCCTCATTATATCCGAGTTGTATTGAATTTTACAAATATTTTCCAAAAACACTTGGATAATCTCCTTGAAATTGTGGCTTAGGTCCCATGCTCCCTTGCTACGATAGGTAACCTAAATTACATCCGCCTCCGCTGTTACTTTTATACACACAAGATTGCACGTTAGCATAAAATACTGTTCCAAATTGGTGTTGTAATAATGACACATCTCGAACCACTTGTAGAACGTTACCGATAATAAAAATACTAAATTTAACTAAAACTGCAACGGAACATTACTGTAACATCTAAGGAACTTTAATCTGAAATTTACCATCAATTAAATCACGAAATTATATTTTAAAAAACTCACCTTTTTCTGAGCTTTCAAAGCTTTAGCAACTGGGGCAGCCACGGCAGGTTTTTTACCAACTCCTTTCTGTTGCTTAACTGGGACATTTTTCTTGGGTTTTGTAACTACAGCCTTTGGAGCTGCCTTTACTTTACCAGTAGTAACCTTCGCTGGCTTTTTGGCGGTACCCTTAGCCGCAGGCTTGGCAGCGCTTTTACTAGCTGCTGCTTTAGTAGCGGTAGCTTTAGTCTTAGGAGCAGCAGCTGGAGTCTTGCCTGAGGCAGGTTTGGCCGCAGCGGGTTTGGCTGCTGGAGTCTTCGACGTAGAGGGTTTCTTTTCAGCTGGTTTACTTGCAGCTTTTGCCGCAGCCTTTGGGGCTGGGGCAGGTTTTGATGAGGAGCCAGAAGCACCTGCACCACTGGCGGGTGCCGACGCTGGCTTCTTCTTTTCTTCCTTTTTGGCAGCTAAAAGTACAAAAAAAATTAGATTATTCTAACCTAAAACATATAATAAACATTCGCGTAAACAAAGTCAGAATTGTGTTATATTGCAATTTTCATCTTGCTCAAAGAGATTCCCACACATAAATCATCATTAAAATAAAAACTAGTAATTTATTTACCATGTGGATATGACCGCGTGGCTTAATGTATATCAGCTTAATTTTATTCTTTTGCATGCATTTAAATGTGACAAAAATTGCGGATAAACTAACTACAGATTTAAGGATAATATCTATAATATTACAAATAATAATAAACTATAGAAAACAGCATAATTACCGGGTTTATCCGCTGATTTAGGCTTCGTAGGTGCCATTTTTAATAAAGGAACTACAGAAAGGGAAGTTAACCTACGACGGTTGACAGCCTGACGGAAGTGTTACTTGACTAACGCAGTCATACACCGCGCGAAATTAGAATTTAATCGTGATTTAAATAAATAAATTAGGTATGTTTTTTGCTTACTTTTTAGTTTTTATTATGTAAAGTTGTCTTATATCAATCAACAACATAATTGTAATATTAGAGTAACTGAAGTTTCCATATTTTAAAAGAATTATAATAAAAAGCAAAATAATGCTATATCTCAGTAAATTTAGACAATACAAACAAAACAAAGTTTGAGAAGATGCCTAATATACAGAGAACTCAAAGAAGTAGTATTTTAAAAATGCTTAAAGATCAGGCCCCAGAAGATCGAAAAATATATGTATTCCCAGGACCATATAAATTAGAATGTACTCCGTATCATAAAATAGATTTCAGTAAGGTAACTTATAAAAAATGTTTGGAAGAAAATAAAAATATGGTCACAAGTTCCTTCAAACTATGTAAAGTTATTATCATTGGAGATGTTTCAGTTGGAAAAACGTGCATAGTAAATAGGTAAGCGTAAGTACATAATTTAATATATTAGAGTTAGGATGGTGTGTCTCAAGGTTCATAAACACACCAATTGTCGCACAGAACATCTAAAAGAGGTCGCCACATGGAGGAACTACAAAAGTACAAACAAAAGGAGGAACAGTCAATGACGAAATCAAGTATCTAAGCGATGCGCCACCTAGTGGTCTTTAATCGAACTAATTACTGGACTGGGATATTTTGTCAAAATTATTTGTAAATCATTAGCGACAAATAATGAATCATTATCATTATCAGTCCTGAAATTTTATATGATTGACTTTTTTTTAAATATCAGAATAATCTTCGAGATTGTTGTTGCTTTTGAAAAAATATTAATTTTTTGAAAAGTTAGCCAGCATTTGAAATTTTTTGAATTAAGATCCAGGCCGTTAAGAATTTCAAATGCTTTTCCAAAAATTAATATTTTTTCAAAAGCAAAAAAACCTTGTCTTAGATATGTCGAAAATTATTCTGATGTTTTTAAAAAATCCAAATATGTTAAACATGACTTTCCAGAGGGGGCAATGGGATTTTCGCAAGTTTTTTCGCAAATTATTTTTCAATTTTTTTTTTCACCAATATTCTCGTTTTGAGAAACGATATCGCTTATAATTTGGTATAGGTCCCATGTCTCTAAATTGAAATATCGAACATCGAAAATTCACCAGCCGCACTAACGGTATATCCCTATACCTACCAGAGAAACTAAAATAAACATCCTGTGTATATGGAAATTATTTTCATATTTTGAATTTGAAAACTATAACTACCTATTAATTATATTTTTAGATTTTGTCGAAAAATATTTGACAGTAATTATAAATCGACCATAGGCGTGGACTTTGAGGTCGAAAGATTTGATATATTAGATGTTGCTTATAACTTGCAAATGTAAGTTTAAAAATTACCTGCTAAAAAATGTGCACATAAATAATATACACTTTTATTTTCACAGTTGGGACACAGCTGGTCAAGAGAGGTTTAAATCGATTGCCCAGTCTTATTATAGAGGAGCTCATGGTAAATATACTTTTCCAAATTGTTGAGGCAGGTATATTATGTAATTAAGTGTTCAAAGAAATTCTTAGTCGTATCATTTGGTTTTGAGATTCCTGCGATGTTGTGATGATGGGGTTTTTTCGTAAAAGAAACGAATCCCATTTTACATAATTATTAAGGTGTCTGTCTGTTATGTACCCTAGCTTTCTCATAAGTTATCTGTCGACAGTGTCACTTATAAACGTGCCAGTAAGTTTATAATTTATTATTTTATATTTTTAGTCATAGTGGTAGTGTTTGATCTGAACAATATGGAATCTCTCTCTCACAGCAAAACGTGGCTACGAGAAGCCTTATTTTCATCTTCCTCCATTTGTCCTTTTATATTTTTGGTGGGATCGAAAATGGACCTATTGGTAAATTAAAATTATATCTCTTTATAATAACGAAGATAGCTTAAACAAAATTGAATAACGATTACTTTCAGAAAAAATATGCATACAAAAATATGGAAATTAATGCAATGAAAGTTGCCAAAGATTTAAACGCCGAGTACTGGGCTGTTTCGTCGAAAACCGGAAAGAACATAAACAACTTTTTTTATCGAATAGCAGCATTAACATTCGATGACTCTATTAAAAATGAATTAGAACTAAAAGAAAGGGTTGAAATTGGAAGAAATTTAATATGTGAGTTTAAAACTAATTAGAAATTATATCTCTATAATGTTTATGTACTATATTTTTCAGCATTTAAGGAAAAAGATAGAAACAATCCAAAAAGGACGTGTGAAGGTGGAATGCAATGCATAAAATAATATTACTATATTGTTTATTAAACGAATACGATTTCATTTTATATTCGGACTCATGCTCTAAAAATATCACATAAATATAGATAGATAACGAAAATATATTATTATCCATACAGTATTGTAAAATGTGCCTATATCGAATTATATTTATAATATTTTATTCATTACTTACTTTACACTGTTCTACCTATAATTTGTAAATTATATAATAGTATGTAGAAGGAAAATGTTTTAAATATTCCGCTCATTTCTCCGCCACCAACCATACACCGTCGTATGCATGGATAGCATAATTTGGAGTTACTCCCTGATTATTATGTTAATAACAACACGAGCGTGTACTGATATAGCAGAATTTTAAAGAGAATGTACACTGCTACACTGTACAGTTTCCTACTATCGGCGACATTGTGATTTGTGGTCACATTTCTAAAGTGGCCTTTACAAGGGGAACGTTAATTGAACTTTTCGTTTTTAGTACTAGTTAGAATATTATTTAATTCGTACAGTGAGTTCTTTGAAGTGTTAATTTAAGTGTGCGCCCATCCTATATTGTTATTTATTTGAAGATTTTATTAAGAGGTGAGTTATACGTGTTGACGTGTATGACTATTTGGTTGAATGGAATGAAAATGAGATTTAAAAAGTGGCGCGCAAGTATCCAATGCAATAATTTCATTTTATGCAATTATTTAGTTAACTTTAAGGATTATTAATATATTAAGGCATATGTAATGTCTATTCGTTTTTAATAATCGTTATTACGTTTCAAATGTTAAGGTCTAGACATGGAAAGTATCACTTCTCCAGATAAATAATTTATTTTTTACTAGTGTTAAAGAAATGTTTTTATTAATATGGGGTTAAAGATGAATAAATAAAATATTGTTATCAAAGTTGTGGAATTTAAATACTAAACATTTAATTTATTGCGTATTTCCGAAGTACCCAAACTAATATAAACTACTTCTTATACTATCTTTATTAGGTAGACTATTTATAACTAGTATAAATGAGCCCAAGTGAATAAATGCAAAATTGGTATAATGTACCGACATAATCAATATATATCCAGTGGAAATGCAGGTACTATATTATTTTAATAGTATTTTATTCCACAAGCATATAATTGCCTATATTATTCACGGGAGTGAAAGTTTACGGCACGAGCCGAAGGCGAGTGTCGTAAAACACCCGAGCGAATAATAGCTATTATGCAAGTAGAATATCCCATTTTGTCCACGACTATTAAATATTTTTGATTAAATCTTTTATTGAAGAAATTTTTAAGTACTATTTATTTTTAACATTTTTTTTGAGCAGGCCGTTTTTTCAAAAGACCGGCCTTTCATAAATTAAATTTAAATGTCAACGCTGTTTACAATTTATTATTAATTTCATGCTTTGACTCACATGTCATCATGGCCACTTTAATGAAATTTTTCAAAAATATCCGATCCGTTGTCATAGAAACTTTGTTCATTACTCACTGCAGTGAATAATGAAATCATTATTCACTGCAAAGTATAATGGATAGCATAAATAAAATTATTTATCCACAACTACTAAATTTAATGTACGTATTTCTTCAAGCATGCTATCCATTATTCCTTACAGTGAATAATGATTTCATTATTCACTGCAGTGAGTAATGAACAAAGTTTATATGACAACATATCGGATATTTATTAAAAATTTCAATAAAATGGCCATGAGATGTGTCATGTGAGTCAAAGCACGAAATAAATTGTAAACAACGTTGACGGTTAAATTTAATGTACCTATCACAGGCCGTTCTTTTGACACATAATGGCCTGCTCATAAAAAATGTTAAACATAAATAGGTAGTAGGTACTTATTTAGTCAAAAATATTTAATAGTCGTGGATAAAATACGGTGTTCTACTCGCATATAATGGCTATTATTCACTCGGGTGATTTGCGACACTTGCCTTCGGCTCGTTCCGTAAACTTTCACCCTCGTGAATAAAACATGCCATTATATGCTTGTGGAATAAACTACTATTACTTATATAGGGAATTACACGACGATACACAAATAAGTGTCGGTGGGTAATAAAATAAGTTTAATTGGATAGGTATATAATATATAAATTTTGGTACCTACTTATGTAAAAATAATGTCCATGACCCGTGACCGTACGTATTTGCTAGAGTAATTAGACAGGTATCAAATATATGCATATTTTCGAGTAGGTACCTAATATACTTGTAAATAATTCTGTTGGTTGCTTTAATTTGATAATTTGTAAATTATGGTCAAATTTGAATGCTCGCCAGGACGCCATTTTTATATTTTTTTTGTCGATCAAATTTTTTGGTAGTTATACCAGTACATTTGAACCAAATTAGACCAGTCATGGCACTCTAGATTAAAAAATGAAATTGGCTCTAAAAAATCAAGTGGGCTTAAAAAGTCCCCAAAATAATTCTATCGTACTCAGAATTTTCTCAGTATTCCAAAAAGGCAATAATATACAGGGTGTTCCATTTAAAATTCCAAAGTTGAAGTCACTTCCGTCGAAAAAAAATCGGATCGGCCAAAATGAGTCTTTTTGGGCGTACATTACTGCTGCAAAGTTTCATTTGGATAGCTAAAAAATTGTGGAAAGGCGGGGGTTTACCATGATCCGTGGGCACCCGGTATAAAATTTGTCTGTATTTTTTCAAATAAACTCTGTAGGGGTGGCTAATTATAGGAAAACACCCTGTACATATCTACAGTCACTCTGAAATGGTAACATTGTCAAAATTTTAACTTTCAAACAACACTGGAAATTTACTCGAAGTGTTTTCAGATTTTGTTCCTCGTTGATTATGTTGATGGTCGGACCGTCAAAAATTCAAAAACATCAACGCGGAAGAGAACCCGAAACTTCTACAAATCATCAGCTTCGCGGAAGCCCTAGGCACAGATTTAAAGAAACGGTTGACACGAGGTGATCCTGGCATAAATCAACATAAAGCAACACGATATTGCATACGACAAAAATGGCAGTAACCTAGCAGCCCGCTTGGTTAGTTACAACTATAATGAAAGGAAAGCAACGTCTTGGTATGGGATGTAAATCAACAATATCTCGCAATCCAATAAGGAAACGAATCAGTAAGAACACAAAGAAGGGTAAAAAGAATGTTAAAAAGACAGCGTTTAGATCTGGAATAGTACGAAAAGTGCATGACACACTGCGAAGTGCCGGAGACAAGCGGATTGTGTAAGAGACCAAAAGAAGGCGGCTGAAATTGCTCTAAAAGCTGCACGTCGATATATGTATAAAACAGGCCGGTGGAAAACGCAATATCGAACACCTCGAATTATACCAATGTTGGTGGTATTTTTACCTCTAATACCCATTTTTGCTGGATTATCTGCATTGGGTAGTTACATCGAAGTTACTTAATTTAATTTCTAAAATGAAAGGAAGTAACTTGCTTTATATTGTCTTCTAACGAGTCTTCTAATGCTTCTATTAAAAATTGATCTGCTCAATTCATCCGACTCATACTTAGATGCCAATAAGTATCGTTGAAGTTTATCATGATATTTATTTTGAATGATTTTTTATGATACGTGTTTACAGGTTTACCAAATTATGATACTGAACCAAAACTCCAACATGCATAAATGTGCGGACCATTTTATCTGGACATTGCTCTACATTTTATTGAACTGTTCAGGAGGTGGTTCCTAAAAATACAAGATGCACTGCTAACCACTTGTTAATAGGATTACTATGTCTTGTGTCTAAAAATTGGTGTATCTTTTGATACTTTATGATCTATCCGATTAATCAGTAGTTCAAAATCGAAGACTTTTGGAATTCGGAACAAATTACAAAAATCCCATGTGGGTTGTTCATATTGAAGAAGAAAAACAACAAAGGTCTTGTTCCCACAAAATTCTTTTTTATTGCAACCGGTTTCGTGATCAATACATTACATCACATCATCAGGCTACAAGACTACAAATAGGAAAAAAATTCTTATGTAAAAAACTATAACAATCCAAATATTACATTAATATAATAAGTTAAGAATTTCATCAAATGTAGATAGTTAAATTTAATTAAAACAAGTAAAACTATTACGATAATATCAAATATTGTTTCATATATAAAAAATATATGTTTGTAAATAAGATAAAAAAGTTATTAACAAAAGATATTGAAGAGATTAAAAAACTAATGAAATTGTGAATATAAAATAAGTTAAAATAGAAAAATATACTTACATTTCTATAAATACCAAAGGTTTGTCAGTATAAGCATTAATGAAAAATTTGTCCAATTATTTGGAAAACTAATAAATATTATGTAAAAATACATGTATGTACTTGAATTTATTTAATGTCATTAATTAATTTTAAATTAATCAAAATTAAAAAACGCAAAAGACAATGTACGAGGACAAACAGATTAAAATTTAAAATAAAATAATGTCCTTAACACCGTACAAAAAGGAACTGAATGACGCAAATGTTCTAGAATATCGAAAATTTACAAGGGTTTTTATAAATTTTCGATATTCTAGAACATTTGTGTCATTCAGTTCCTTTTTGTACGGTGTTAAGGACATTATTTCATGTTAAATTTTAATCTGTTTGTCCTCGTACATTGTCTTTTGCGTTTTTTAATTTTGATTAATTTAAAATTAATTAATGACATTAAATAAATTCAAGTACATGTATTTTTACATAATATTTATTAGTTTTCTAAATAATTGGACAAATTTTTCATTAATGCTTATACTGACAAACCTTTGGTATTTATAGAAATGTAAGTATATTTTTCTATTTTAACTTATTTTATATTCACAATTTCATTAGTTTCTTAATCTCTTTAATATCTTTTGTTAATAACTTTTTTATGTTATTTACAAACATATATTTTTTATATATGAAACAATATTTGATATTATCGTAATAGTTTTACTTGTTTTAATTAAATTTAACTATCTACATTTGATGAAATTCTTAACTTATTATTTTAATGTAATATTTGGATTGTTATAGTTTTTTACATAAAAAATTTTTTCCTATTTGTAGTCTTGTAGCCTGATGTGATGTAATGTATTGATCACGAAACCGGTTTCAATAAAAAATAATTTTGTGGGAACAAGACCTTTGTTGTTTTTCTTCTTCAAATTACAAAAATTCGAGGAAATATTACTAGCAACGCGCAGACCAAAATTATCCTTGCCAGTTGACATTTTCGCATTTTCATTCGTATATTGCGCAATTATATTATACGTATAAATAATTCTAGGTACTGTTTTATTCCAATAACGGTAATTTTATCAGCGAGGTAATCGCATCAGGTATTAAAACTAAATGAAACTTTATCACGTCAATTAAAACCATATGTCATATGTATAATAATATAGTATTAAAAATGTTGAAACATGAAACACTTTCTTCTATATCGCGTTCTAAATTATTATTATACTGAAATATAGGTATATAAGCCAAACGCGTGATTGGCTTCTTCATTTTTTAGGAACGGTACTTGCAACATCAAGATCAAGCGTTCCGTCGGTGCGTCCTTCTCCTTTTTGTTAATATGCAATATGCAAGAGCGCCGCATTAGTTAATTAGCAGTCTACTAGTCTATAATCATTCCCCGAAAGTACCCCAGACCAAAGTTTTAAACTTTGCCCAGACACCAAAGAAAAAACCAGTTTCTAAAACTTTCTTACTTATAAGGACATCAAGATCTATCCGAGGTTATTACTTCAACGCAGCTAATTTCTCAGATGACTTCGCAAAATTTGTTGCATAATTTTGTAATGTTTTCTTAATTATCGACGGACTCATTTGAAAGGCTTTAGATCAGTACCTAGGTATTTAATAAGAAAAATAACCGTTGGTCGCGACTTGAAATTTGTTCCTATTTAATTTAATTCTTTTATCTTTAATTTCCACCCCAGACGGTCTCCATGTTACTCACATGTTATAAATTATAATTTATTTATAATGCTCTGTTGAGGTAATCTAGTGTAACATTGGTTAATATGTAGTAATTTTCTGTGGATGAAAAATCAGTGCCAAGGTAGACTTCTATATACAGTAATTCTGAGAAGCACGTTTTATACCTATATTATAAAGTTACACCACATTAACTGAAATATTGCAAATTGACGGAATTCACACGCGTACTCGTTGTTTGTTCAATTATTGATAACATAATATAATAAATTTATAGGTAAGTAACCACTTAGACATGATTGTAGGCGTTAACAACCGCTATCGATTTATTTGTAATGCTAGAGACAATGAAATCCGAATAAAAAAAAATACACGAGTAGGCATGTACCTATTAGTCCCTTTTATAGTCGTTGTTATTTCTGTAGGTTCATTAGTTTATTTATGGTTTATCTACAGGGTGATTCACGAGGAAAGGGACAAAATGTTATGGTAGATAGAGTTCACTTAGGTGAATTAGAAATGACTATTGAAAAAAGCCTGAGCCTTTTTTTTATTGATCTACAGGGTGATTTATGAGTTCCAATACTTCTTAAGGTAATATCTTTTAAACTAATCACTAGAATCAGCTCGTATTGTGGGTATATAATATACTATTAAATGTCAATTTATATGCATAATCAAAGACAGAAAGTTCCAGGGCCGCCTCAAATAATTTTTTTTTAAGGCTCCTATGAAAAAATTCACCCTGTGTACGTGATTTTTAAATTCTAATACTGAATTATGAAACTACATACAAAAATGATCGAAAACAAGTATTTTGTTGTTTTGCCACACTTTGGGCGAATTTTAAATAAGCGATCAATTTTCGCCAAAATCAAATGTCTGCACAAAATAAATTTATAACATTACATTTTCCTCTCTTATTTAAACTAAAATATTTGTTATACAAAATTTTGTGATTTCATGGTTGAAATAATCAAAAATAAATAATTTCAACATCAGATTAAGTAATTTTTATTTCTGAGGTTTCTGTGAAAAAAATCAGTCTGTATACATTTTTCTCAAATTCTGATAATAAATTATGGAACTACATTAAAAAAAACCGCTGCCAATTATGGGATCAAAACTTCCTCACCGTGTTGGAGTTTATAACAAAAGTAATTTTTGACGTATTTTGTTTTTTGACGCATTTTGTTTTTTTTGTACGTATTTTGTTTTTTTGGCGTATTTTGTGTATTTCAACATTTGGACACAATATTATAATGAGTTGTATATCAGATCCTATTTATAATCTTTCATCACGAATACATTTTTTTGTAAAGTTAGAAATAGAATAGAATTCCAGTGGACCGATTTTGCTCATCAACGAACTCAATCTTTTCCTTGACCTCTAGAACGTGTGTACCAAATTTGAAAGCTTATTTCAAATAAAGAAATTTTTTGTGTATCGTCATAATTCGTCGGGAATCGTCCAGAAATGCAATAAAAATTTTCAAAATTTTTTTCACGAATACATATCTTCCTCACTTTTGGTGAGGAAGTAATTAACGAAATTGTTTATTTTTTTTATCACAGTACATCAATAAACAGAACATTAATAATCCTGTCGTTATTAGGAAAGCCGTAGGAAATTTAATTTTACGACAAAGAAAATGTAGGGAGGCAGAAGGCTTTCATTTTGAAAATAAGTTATAAGGTTTTATGTTCTGTGAATTTGTTGTTTATAATATTCTGTTTATTGATGTATTGTGATAAAAAATAAATAATTTCGTTAATTTTTAAATGTAGTTCCACAATTTATTATCAGAATTTGAGAAAAATGTATACAGACTGATTTTTCACGCAGAAACTTACTTAAAAATTACTTAATCTGACGTTGAAATTATTTATTTTTGATTATTTATTCATATTAATCATGCATGAAATCACAAAATTTTGCATAACAAATATTTTAGTTTGAATAAGAGAGGAAAATTGAATTTTATAAATTTATTTTGTGCAGACCTTCGATTTTGGCGAAAATTGATCGCTTATTTAAAATTCGCCCAAAGTGTGGCAAAACAACAAAATACATGTTTTCGAACACTTTTGTATGTAGTTTCATAATTAGAATTTAAAAATCACGTACATAGGGTGAATTTTTTCATAGGAGCCCTAAAAATAAAAATTATTTGAGCCGGCCCTGGAATTTTCTGTCTTTGATTATGCATATAACTTGACATTTAATAGTATATTATATACCCATAATACGAGCTGATTCTAGTGATTAGTTTAAAAGAACCTTAAGAAGTATTGGGCAAAACTCATAAATCACCCTGTAGATCGATAAAAAAGGCTCAGGCTTTTTTCAATAGTCATTTCTAATTCACCTAAGTGAACTCTATCTACCATAACATTTTGTCCCTTTCCTTGAATCACCCTGTATAGTGTTTATTGTTCGAATGATCAAAACGAAATTAATGAGCTTAGACTGAACTAAACCAAACGTTGAAAACACTCCCTTGATTTAAGCTGAAGAAGCTGTAGCACACATAACAGTTGATTGATTATGGGGAAGTCTGTAGCAACATTTCTTTTAGATTTCCACCAGTCATTTCCATATCTAATTTTTTCGCAAATAGATCTACTTCTAGTTTTTCCGTCAAGTATTTAAATTTAGTTCTGGTTATATCATTGACTCCCAAACCCATTCTAAATCGTGTATTTATCGAAAATAATTGTAGTTACTTCTGCTAAATGTATCTTTAAATAGAGAAGCTCAGGCCAACAGAGTTCACTTAGTATCAGAAGAATACCATGATAAGAAGAGTCTAGAAAATAATCAACAAAGAAATTCTTCTTCTCCTACAAATCATCGGTTCCATGAAAGCCCTCGTGAAAGCCTTAGAATTAAGGAAACTTTACTATTAACAACATCGTCGCGTCATTGAAAATCCATTAAATATATGCTGGTTTATAAAGGTCAACTATTTCCACGACAACGCTAACGCTAGACGATCAGCTGCCACCCACATCGGAAAATTTCACCCAACCTCATTTGGTCATGATGTAAAGATTTTTAACATATTTACATCCGAAATTCGCTCATCATGAACGCCCGTGTATGGGATGCGCCAATATCCAATAAACTGTCGAGTCCACTTGCATTTAAATGTTCAACAATATGTTGAAAAAACAGGCTTTGAAAAGTAATTAAATCACCATCTGCACTTTGCTCCACAACGTTAAGGATTACGTGACGATAACTGATATACGTGATACGGTGGATGTGAATTACAATACAATCAAATCTGCATACAATAATTAAATGACCTAGGCATATGTAAATTTAAGCAAATTGTGTGAAAATATATTTAGGATCCGATAAATGCGACGGTTTAGGAAAAACAGGAATACTGTTTGAATTGTGTACGTCAAAAGGAAATGTTCAAAATACTGGATAAATGTGTTGGATTTATGTGGGGAGACAAGTTCTTGTCTTCTTGGATTTGGGGTTTTAGTGAAGGCATGATCGGTTTCTTCGCTTCTTTAAATCATTTATTTGAAACATCAAAGTAACTTCCTTGCGTATGATTTAAAAGTAAACCGTATTGATTCGCGGATGGATTTTCATCAAAATAAGAAGAAAAGTCCACTTAATGCCCAAAAAACTCTCGGTTAGAGGCTTTGGAAGTAGACCAATTGTGTAATACGATTGAACATCGAATGAATACTTTAGAAATAGTCGTACTTATAATCAATGTTTTGGAGTAACTTCGGTAATTTCTTTCTCGACGAATAAACGACGGTCATTACTAGATTTTTGAAAAATCTAGCTAGTCTACGAGTAAACGGAGGTTCTATATGAAATCAATACATATTTTGAAGGGTAAAATTTCGAACGTTTCCCTCGAGGTTTCCTTAACATCTGTGAAGTGATCATTAGTCACAGCTGTATCCTTAATCAATGCCTTGTCTTTTTCAAACTTCTCTTTATTGAGGGGGGAGTTTAATAAGCGATGGACAAGACTCGCCATTTTGTGTTTAGAGCAATGATGAGTCGTTGGAGATATATCTGAGAGTACTGGTGTCTTCCCATATAGTACATCAAATTCTAACCTATTTTCACTACCTTTAATTGCCAATACAACTAGAATTGGAAGTTGTCATTCACATATCTCAGTCAAATCCTAGGAAAAACCTCAAAGTCCTCAAACTTATATTTTGCTTCAGTGTCAATTTCAAATAGACCCATGAAACCACCAGAAATGAATGACTATAAAGAATTACCCATTGCGGTTGCTTCATGTTGCTCGAAGAAATTGATTGAAACGAAAGCAATTTTGATTCTAGCAAAGTTTCTTGGGTTTTTTTGCATGATGACCTCATTCTTGGTACACCTGTCCAATGCAAGTGGTGTTTCTGTCTTAATAGTATCTTTACCGCGCCTTTTGCAATCCTGCAAGTCGGTTCAGGTCCTATCAAGACTGCTCTTCTCTTCTCTTCTTGGCCAGCCGGTCTGCTTTCTCATTGCCTGAATTTCTCTGGTGTCCACTCCAGTTGCACATTGTTGTGCTCTGCCAGTTTCGCAAAGGGTTTTAGGCAGTTTTTTACTGTTCTGTAAGCCTCCAGAGCTTTAAGAGCTGCCAGTAATAACTTCTGTTAGTATATGACATCCGTACCAATTCTTGTGCACAGGCCTCTATGACTGTAGTTGCTCCAAACACTATTGCAGTGCTGTCCAGGTTCAAGCTGAAGTCTGTTAGTCTCCCGGAATTTCTGCTCCGGCACTACACGACGTTTTTGATCCGTTAGCATACCATTTGGTACCGTTAAAGTGTCTTCCCATCTGCATTTTTCCCTCATTTTCCATATCAGGTATAATTACCCTGAAGGTTTTTGTGAAGTTATAGGTTATGCTGATTCTGTCCGACTGTACTTCAAGTAGTCGGGTTGGGCTATTGCTGTTTGATATCCTTTCCTTGGAAAGGTCTCCACTATTAAATGTAGTGGAGGTAGGCAAGGCAGTGCTTCCTTGGCTGCGGTAAGCGTTGTTCCATTGCCCCTGCTATTCCAAGGCACGCAAATCTTTGTAACTCGCTTAGTTTCCTCAACAACTTTCCTTTTCCAGCTTTATGCCACCAGATCAGGGAAGCGTAGGTTATTGTTGGTACCACAACTCTTTTGGTACAGTTCATGTACCATTCTTGGTTGTAGTCCCCAGTTCCTGCCCACCGTACATGTGCAGGTCCATAGAGCCCGCGTGACTTTGGTGGTAACTTTATCTATATGAGCTCTAAAATTCAGTTTGGTGTCTAGAGTTAGTTCCAAATACTTGGCTTCACCGTTTCTTGGAGTTAATGTATTCCTTGATAAATTCTTTTAGTACCTCTTCACTTAGACAGTTGATTTGGCAATAATGAATATCAAAGAAAACCAAAATTCACCCTCTTGACTTTATCAATGAAATCCTGTGCAATGGGTAGACTTTTGAACTCCTTAGTCAACCATTTTAATAAGGCGTAAATCGGAGATCCAATACTATGCACTTTTCAAAGCTGAAATATTGCCTTTTTTCAATTTTAACGTCTGATAGAATACTCACGATAGAATACTCACCTGTAGCGTTGATTGAAATATAATAATAATAAATCCTTATTGCTATTGATTTAATTGAATATCAGCATTGCCAGATTGTCGATTTTGAATTTGGGTATTTATTTTTACATTTACATTTCAGTCTTATTTGCATTTTTATTAAAACATACAAGC
This sequence comes from Rhagium mordax, assembly GCA_963680705.1. NCBI lineage: Eukaryota > Metazoa > Arthropoda > Insecta > Coleoptera > Cerambycidae > Rhagium > Rhagium mordax. The sequence continues at coordinate 69,901,876 of OY796661.1, forward strand.
TTTGTTTTTTCAGGATTTAGGTTAGCTGAGTTATTACTTGACCACCCTGACGTTTTGCTACAATTAAATTAGATACCTTTCAGTGACACAACTTGATGAGTATTTAGGTACTACCGCGGTACTGTCATCTGCAAATTAATAGAATGATTGAGGCTCAATGAAATGGGGCATATCATTGACGTATAAAAGAAAAAGTAAGGGGCCCAGGATGGAACCCGGTGGTACCCCTTGCTCTTTCTGAGAAAGTCTCTGCTACGCATCCATCAGAGGTTGTCTTAAGTGATACTTGTTGAGTTCCGTTACTTAAATATGATTGTAGTAGATGCAAACTGACCCCTCTCACTCCATAGTTCTTTAACTATACAACAGCAAATTGTGATTTATTGTATCGAAAGCCCGTGTAAAATCAAAAAATATTCCAGCTACCTTTTCGGCTATAAAAGATATAATCTTTTTAACAACACTGATAGGGATTTCATCAAGTCCTGATGAATTCCTGGAATCAAGTCCAGTAACAATTTCTTAAATTTCTTGGGTATTTGTAGGTGTCAAAAACATTGAGTGATTTGGACTACGTTTCTTTTCAACGCCAGTAGTAGGAGTATTTGTAATAGTCTAAGATGTACACTCTTATACGAAGAGAACACATTATTTTGTTGCCTCTTTGGTGACGTCCACGAAGAGATCCATTGCTCGAGCTATACATTGATGTAACGATTTTGTTAAAGCGTCCGTTAATGTATCTTGTACTGATTTTATTAATATTATATCCAAACTATAAAATTGCTCATGTTTCCTAATTTGGGCGTTTCACGCGTCATTGAGAGTAAACTTTCCTGAACTGATATGATAAATTTAATGTGTGTATGCCCTTTCAAGATATTTACAACTCAAAAGCTATGTTATTTGCAACATAAAAAAATTAATTAAAATCGTTCGCATAAATACCGGCCAGTATTTGCTTGCGTTATTATATCTCTTTGCTTTAACATGACCTTCCGTCCAGCCTTAGCTGTATTATCAGCTTTTTCGATAAATCCAGTGTTTATTTTTGTCTTGCTCATTAGAGAATTACCAAAATTAAATCAGGATTTTTAATTTTATACGATTAATCAAATTAGGAACTTAAACCAAAGCAAGGAATTTATTGTAAAACATTATTCGGCATTTCTAATTATAAATATCGATCTATAAATATTTTCCCATTCTATTCTAAACAATTATATCAAATTTTTGAACTCTCCACACAATATACTTATCTGAGCGTAACGTCGACTTTGAGTGATATTTTCCAGTACGATCGAGCTGCAAATGTTTACTCTGACTATTTTTAACACTGATTCAACTAGCACCAACACAATATTTGATAGTCAATAATTACATGTTATTGTTTCTTTTGATAAAAATATTATTTTCTAAACAATTCTTTTAGGACCATGTGAGAAAGAAATAATAAAATGTTTATTAGTGTCTCAGTCCACAGACGATCTAAGAACGGTTTTTTAAATCTCCAAAATATTCAACACATTTTTTCAATAAAATGATCTCGACGAGGAATAGGAGTGTAGATGGCTAGGATGCTTCTGATTAGTTGAAATCAGAAAATAAATCTCTAAAACGCTTTTAAATCTGATGTATTTTCTGCAGTAAATGCCAAATTCCTTGTTTTTAGTATGAATTAATTTATCAAAATTTCTAAATTTAAGCATTTAATACGCCTGTATATTTGGCTATTGACAGTTATCTATTTTTTTTGTCTAGATTATAAACCAGGGCTTTCTATACCACTAGAATTTTTTTAGAAAATTTTAACATTACAAGGATTGTGCAGACAAAAATTTGTTTAATTTAGTTGTCAATATACTGTCAATGCAGCTGTAGACATTTCTATAACTTGATATTCGCTAATACCGTGATAGTTGGATATTCTCCAGTTGCATGTATTTATTTAATGCCAACATCTTATTTTCTCGTTATATAATTATCAATAATAATTACATGTTATTACCGAAACACATGTTTACAGAAATCATAATGACTAGCAAAATCACACGTACTTTCCATAACAACAAAGCTGCTGCTATATCATCGCGAGCACGGAATTAATGAGATTAAATTTTAAATGTTAGTTAACAAAGTTTAATTTATATGTATTTCTATCAGTTTTAATCATTGTTTACTTGTACAATGCCCATTTTTTTTTTTCCTCCACATAGTCCCAAAAATAAGTATAGAATTCGTTATTAAATTATATAATAATAATTATGATTGTTCCTATTCGATTTGTGAGAAGTGCAGTTGCACTTTTCGAACTGTCAGTTTAATTTTTTGCCCGACTTCAAAAGAAAAAAGAATGAAGGTTGATTTATACTTCTGTTTTTTTTTGATATTCGTTCGAAAGAATGATATGAAATTGAATTAAATTATACTGGTAGAGTATTATTGCCTGGATGGATAATGTAGTTTTCCGTTTACATATTTGATTTCACCTGGCGCACCCGCCATATTTTTGACAAATAAAAGGGTTATTAACTACTTAATCGATTTAAATATAACCTTTAGCATATTTTATTATCAAGATAAAAATCGTCTTATCTTCCAAGAAATAAACATTTGGCAGAACCACGATTAAAATTTAGTATTTTATTGTGATCATTAAATTATGAAATTGTTTCTCATTTCGCACGAGGACGAGCGTACAGATTTTTTCTCTAAAAAATGTATTGAATACTTTTTGGATATCTTTTTTAGTACTAATTTGGAGACAAATACGGTGGGGCAATAGTGCGTCGGACTTCGATAACTCGAGTTCAATGATAGCTACAAATTAAAAATAATACGAGTAAACCAAACTGGTGCACAATAGGGATGTTCACAAAAAAGTAAAATCTTGTTTAAACATCATAAAATCATTAAAAATAGTCTCATAATCACATCTTCAAAGTTTTACAAAAATCGATAAACCCATTCTATGGAAAAAACCCAAAAGAAATATCAATATTCGTTTAAATGCGCGAAACGTTATCTGACGTCACTATGCGTAATAGGTAAGCGCGCGAGAATGAGTAGTTATAGTCAGGGATCCAGTGAACTAAATTCCGCTTATTTCTCTGTTGCTATGTAACTTTTGGACATACTTTTAAAATTAGGTCCATGTTATGTAAAATTTTCTGCCGAATCTATTTCCGGAGGGCGATTTGCGATATGAGCTTGCGTTTATCCCCTATATTAATTTTTCACCCCTTTTCGGCGATACACGATATTTAAAATTTTTCAGATATAACTCGTGCTATCTCCAAAACTACAAACCTACAGGGATCAAATTTTAGACGGAGGTTATATGATGTATTGCGACTACGATAGCAGTGTTAAAATAGTATTTTGATTATTGATCTTCCAAAAAAAAAATAAAATACGCGGGGGTGCAAAAATATTGTAGAGAAAAATGTAGCATCGAGGTACTTTTTCTATTTCTAGAGATACTGTATCGGTTATGTGAGCGGTATTGTAGTAGAAAGTTCAAATTTAATTTTGGTGAAAGAATTTTTACAATCGGAGTATTCTAGCGAAAGATATAAATTATTTAGTATCGGGAACGATACCGCGCGTTTCGATCGCTTAGGCATGAAGTGTTGTTTTGTGAACTGTGGCAGAACGCGCTCACCATTAGCCCGACCGATGTCGCAAAACATACGAAACACCACGTAAAATAACAAATAGAAACGTGTGTGTACAGGGTTATTGGTTATAAATGGAACCCCCTCTTAACGTCGTTATTTTTTAAGATAAGAAAAAAAATTTAAACAAAAGTTTTAGGGTATTCTATTAATTTTCTTGCTACTATATTTAATAGTATACAGGGTGCCTCATAAAATTGGTTTTTGTAAATTTATTCTTGCACAAGCTATAAACATAATGTAATCAAATTTTTTGAACCAAGTCTATACTAACAGATATGTATATGGGGACCTAAAATTTTAAAATCTCTAACACGTTTTATAACTCGACTTTAATGTGAATCAAAAATTTCAGAAATCTTTCTTTTTCTAGCTCATTTGACGCTACTTTGGCATTGGAATTGAAACCTCTTTAAGCCCTCATCTAGCTGCACTAAACCACCGCTTTTTTCTTTGCAAATTATTTGGTACACTTATAAAAACCTTTTTCGGGTTATTTATTGATGTATTTGTACATCCAGGAACAAAACACCACTTTCTCCTACTAACTTTCACACTGTCTGAGTCTTCCATCTTAACAAAAACGCATATAAATGAATACTAAAACAAAGAATATAATAGTAAGCAGGTAAACGAGTTTCGCCACCTGTGGTCCCTTACGCATTGTGACATCACACGCGCTAGTCTCGCTGCAGGGACCGTTTGCTAGCCTCGTTCGTTTCGGCGATTTTATTTTTAGTTTATTTTTAAGAGAAAAAGATTTTTAGGCGTTCTAATGGTTACTAGGTGTTTTTGTGACCTTAGAACTATAATTAGATTTTTTAAATTGTGGATGTTTGTATTATCTGCAGGGTGATTATCCAGGCCCTTACATTTATGTTAAAGTTTATCGTTCTTCCAAAATCCCAAAAAAAAATTTGGGATTTTTTAAGACATGTTCGTTATGATTATAATCTCGTTTTTAAGTAATTCTAAAGAACAAGATTTTTTTGTAGCTTTGTTATTTTTAGATATATCATTTTTTATAAAAAAAAAAAAATGGCGAAATCTTTACATTTTAGGTTATAACATTTTAATACGATTGCCAATAACAATTTTTTTTACAATATTCAACGCTCCCTGCACATACTCTTCGAGTGCAAATTAGACAAATTATAATAACTTAATGGGAAATTAATTGACAAGGGTTTTATCAACTTTGATAGAATATTTCAGAATATTGGACAATATTGCCGAAACGGTTTCAGAATTTTCTAGTTATATCTTTTATTAATTGAGATACATTTTTTTGTAAAAAACTGTTTAATTTGTGATCGAGAGAGCCACGATTCATAAATTAGTTTGGAACTGTCACAGTCTGAGGAGATACTCGTATATCGGTATGAATAAAGACGGGTCAATCTTTTTCTACCATTGGCGCACTGAAAATGTTTTCAAGGGGGTCAAAAGTATGTCCATTTAACCCACCTCCATTTTTTAAGTTTATTCTTGAATTTTGTACTTAGTGCTCAATAAATGGTAAATGGTTAGAAATGGCCATAGAGATGTAGATGCATACAAGAAAAGTTTCGTTTTCATTTCTATATCACATCGTCGAAAAATATACAGGGTGTTCTATTTAGAAAAACTGAGAATATTCAATTCAAAAAGTTCTAAGTTGAAAAATCATTTTTGGCCACCCTCTATACTTTTAGGAAGTGAAAATGATTCAGAAACATTATTTAGATGTCTCCTAACTAGTATTCTTCTTATAATCTCATAATTGTGACTGTAGTGATTTTTCAACATGCATCTGCAGATGGTATTATTTCAACAAAATAATTCAAAGTATTATCTGTGGTGTTATTTATATTGTCTTGGCTCACCCTGTATATTCGAAAATAATTTCCGGTTATAGATTTCTTTTATGTAGTTTACTTGCATTTTTTTTAATTTCTAGCTATCGAGGTTCGTTTTTTTAATATTTAAAACAAATTGAATATAAAATAAATTCTACATTATAAATGCGACCTAATATTATAGAAACGTTGACTTATGCTTTGCTTATCGTAGCTTTCCGTTTTGTACCCATTGAAAGTTTTAGTTTTGTTCAAGTATGAATGAATTTTGGCCAGTCTTCTTTGCAGCGACAGTGAGTATACGAGTAGTAACTACTGGTTTCTAGTTGAACCAAATGTGAGGAATTTATTCTGCGTCCTGACGTCTACGGGTGTTCCACTCACGTCATTGGGGATTATCCTTGACCCTTAATGCATTCCAAGGTTGTTGGCATCTGCAAACACACGGCTAAAAAGGTATTATAATGAACAAAGAAACTTTGGCTCAAATCTGACTTAATACGCGAGTACATTCCCTGTTCAAATATGTAACCTAAGATTCATGTAAACCAATGAAGTGGGCACCTCAAAACTCATCCACCACACACTAGGTAAAATGAAATAAATGAAATACAGGAAATATGATGAAATAAATGAAATAAATTAAATACATTAAATAAATTAAATAAATCAAATAAATCAAATATGTAAATCAAATAAATTAAATTAATTATATTAATTAAATCAATTAAATCAATTAAATTAATTAAATCAATTAAATCGATTAAATCAATTAAATCAATTAAATTAATTAAATTAATTAAACAAATGAAATAAATGAAATATGTAAATGAAACAAATGAAATATATAAAATAAGTTGTACTATGCTCTATAGAAAGTAGTTAATTGAAGTTAAATCTGTAAGTATTGGCGGCACTACAATTAACTACGTTGGTATGCATTTTGGTAATTTTGAAGAGTGCAAGGAGATCTGGTTGCGTAAGTGTTTAACGTGAGATTCCAAAGTGAACTCTTCGAGTTTAACTAAAAGTGAGCTATTATTTTAGTTTTAATGTATCAAACCGCTCGGCGCTCTGAGAAAAATTGCAATCTAAATGATTAATATGTGGTAATATATCCTATAATTAGTAAATGACGTAGAAACTAATTATACTACACAAATACACGTTATACAGTAATTTACTTTACCTGGCAACAGTGATTTGCGCTAATGATCCATTATTGTGAAGCTAAAACCTCCCATTTTTCTGTTTTTGCTTGTTTTATTACAAAGCTGGTGATAATGCGAAATTTTAAAAAATATCTCACCATTTACTTGTCATGATAACTTAAGAACGCTTTGAGATGTCTTTAAAATGAATAGATGTTGGGAGTAATTTACTTGTTTTCAAAAATTTCGATGAAGTATATTATAAAATCAAAAAAAAAATGTTTTTTTAGCATTTTTCATAAATTTTATTGCAGATTTTCTTGTTACGATTCTTTTTATGACGAGTGTATACATGGGAATGTATGAAGAATCACCCCCAAAACAAATTGGTTTCCGGCCAATACGTTAATGGTACGCCACTGCCATAGCATCTGCATCATTTATCTTTATCTATTTGAGAAACGTAATAATTATTATAAGATAACAAGATTTATCAATAGAATACCACAAATTGAATTCGATAATTCAGTAAGTTTTTAGAGAAGGAGAAAAATAGTGTGATATATAAAATTAATTTAATTTAATTTTAGTTTCGGTGCTTTTAGTGTAAGCAAGGCTAAGTTTTTTACATATTCTATTTTTAATTTAATTTTATGTACTGGTTTAATTTTGATCTATTGATGTTATAAAAAAACCGCGACTTTGATAATTAGTACATACCTTAATGTACGATTACTGAGTGAAATGTAATGAGTGTCAAGTACGTAGATTTCTAACGTAATCAATTTTACTAAAGTCAATGCTAAAAGTGTAGTAGTTTAAATAAAACTAAGCGTTTTCAGAGGGTTATGGAAGCAAGATTACCGTCGATTTAAATTTAACACTTATTGACACTACGGTTAATGCTACTGAGATGCATTTTCAAAGTGTGACCCTCAATTAGTATTTATATTATTATTATATTTCTGAGATTTTACCACATTTTTACAGTGCGTTAAAATTTTTCGAAAAAAAGAGATTTTATTTTTTAACTTTTTAATGAATAAAGATGTAGCCGTAAAACTTGGGGTTCTGTGTGAACTAAGGAATTTTGGGGCCTTGCCCAAAATTTCAAGAATGCACCCAAATACTAGTTGATTTCGTAATTTAATTAATTTATTTATTTTTACGGTTCTGGAGAGGGGGAGTGAAACACGTTTAAGTTTGATTTTATATTATTTTTTTAAAATCAACTTTACTCTGTCTTATTTTAGAGAAAGGAATTTTTATATATAATGGGTTCTTCTTCGAAATTTTGCAAATTACACCAGACGATAGTGTTTTTTAAAATAGCTCTGACGTATTTTTTCTTTTTGCTAGTATTGTTCATTTAAAGCCCAAAAATATTTCAAAACATAGTAATTAATCTATTAAATTTTTTGACGTCAAAAACGGATAGTCGTTGGTATAGATCGTGATCATTTTAAGTGCCTCACTCGATTTTCCTGCTTTATTCTTCACCTAGGAAAAAAATTCAAAAACCATACTTGTGTACTTTTTTCCGAGGAATCCGATTCCGAAAATATAGAAACAATTGAATGTCAAAGAAAAAAGTTATGGCCGAAAAACTGAAAAAGAAAAAAATATACACCCTGTATATCAATGCGGAAATGGATATGTGACATTTCACTGATTGTAAATGTCTATCAGATACATATGTTTCACTTCCGGTTTGACCGGACATTGCTTTAATATTTTAATTTTAGGTGATACACCCTGTATATTGAGCTCAGTTTAAAGAACATTTTTTTCTGAATTCAGCAATATATAACATATTATCATTATCTTTCATATTTAATAAGATATTGGGGTTTAAATTTAAAATAACACAAATATATGTTATGAAATAAAATCATCCATGAAAACAAACAAAAGCATTTAAATTATTTTTTATTTATTTCAAAACTAAAGAATACAAGTTATTATGCTATATCTTCTTTTGTTTTTGAAATAAATAAATAATTTAAATGCTTTTGTTTGTTTTCATGGATGACTTTATTTCTTAACATATTATGTTTGTGTTATTTTAAATTAAAACCCCAATATCTTATTAAATATGAAAGACAATGATGATATGTTATATACTGCTGAATTCAGAAAGAAAAGTTCTTTAAACTGAGCTCAATATACAGGGTGTATCACCTAAAATAAAAAAATTAAAGCAATTTCCGGTCAAACCGGAAGTGAAAAATATGTATGTATCTGATATACATTTACAATCAGTGAAATGTCACATATCCATTTCCGCATTAATATACAGGGTGTATATTTTTTCTTTTTCAGTTTTTCGGCCATAACTTTTTTCTTTGACATTCAATTGTTTCTATCTTTTCGGAATCGGATTCCTCGGAAAAAGTACACAAGTATGGTTTTTGAATTTTTTTCCTAGGTGAAGAATAAAGCAGGAATATCGAGTGAGGCACTTAAAATGATCACCCTGTACACGATCTATACCAACGACTATCCGTTTTTGACGTCAAAAAATTTAATAGATTAATTACTCAAATTTTTTGTTTTTGTAAATTTAATTCTTTTATTTATTTAAACAATTGCCTGAAATTTGATTACGTTATGTTTTTGGGGTCACAGATTACGAAGCTGGCCTCAAAATTGGTCTAAAATCAAAATGGCGTCGAATGTCTAATTTTTTATTTTCTTTTTCTTATTATATTTATCAGATATCTGGCGGTTTTTGGGGTCGCTGATTACGAATTTGGCATTAAAACTAAAATAAAATACAAAATGGCAGATCCAAAATGGCGGAAAAGGTCAATTTATTTTATTGGGGTTTTATTTCTTATACCTGGTGACAGCTACAATTACAAACCAAAACAAAACCCATTTACGTGAATCACAGCCACCTAATTTAATTTTTAGAAATTAAATAAAAATTAGGTATTTCCAAAAAAAATCCAAAAAAGGCACTATTATACGTAAAATGATCCGCTGGGACCGCTGGTTAAAAAAATGTCAAAAAATAGGATGTTCAATTTGAAAATCATAAACTCTGGTCAATTGCGGTCAAACCGGAAGTACCTTGAAATTCAAAATTATCCTAAAAAATTTATAATAGGTATTGTCTAATTCACGTCCCTCAAATTTAAAATTTTTATCTGAATTAGAAAAGAAATTACAGGTGTTTCCACTTTCAGTTGTGACCCGGTATCGGGTTTTTTGGGTTTTATAATTTGTTTCCACCATTTTTTAGACACCGTCTGCCATTTTTGATAAATTGTAAGATAAAATTTGAGATCAGCGACCCAAGAAACCCCTATACCGGGTGAAAACGAAAGTGGGTGTGGGTACACCTGTAATGTCTTTTCTACATCAGATAAAAATTTGAAACTTGAAAGACGCGAAGTAGATAATATTACACCTTTTTTAGAAAAATTTTGAATTTTAAAGTCATTCCGGTTTGACCGGAATTGACCAGAGGATCATTTTACGTATAATAGTGCCTTATTGGATTTTTTTAAAACTATTTTTTATTTAATTTTTAAAAACATAATAAGGTGGCTGTGATTCACATAAATGGCTATTGTTTTGGTTTGTAATTATAGTTGTCACCCGGTATAAGAAATAAAATCCCAATAAAATAAATTGACCCTTTTCCGCCATTTCGGATCTGCCATTTTTTATTTTATTTTAGTTTTAATGCTAAATTCGTAATCAGCGACCCCACAAATCCTCATAAATCTAATAAATATAGGATAAAAAAAAAGAAGAGAAATAATTTGACAATCGACGCCATTTTGTAGACGCCATTTTGTTTTTAGACCGATTTTGAGGCCAGATTCGTAATCTGTGACCCCAAAAACGTTATATAATCAAATTTCAGGCAATTGTTTATAAACAAAAGAGTTATATATCTTTTAATTAAGAGTGTATTAAAAAAACACTTATTTATTAATAACAATTGAAAAAATAAAAAACACACCTTCTCACCTATGGGGAACTTTTCTATAAATTTTTTTCCGAAATTTCAAAAAAAAAATTATAAAAATCGGTTGCGAGTCGACGAAGTTAGAACTTTTTTTCTTTAGTAAATGGGCTATGTATAAGGAAAATTCGCTGGCTGAAAATACATAAATTTAAAAAAATATAATTTAAAAGTGTTACGTGTTTACACCCCTTAGTAAACACCCCAAGCGTGGATTCAATAATTGTAACAAGACGAACACTAAACCTCTTATTCTGACTCACTAATTACTTAATTAATCACCTAAACTATAACACTAATTAATACTTTTAACCGCTATAATTGACTACTAGTTACTGGTCCTTTTTTGTCATGTTCAGTTCATTTTCCAATATTCTACTGCCCGCAGGTCTATATACCTGCAGATATACCGTCTAACATCATCTAGATGCTCCTCTAGATTATTTCTTAAAGAATATAATAATTTTCTAGAAACTGAACGTTTAAGCAAAAAAGTTTTACAAATGCAGATATAAAAACATAGACTACTTGGTAAAATCAGTTATCTTTGTTTGTACACGTGTACTAGAAAAATTGATGACTTGATGTAATTTTTAAAGGTCGCAAAAACTATTCCATATGTGCGTGACTCCAAAAAATTGTCCGATTCAGGAATAGAAGGAACGTGAATGCTAGTTTCTTCATTAGATTTTTTTCCCTCTTCTTCGTTGCCACTTAAAATTATGTTTGCGGTCACCGACTCTTATCTGGTCATCAGATAGCACTTCTCTTGCTACTATGTCATTATGCACAGCAACATATTCTTCAATATTACCATTTTATGATTGATTTGATTTGATTTTGTATCTCATCAGTAACATCATCCAATCCAAACCACCAAGTGGTAGCGCATAATCTGAAATTCATCTTCCTTTTTAGAGAATCCCCATGCCTAAAGCAACTTGCAATATGGTTTCACTGCTGATCTTCTGCCAAGCCATATGGATAAAATTTGCATTTTGGAGGCTAATAGAAAAAATTTCACCACTATCAATCATCTCGTAAAACGTTTTCGTTAGTAAAATTCTCCTGTAATGGCTTTTCAGCTTGATCTAAAGTTTTGAACTTTTGTACTGAGAGGCATGAAAGTTAACTTCAGGATGGGCTGGACAGTTGTCAACCCGAAGAAAAATGTTTAACTCGCCATCCCATTCCTTACTGTTTGATTAATATTTTATGGGTAATTGTTTGATCTGGAGTATATTTACCTATGACCAACAAGTTTATTTTTTCTGTTCCAAACATGTTTACGGTTACTAATACCGTCATCCTCACTTTAGATGATTTTCCATCAGTTTCTACCACAAATGTCAGTCTTATCGGTCTTACTTGAGATGCGCCAATTATTAACATAGTTCTATGGAGAAGTTCAGATATTTAAATAATACGATAACGCTCTTCCTCAAGAAGATATCTGGTTTAATATCCCCCTTCGACAGAAAAACTGGTTATTTATTATTTACTTTTGATTCTCTTTCCAAACATCTAATATTCAAGATATATCATTTAATGATGTTACCATCATTAACGCTATTTCCAATTCAAACATATCTGTTTATTGAAACTTATCTATAAATAGCATAACATGTATCTACTTGCTCGAGTAATATTGAATGCATACAGAACTGGATAAAATAGTATATAAACATTTGTTTTAAATATTTTAATTTTTAAGTAAGTAGTAATCGAGTAAAAGTAGCCAAAGGAAATTGCAGTGATTTTTTAAGATTTTGGATCTGAAAATCATCATGTACATCGTCAGATGAAATCAATGACCAACGAATATTCCTTGAAACTATTTCAAATCGCGTCCTAATCGTTTAAATCCAACAGATTGTATAGGGAGAAATAGTGGCCAAAATTTCAATTGGCTTTTGAATTTTGCACAACAGATTAGAAATCCATCACTTTAACACCGCTCATGTTCATTGCCTTAAAAAAAATGTACATAATAGACGTATCTTCAATATAAAAGCGTTGTTATTTTTATCAGGAAATCTTATCTTTAACAATTGTGAAACGTAAATGAATAATTACCAAACAATGGATGATGAAAACTGATGTGTCAAGGTTAAAGCTCATGTTAGCTACCAAAAACTGGTGGTTATCAAATTTAATCTTGCTCAGTAATACACAATTAAATAGTTGCCACTAGAAGATGGAAATTTCAGTGAAACAATTGGAACTAAAGATGAGCTCTACTTCTCCATGTGCATGGAACCGCATGTTTCCGAAAGAGTAGTTATTCTTGTTCGTTGTTAGGTTTTGAGGAATATGGTCTCCAATAATTGTGTATTTTCTAGATCCTTCACCAGAATCCGTTCTCATATTCATTCGATGAATTTTGAACATTCGGACAGCTTGTAAGGTTGAATCAGCGGAATTACATTAGGAGGAATATGAACACAGAGCGATTCAGCAAAAATTTTGACAAGACGTAGATAACAAAAAAAGAAACAGAAGAATCAGTTACGCATGAATCATAGCCCTCTCTTATTATTTTTACGAAATTGTTTCATAAAACTGATGACTAGACAACAAATTTCATACGGACAATCTCATTGCAAATAGCTTGGGATTCATCGGATCTATTGCGTACACGTTACGCATACGTCTAGAATTAAAGTGGAAAACATATTTAAACTCTCAATATCATAAACATGATTCATAATGAGAGACACAATTTTATCAGTATTAAGTGGTTATGACTTTAATCCATTGGTAAATGTTTTTCTAAAGCAGCTTTGAAATAACTTCCAACCAAGTAGCGAAAATTTTTTCTGCACGCTAATTTCTGTATTCTAGAAATATGTGTACCAATTTAAATGAGTTTGGAAATAGATTAAGAAGTAAAGGCTGCTGGAAGGTAGAGGTTATTTGAAAAAATATGGTATGCAGATTGGACGTTGGTAGAGTAGTTAATATTGAAAAGGAAGAGGAAGAAGAAGAGTGCGGGTATGCCGTATAAAGGTACTTTTGGTTAAACGGCTTTGATGCCATACTGGGCTAAATGCAAACAGCTCATGATTCACTGAATCTGCTCATTATGTACACATGACGCGTACGATTGGAAGCAAAATAAAAAACAGCTTTGAAACGTAAAAAATGACTCATATAATAAATGAAATAAAAGTGAATAAATCTGTTCCTAGGATTTGCTCAACAATAGCTCAATGGGGGGGGGGGAAGTATGCGAATTAAAGGATTTCTTTTTGTAAATATAACCATCTGCACGAATTCTATTGCTGAAAGGCAAAGCATTTCGGGGCAGGCTTGTGCAAAATTCTGTTGGTGCTTATCCGTCAAGTTTATCTCATGTAAACGAAATTGGACCGAGAGGACGTCAAAATTATTTGTCATAAAAAATTACGATTCTGATTGATCAGAATAGACAGAAGGGAAATAGTCCAAAATTAAGTTTCAATTGCATGTTTTTAAAGGAATGTAATGAAAATAATGATTTAACTACTTACATAATAATATACCACTTATTTAACAAAATTGTGATGATAGACCAAGAATTGTTGCATCATTCAGTAATTTTACACTCGTAGACAAAGTTGTTTAAAGGTGAAGTATAGAACTTAAGCTTGCTACACGGTGTCTTACACCGTGGCTTGCTATTATCATTTTGTCATTGTCAATTCGTAGATATTGAAAAAAAATGAATGTCATTAACACTTACTTAACACCTTTAGTCTGGATGTTGTTTGTGTCCAATCTTTGAAAATTCTCAGAGCCTACTATGAATTTTTTTTTTGTCAAAAATTGTCAAAATTTAATTTTTTATTGATATAAAATTAAATAAGATATAAGATTAGAAATAAGATTCGATTTTTGACGTTGAAAGAAATTCATGGTAAGCTTTGAGAATTAAATTTAAATCCAAAAATTATACTCCAAAGTATAGTGTTTCATATCTTTCAAGGTTGGTTTAAATCGGATAGTAAACGAATTTGGTATACGGGTGTTTCAATTTTTTGTATTTTGAATTACTTGTGAGAAATCAAAATTCTTATGTATTACGACTTTCGTAGGAAACATGATACAGCGTTAGCGCGGTCTCCATCTTCCGCTTGTTTTCTTCATACTAATCAAACGTGATATGTACTTATCTAAAATCGAATTATCATCGCTGTCAGCATAATTGTCTACGTGAATTTCAATATTTTGTACTTAATGATAAACACAAAGAAATATAAATAGAATATTGTGCTTAAGATTAGATTAATTTTTAATCACGTTCAATGATATCGATGAGTGAAGGAATCCCTCACCCAATTATAATATACGTATATAAATCATTTGGGTGATAATTAACGTCATGAAACACGTGGGATTTTTTTATAAAAAGACACCCCTGTAAGATATACAGTTAGTTAAATTTAAAAAATTGCCATTATTATTAATTAGAATTATAATATTCTCGCACAACAAATAGCGATGCTCAAAGCAAATGAGTTTTTCTGAAAAATTAACGAAATACCATATGAAATAAATAATTGAAAAAGACAAGCTCAACCGTTCACCGAATTTCTTAATGAAATTTGAAATATGTCGAAAAATTTTGAAATTTTGTTTCGCAAATTTCAGTCAGTTAACTTACCCTCACCTGCAGTTATTTTCTCAGCATTTTCATTATTTGTTTCACCCTGAATGTAGAACGAATCTTCCTGGAAGTACATAAAAGCAACAAAATACCTTAAAAAAGCATCAACAACGTAATTCGTTGGATAATATGGAGAGTAATTATTTTTCTAAATTTCATGATCCCTTCCCAAAATGTGTAATAACTTTTATTTTATTTAATAAGTCAATGGTTCAATTTCCGTCTATAAGAGTTATCTTCACCAACCAAGTTGATATTAGAGGTATGAAGCCAAGCGCAGTTTCAGTTCGGCATCAAAGGTTCCAATTTTTTTTCAAGAATAACTTTAACGTTATCGTTATCGTTATCTGGTGGTCAACTTCTTCGTTTTTCTTTTTGGGTTTTCCATCTGTTTGTTTTGAAGTAGCTACTCCCTTACCTCTGGTAGAAGGTAGAACTACTACTCATTTTCACAGAGATTGTATAAGACAACACAATGATTAATCCCTGAATGTTGTCTTTTAAAACTGACAAACGGATCTTTAAGGTAGAGTAGAGCTACAGTTGAAAATTTATGGTGGCTTGTGAAGATGATGTTATCATTAACCACGTGATAGGTGTCGAGGTTTCTGGTATTAAATCATAGTAATTCAAGCCAAGAAGCCTAACATAATCCTCTTTGACCATCAGATCAAGATGATGTCATCGTGTTTTCGGCACCGGCTGAAACAGACATCACCTTGAAGGAAGGACGAAACCGGACTAAATACAGAATTCTCAAAATGGTCATTCTGATAATTGGTATACTCAGCGGTACGAAGTAGGAGAGGGATGTAGTTAACTGTAGCTTTTCCCGTGTGGTATCAAAGACCACGTGAGGTTGTCCGATGGGCCAAATGTAGAAACCAGTAACCAGTCATTACTTTTGCGTAGTGTTGGGGGTGGCTCGGAGACCACATGAAAATATCCAATGTCCAGTAGCACTAACTGTAAAAAAAATATTTTTTGCGAATCTACGAAATGTTTAAAAAAATAAGAGTAAGTAAATAAAAACTGTAAGTAAATAAGCAATACACGGGTTGTTGTTGTTTTTGTAAGCGAAATTGCCAGTCAAAAACAGTAATTTTGCAAGTATTCACGGCATGTGCGCACCAAGTGCTCATTTGTATTATCAGTTTATTTATATGCTACGTCACGGTCGCCGTGATGTTGCTGAATATATTTAACAACCGCGCGGTGTGCTTCATTATCAAACCAGTAACTGGAGAGGATTGAGTGGTTTTGTGTTTTAAGTGATATTAAATATTTGTGATATTTGTAGTAGTATTATTAATTGTTATTTATTAAGGTGTGATTGGAAATGATTCTTAAGTCTGGAATATCATGGATATCCTCCATATTTATGGTGAGTTTCGATTTTTATGCATTTCTTAGAGTCTCCAGTAGTTCTATTCAACATTTTTGTATTGACCTATTACTTTTGTTTTAGAAAACAAATAATAATTTAAACTTGATTTTTACGCGGTGAATTTGTAATTTTTTTTATAAAAGCGTTTTTATATTTTTCCTTGATACGACCGATTTTTGTTTTATTTTATTTGAACCATTAAATTTGATTAACGATTACGCTACTTTTTTCTTCCTGGGACATTATAGACTATTTTGGTTCATTAAAAATAACCTTGCAGAAATTAAAAAAAAAATCTGTTTCATTCGATCGTAGAAAAAAATGTGTGCAACACTTGTAAAAACTGTATTTGTTGCACTCAGCATAATTGCAGCTCTCGCTTCGCTCGTGCTGCAAACTTCATACCTTATGCAACAAATATACACTTTTTGCACTAGTTACACAAATATGCGTGCCATAAACACTAACTTTTTGCACTAGATACATAAATAGCCATTTTGTATTGCATATAGTGACAGCTGTCACCACAAACTCAAATTTTTTGACACATTTGACACTTTTGCCCATAAAATTTGTAATTATCACAAACCTTTCGTATGACATATTACCTAGTGATTCTTGCGATTAAGCAAAATACAGTAAAATTTTTGGATCATGTAATTTCCATTGTCACTGTTGGTTTAAGTTTATAGTACAAAAGGTCAACATCAAATAAAATTCCCCGTGTATTCATTTCTCTTCATCTGCAATGCCAATTAGTAGTTACCCTTCAAGCGTTGTATGGAATCATAAAAATAAAAGCCTATGCGTTTAAATTTTGTTATATAATCACGTTGGATTTACTTTATATCATTTAAGTACTTTCGTCATCATATTTATCTTCACTTTTGTTTTTAATGCTTAAAGCCGAGATTAGAAACTTGACTATTGTAATAGTACCTGCCAACACGAGTTATTGCTCGTGTCTCGTACCTGTAGCCAGGGCTGCCTTTTGGGAAATGCGTCCATGGGCTAATGACAGTTTGGCGCCTTTCTTGGGATTTACCAAAACGTAATAGAACTTTCTAAAAGGGCAATATTTACAATTATTACTAAGAGGAAGCAAGAAATAAATTATACTCTTCGCCAAATATGAATCCCCGTTAATGGAGGTTGAACTAAACTACCAATGAGTAAGATGCGGCAGATTTTATTACAGCTGGTAGGACGGCCTTTGCTCAATAGTTTACTGCTTTCGGATTTTCCAATAAGAGCTATCCGACCGACAAGAGGTGGGGCTTAAGTCTTGACAGTTTTATAGTTTACAGGAATTCATATTTGGCGAGGACTATATGCATAAAGACGGTATTGATTTCTATCGAAAGGCCTCTGGGACAGTCTAGGGTACGTGCCCTGAGCGTTTAGTTTCAAAATTTTATTAGCATCAATAAATTTGCCATTATTTTCAATGTACGCATTAATTTCTGTTTGCATTTACCTGTGTTAGTTGCAAAAGTGACGAAATAGTTGGTTAGTGAAACTGCAGATAAATATTTTCCCCCAAGTATAAAGTGATACTTTATCGCACTAGTGTTGTAATGAATCTTTATAGCCCGTTGCTATTGACGGCGATAAAGTAATTTTATTTCACAATAAAACAAAACTGCCAATATCAAACAAATTGAACTGGAATACGAAACCTACTCGGTAAGCTTTCAAAACTCGCCTTCGGCTCGCCTCAGGTTTCCCTACTCGCTCAATAAAGTGTCAAGTTTCACCCTTGTTACGTATGTAGGTATTTCCTAAGGTCGTTGAATAAAGTGGAACTTTACACACTCATTTCGGCGTGGAAAGTAGTACTTTATCGCGCTAGTGCCGTAATGACACTTTATAGCGCGTTGCTGTTGACGACGTGAATAAAGTAATTTTATTTCACATTAAACAAAAATGTCACTGAACTTTGAATAAAGTGGGCTTTTACATTTCGGCGTAGAAAGATATATATATTCGCGCACTAGTGCCGCAATGAAACTTTATAGCACGTTGCTATTGACGTGAAATAATAGATACTTACAATGCAAATGGGATAAGAGCGTGTAAAGTTTAGACAAGTATGTTAATGATTGGCACGTGTATTTAATACAACGCACAATTAAAATAAAAGTTAGTAATTTGACGTTTCTCATTATTAGTAAGTAGACAATTATTGTAACTAATAACACAGATCTTCAAGGTTCAGCTTTTAAAAAAATATAAGATAATAGTATATTATTCTACAAGCGGTAATATACTAAATAACTCACGCCGATGAATTTTGCAGTACGAGCCGAAGGCGAGTGCTGTAATTCATCAAGTGAGTTATTTAGTATATTACCACGAGTTGAATACTATACTTTATCTACAATTATAACAATAAATATTAACCTTTGCAAGTACGAATCCATAATCTTTGGCACAATTATAATTTAACTTAATTAAACGTCATAAATGTTCAAATGTCAAATCACTTTCCTCCCCTCAATAATAATGGACCACCGTATCGGAAAAGAATTTCTTATTTGTTTTTCATGACTTACTTTAAAGATAATTTATACTATTTTTCTATAATAATGAAAGCTAATAATAAGTTAGAAAGATTGGAATGCATCTGGTTATAAAATTTTTTGGTTAAAAATCAAATTTGTATTTTTCCATTATTTCTTATGCCATTTATGGTGATTTAAAGTTATAATCGCAGCGCTCTATGGCTAAGGCACCCGTTTCCAAAGCCAAAAATCAAGAGGAAAAAAAATCCATAAAAATCAATAAATCGGCATATTTTGAATTGCATGCGCGCACCTTCCCAGACTATTCAGTTTGTCAACTCAAAATTGCATGTGACCCTGTATGTATATGCGACAATGACAATATCCATTATTAGCTTTTAAAATGATTACGTTCCACTAGTAGCTAATGGCTTTTTACTGCTTGGTGATAAGTGTTATCTAGTTTTATCTAGGCGCTTAATACCGGGCCTCAGTCCATGTAATTTAATGATATTCACGCAATATCTAGGTGTACAGGGTGATCATTTTAAGTGCCTCACTCGATTTTCCTGCTTTATTCTTCACCTAGGAAAAAAATTCAAAAACCATACTTGTGTACTTTTTTCCGAGGAATCCGATTCCGAAAAAATAAAAACAATTGAATGTCAAAGAAAAAAGTTATGGCCGAAAAACTGAAAAAGAAAAAAAATATACACCCTGTATATTAATGCGGAAATGAATATGTGACATTTCACTGATTGTAATTGTGTATCAGATACATATTTTTCACTTCCGGTTTGACCGGAAATTGCTTTAATTTTTTTATTTTAGGTGATACACCCTTTATATTGAGCTCAGTTTAAAGAACTTTTCTTTCTGAATTCAGCAATATATAACATATCATCATTGTCTTTCATATTTAATAAGATATTGGGGTTTTAATTTAAAATAACACAAATATATGTTATGAAATAAAGTCATCCATGAAAACAAACAAAAGCATTTAAATTATTTATTTATTTCAAAAACAAAAGAAGATATAGCATAATAACTTGTATTCTTTAGTTTTTGAAATAAATAAAAAATAATTTAAATGCTTTTGTTTGTTTTCATGGATGATTTTATTTCATAACATATATTTGTGTTATTTTAAATTTAAACCCCAATATCTTATTAAATATGAAAGATAATGATAATATGTTATATATTGCTTAATTCAGAAAGAAATGTTCTTTAAACTGAGCTCAATAAAAAAATTAAAGCAATTTCCGGTCAAACCGGAAGTGAAAAATAAGTATATGATACGCATTTACAATCAGTGAAATGTCACATATCCATTTCCGCATTAACATACAGGGTGTATATCTTTTTCTTTTTCAGTTTTTCGGCCATAACTTTTTTCTTTGACATTTTCGGAATCGGATTCCTCGGAAAAAAGTACACAAGTATGGTTTTTGAATTTTTTTCCTAGGTGAAGAATAAAGCAGGAAAATCGAGTGAGGCACTTAAAATGATCACCCTGTACATTTTGTGGTAAATATCTGACGTACCTATTTTGTACAATTTTTGTCACATTCATATTACGAAAGCACAACTCTTAATTTATGAGAATTTTGAACTTGAACTTGATCAAATACATTTATATTAGCTAAACTTACAAGACCATTTAGTTAGAAAAATGGCACCATCTGAAATTGCTAGGCAAGTTCAATTTTCATTGCCATGGTGTTAACGCTCTCCCTTAACGCCAACTAATATTTTTGAAAACAATATATACTTATTTCTCGACGCATATTTAAAAATATTCCTGGTTTCTTCCATAACTTTCGATTACAATTCAAATTGTTGCGTCAAAGGATTGAAAAAATATATTTTTGAATTCATTCCTTTAATAAAACTGACCTCCAAATTGCTTACCTTATTCAAGCTGTAGTGGAATATCATTTATGTATGTAGATTGGAAAGGTCATACTCCGTGTTGAACTTGCAAGTGCTTGACACTCATTTTTTTACGGTGTTTATTAATATTGACGTCATTTACAGTTTTCGTTGGCATTGACCAATTATTAAGCCATTGAAAATAATAAAGGTGGGCCTAGGTCTAACCCCTGCGCAACACCTAACTAAACAATTCTTGCCATGGTTTACATTAACAAGCTATTCATAAGAAAACGGATTAGCTTCTTAGGTAGATTAGTCGATTTATTGTACGTATTGTAAAAAGAGTTTTTTTTTCCAGGGCGCCATAATGGAGGAAACCGAAGCAAAGCTCGGAACACAGACTATACCACAAGTGTCGGATTCCCTTTTTAGTACAATTGATATAATATTATTAACTATATTAGTTGGAGGAGTTACTTGGTATTTACTCAATAGACATAAGAAAACTACGGCGGTTGCAAATGGACGCTCCTACTCCATACAGTAAGTAGAAGAATTATGTTATTTGAAGCGCTTACGAATGTTACCTTATTATTTGTTGCCCATTTTGGTCCTTGAACTTTTCTCAAAATCCATTATATTTTCAAGCCTTCCGTTTCTGTAGTTAATAGCAGTACTTGTTTCCCATCCCTTTTGTTGAAGTCTAAAGTCTACATAATAAATACCTTGCCTTTTAATTAAAACCAATACCATTTAAATATGGTTGTTGGGGGTCTATTTAAAAACGTCAGCAAAATTAGTGATCTTGGTCGGTGGTTGATTCTATCTCCGGTTTATCTACTGTCTCCTTAAATGTTTTCGGAGGTATTCCCATATCAAAGCGAACAATAATTATTTTAAGAATTTTGAAAAACACTTTCGAGGATGATTAGATTGAATAGCTTAACTTTTTAACTAATACAGTATAATAGCTATAAGATGTGATAAATCAGAAAACCAAATATGTCCAATGGATTATTCATAATCTTTTAGTGGATTATGCGTTGAGTTCTGTAGTAGTAATATTGCACAATATTATGACCGCAAACACTTTCATTGACCGCAATAGAGTTGGATATGTGAAATAAAACCAATACAGTTAATAATCGTTAGTCGCTCTTATTTAACATCTGTTGTTTCTAGAGACAATAGATTTTGCGTATGTCACTGGTAATACTAGTTATGATGACACACCCCCTTATCAAAAGCCACTGCTGAAGGAATATATGAAATTATTTTGACGAGAATCAAAAGTTAATCTGCAAGTGATTGAAAATCAGCAATTAGATTTGTCAATATTTTGTGGACATATTTCTCTTAGAAAGAGGGATCTGGATCCTTACTGTAATTGAGTGAAAGTCAAAACTACGCGAAAATAGAGCCAGACCAATTTCACTTTTTATCCTTTTTTCATTCACAGATACTTACAATTTTCTCTCCAAGAAATCAAAATGTGCAATCAACCAAAACTATCCAATTGAAACATTTTTAATTGCAGCCAGACAAAAAAATTATTTGGTTTTGCTCAAATAAATGAATATTTTTTAGGCCCACTTCTATGACCCTTCAAACTTCCACAGATAACTCTTTCATCAAAAAATTGCAAACATCCGGTAGAAGCCTGGTGGTATTCTACGGAAGCCAAACTGGCACCGGCGAAGAATTCGCTGGTAGATTAGCAAAAGAAGGGGTTAGGTATAGAATGAAGGGGATGGTGGCAGATCCTGAGGAATGTGATATGGTAAGTTTAAGTAACTATATCAGAAGCGATAGATCAATCGGCGAAAAAAATATCAAAATTCCGATTATTTCCATATAAATATTTAACTGGTTAAATTTTGCTCTTAGTTTATGTATACTTCCAGGAAGAACTAGTGAACTTGAAATCGATCCCCAATTCTCTCGCAGTGTTTTGTCTTGCTACATATGGTGAAGGGGATCCAACAGACAATGCCATGGAGTTCTTTGAATGGCTGCAAAATGGCGATGCTGACCTTAACGGATTGAATTACTCTGTAAGTCAATTTATAATTTTTACAATCTTTATCTAAGTTAATTACTTGTGCGAATTTTTTTAAAAAAGAACGTGTCTAAAGAACTTATAGGATTATGTACCATTAATAAGGTCACGCACCAAAAAAGAACATAATTGTCGTTATTAAATTTAAATAATAATACCTTTTCAATAATGAAAAAAATTAATAGCGGACCTTGTCAAACACACAGACAAATTATTGTTTGCTTAAGGACATTTTTTTTAAATTAGAAGTCGTAGAACTTTTAATCAGTATTTTAGTCCTTACATTGAACTAGTCGTGAACTAGTTTTTTGAATAATCACAAACAATACAAAATTTTGATATATCAATTTTGTTACCAAATGGCGAATGATGAATACTAATCGTTGTCAAAAGTGAGTATCTTGGGTCGCTTCAATGTCGGAAATCTACGTATTATCTTGTTGTTTTTGATTAGGTACCTAATTATTATTTTATGAGTATCCTTAATTATAATTTATATAACAATTTTAATATTTTACACAAACATCAATTATATAATTTTCGTGTAATTAGCATTTCAAATAATATTATCAAAGTAAGGATGATAATAAATGACATATTTTGTTATGTTGATATGACGGAAATTAGGCTATTTTTGTATCTGTATGATATAAACTTTGTGTGCACTATCGTATCGTATTAAATTTACGTACATTCTATGTAATCAAACATTTCATTAATATTCTACTTTAGAACATTTAGAATTCGGAATAATCGATTACGAATTTCAAATTATGTTTGGTACCGTAGACTGACATAATTTACATAAAGGCAAATATTTAATTTAAATTTCCGATATTTCTGCAAATCTCGCGCTTGCGTTTAAGGCTATTGACTATGTAACTGAAAAGGAACTAATTCGTTAAAGGTATTTTATTGTTTCATATGTTTAATTGTAACCGAAAAATGATAAATCCACAAAGGGCTATTAAATTTAGCCTTGGATTTCTGAGAACGGAGTAAATTTGTCCACTTTATAGTTTTTTAACTAGGTATAACTCAAAAACTATCCATTTTTAATATATTACACATAATACGATTTTTTGTAGAGAATCAGTCCTATCGAAATGGCACTTTTTTTCTAACAAAATAAGTCAAAAAGACTATTTAAAATAAAACCGAAAAATTTAATTTTTTTTTTTTTTATTTTTGTATATAACTTTTTTCCAAGGGGATTCTGTAATCTACATAAAAAACAAGGTTATAATAAAAAATATGTGTCCTAAACCCCTTACAACGGTGGTTTGCAGCTCCTTTTCTAAGAAAAAAGTATGTCACTGATTCTTTTTGAAACATCGGTTTTTGGCTCTTGTTTAAAAAACACATAAGAAAGCTTTCTTGTACAGGTAGTTCCATATATTTGGACACCTACCTACAGCCTTTCTTTTTAGAGAATTGTAGATTTCAGTGTGATTGGTGAAGAAAAGTAAAACAAAATGGCATCAGAAAGTAGAAGAAAAGACACAAATTATGCTTTTTAAATGAAACACCCTGTACATTCTGCATCATTTTGAAAGATGTTTTTCTCTGATTTCAAAAATATGTATGTTGTCATTTGCTTTATCCATTTTGGAAATATTACTCAAAACGGTACCGCATATGAAACATAGTTTTTGCCATGAAAAAAAAATGACAATTTCTGACAGATTTCATGATGTTCCTTTGTTTTATTTTTTTTCCCCAAAATATATCTGATCTACAACTTTACTGTTTTTATACTTTTTTCATATTTCTATAAATAAATTCTATAGGTAGGTGTCAAAATTGACGAATGACAAAAATTAAATTGTTTTTTTACATCTGAATAACACATTTTAAAGTATTTGGAATTTCGCAAAAAAAATATCTGTCAGAATTTTTCATAAAATTTGGTCAGTTTTTTATCATATTCTACGCGAACTGTTTTAAAAACAACCGGAGCAAATACCAACCTATTATTATATTTTTGGAATCAGCTAAATATGATCTTTAAAAATATGTAAAAATATACAGGGTGTTTCGTTTAAAAAAGTAACAGTGTGTCTCTTTCTCTACTTTCCGATGCTATTCTATTTTATAATTTCCCGGCAAAAGATAATATCTGAGTTGAAAATGTACAACTTTTGTCGCTACACTTTTTTATATCTCTAAAGATAAAGGCTATAGGTGTCATAATGTATGGAACTACCCTGTATATTTTTTATAAAATGCGCCGCGCCGTTCTAAAGTTATTTAGCGTCAAAAATTAAAAATTTTTAGCAGTCAAGCAGTGAAATAATTATTATAGTACCTAGGCTGAAAATCAAATGTCAGTAAACGCTGTCAAAAAAACAGTTATAATCGTTTGCAGCATTGATGTAGTATGTATATGCCATTCACATTTTATTTACATTAGACTAGGCTTTGGAAAATCAAAATTCTGTTGGTATGAATAACCGTTTTAATTACTGAGGTTATGTTGAAAAGTCAAAAACATAACCACAAATTCAAATTGGTTCTACATAGTTGCCAGAGTGAGACCCTAAAGAAAGCACAGCAATGTTATCAATAAAAAATTTGGCAATTCAGCCAAAAATAAATGACAGTGACAATCAATTAAATCTGACACTTCAATATTTTGTCAATAGTAGACAACCCTGAGATAACCTAAGAAAAACATATCAGCCTCCCCTTATGTAAATAAAATGTGAATGCCATATATACTGCTTATTTTGAGAGATAGGGGTCAACCATATTTTTTCCCCATGAAAGTTACACACCAGCTCTAAAACGAAGCATTCTAGGACTCATATTAAATATTTTATTAAACAAAATAACCTTGTTTTTTATGTAGAATACACCTGCAAATTATGATCTAAGCTTTCTGAGACACCCTGTATATATAATAGGACGCTCATGCTAAATAACAAGTTTTTCTCCCCTTTTCAAGCAACTTACTGGCCTGACCGTGACCCATTTTTCAAAATCGTCACTTTCTCATTTCAAAGTTCGTCAGAGAAAGTGTGGTTATGTTTCTGCCAAAGCTTCCTCCAAAAACATAGGCGTAGTAAAATAATATACGACTTTATTTACCTGTGAAAATATGTATATATTTGAGTTCTTGTAATTTAGTCTTTTATGTGGCACCGTCTTAACTTTCTTTGCAATTCACAAAATTGACTTAATAAGTATTTAATGTTGATTATATTATTGACATAAAAAATTCAAACTGATGGCACTATAAACAAACTTCCTCCAACATCTGTCTTTATGCGTCGTCGTCGCCAAGATTCTAAAAATTTATTGAAAATCGTGAAGTAAGTAGGTAATAATATTATTTCTAAATCGTACAGGTATGAAATCAAAAACTGTAATTATTTTTCACCAATGTTGAATATTTTGTTGCTTGGGGATCTATAAAAAAATGTTGTAAAAAATATTGCAATATTATCTTTTATCGTGATTTTTTCCAATACGCATGACTTGTTCTAGATAGGTATGAACTTTGTATACTAGCACCGATAACCCAATGATTTTATTTTATTTTGTACTAAACGAAATCCGACTTTTAAAGGTTTCCGATAATTTATGTTTTTCAATTTTATTGTCTTTTTTAGGTATTTGGTTTGGGAAACAAAACGTATGAACATTATAACGAGGTTGCGATTTATGTTGACAAACGTCTAGAAGAGCTAGGAGCAACACGAGTGTTTGACCTTGGACTTGGAGACGATGATGCAAAGTAAGTAGAGGACAGCATAACCACAGTAAGAGACGTGGTGTATAATTACACAATTGAATTGGATATTTATGTCGAATCAACACGTGTGTGAGCAGGGCCGGGCTGAATGAACTTTTGGCGAGGTGAAATAATTCCGATTTAGATCTAATTTTTGGGCGCAAATTCTTATCAATAGGATAGGTAACCACAATACCCTAACTAATCTCCTCCTGAGTCTTGGTCCGCATATATTAGACCTAGACCTTATATAGCCGAGTTTTCATTGTTTCCAGTCATTTTAACATTGACCTTTTGACCGACGCGATGGGTATCAGAACCTTATTGGGGAGGGGGGGTAATGATTCCATTACCCCCTCCGCAATTCAACATAACAAAATTTTACAGATGTCAGGAAACGAGCTATACTCCCAATCTGAAAATTTTGCCAAACCCATTCTTTATTGAAGAGTAGGGATTTTTTAGTTGCTTGTCACTTAATAGACAAGGGACTGATCTAATAGAGACATTTCTTTTGAAAAATGGTATATCAATTACATAACTCTCGCCTAACGTTGCATGCAAGTGAAAAAAATTAACCTAAACACGATAATAAAAGCATCCTGAATTATTTTTTTAATCGATTAGTTATTTCTGTCTTGTAACATGAGCAACTAGTGTTCTATATTCACCAGATGTTTGCAGGTGAAACATTTCGTCTTTTCTTAGAATGACGTGATAAGAGAACCAATGAAAAATATTAATTAATTACAAGAATGGATTTTTTTAGTGATTAAATATCTGTCAGCAATTTTGTGACAATCATTTTAGTCCGTCCAACCCTGGAAATCTACTTGCGCTTCAAGAAATTTATCCCCTTGTACATTAATATCTTGTGGAATAGGCAAGACTTAGTTTGTAAATATGTTCCTCATTCCAGCATTGAAGATGACTTTATCACATGGAAAGACAAATTCTGGCCAGCGGTTTGCGAACATTTTGGAATCGAATCTACAGGTGAAGATATTAACATGCGCCAGTACAGGCTTCAAGAATTCGATGAAGTTCCAGACAGGGTTTATACTGGAGAAATGGCTAGGTTGCATTCGCTCAGAAATCAAAGACCGTAAGTAAATTAATTATTTACAGCAAAGTATGTTTATATTTAAAAATTAAATTTATTAATGCTATATTAGATATTCTAAAACAAATGAAGCTATTATTTAAACCTATTATAGAATGATTCTATTTTATATTCATTGTAAGGTATCCCTAAGAGTATATTTATAAATACATATATATATACCCTATTTTTCTTACATAAACTTTTATATAATTGGTTTGAATATTAATAAACCTTGTTATTTTCAGACCATACGACGCCAAAAACCCGTACCTTGCCAAAATTAAAGTGAACCGTGAACTACACAAGACTGGCGACCGCTCTTGTATGCACATCGAATTTGACATAGAGGGATCCAAAATGCGTTACGATGCTGGAGACCATTTAGCAGTATACCCTATAAACAACTCAGAACTCGTAGAAAAACTAGGCAAGCACTGTGGAAAAGATTTAAACACTTTATTTACGCTTATTAACACTGACGAGGAATCCAGCAAGAAACACCCGTTCCCTTGTCCTTGTACATACCGAACTGCACTTACACATTATTTGGATATTACACAAAATCCTAGAACTCACGTACTAAAAGAATTGTCAGAATATTGTTCTAATCCTGATGAAAAAGAGAAACTGAAATTAATGTCAAGTACCACTCCTGAGGGCAAAGCTTTATACCAAAAATGGATTATAGAAGAAAACAGAAACATTGTACATATTTTGGAAGATATGCCATCTTGTCAACCTGCTTTAGATCATCTATGTGAACTTCTACCTCGCCTCCAACCACGTTACTACTCTATTTCTTCATCTCCGAAATTATATCCAAATACTGTACACATTACTGCTGTTGTCGTTGAATATACCACACCGACAGGCCGTTTAAATAAGGGCGTAGCAACCACTTGGCTTGCTAAGAAGCTTCCCAAACCAGACGAGGAATTACCATCGGCTCCAATCTTCATTCGTAAATCCCAGTTCAGGTTGCCAACCAAACCACAAACTCCCATTGTTATGATAGGTCCAGGAACCGGATTGGCACCCTTCAGAGGTTTTATCCAAGAGAGACATCAAGCCAAAGAAGAAGGCAAAGTGGTCGGGGATACCATTCTCTATTTTGGTTGTAGGAAGAAGGCAGAAGACTTCATTTATGAAGAAGAATTGGTCGATTATGAAAATAATGGACTTCTTACAATGCATTTAGCCTTTTCAAGAGATCAGCCACAAAAAATCTACGTGTCACATTTATTAGAGAAGCAGGGTGATGAAGTATGGAAAGTTATTGGGGAAAATAATGGACACCTATATATTTGCGGGTAAGTGTTAAAGGGTGAATTTTAGATTATGCGTAAATCAGTTAGTTTTATTTAATTCGTTTTATTCAATAATTCAAAATACGTATTTTTAAGCACAACTTATTCTAGTAATCGCATGACAAATTATAATTTTGTATTTACATTGTGTATGAATACTAAACATTTTTGTTTCTATCTTCCAGTGACGCAAAATCTATGGCAGCTGATGTCCGTAATATAATTTTAAAATTAATCCAAGATAAAGGACAAATGACTGAACAGCAAGCTCAAGCGTATTTGAAGAAGATGGAAACGCAAAAACGTCTGTCTGCTGATGTATGGAGTTAATCAAATCATGAAAAACTGGATTTTTATTTTTAATTAACTGAATAAAATAAATTGATAGAAGAAAATTTAATCAAACCATTGTTTTTAATGGTGATTTAGATGTATAATATGACAATAATAAGCTGATACCATGGTGCCTATTATATGTATATAATTTAAACGAGAAATGCCAAAAAAGCATTTAGAGAAATCAGTGAACATTCCATTTCCATTAATTTATATTTATATTTATATGTTTGGAGTGGTAAAAAATTTTTCATGTCATAGCAGGCTATTATTATAGTTTAAGTTTTATATATTTCAAATGTAAATTATTTTTAGTAATACCAAAATATTATATTTATATATTCAAAATAAGAAAAATTATATTAAGAATCTGTTACGTTTATTTAAAAGTTACTTTCCCGTGTCATTAACGACCTATTTACTATCTTAATAATTCTAAGGAATATAAGGAATTTTCAATATATTCAACTACAAATATTTTATTACTGTGTAGGTATTGAAAAAAAAAGGTACATAGTATATTTCTCACAACTTCAAATAAACTAATGTTGATAGGCACACTCAGAAGTATATAAACAACCATTAGGATGGTGCTTTAAGAACCAACATGGTTTCTCCTTGTACTTTATGGTATCCTGGTTCAATTGGAGGGGTTCTCTTAAAAATACCCTCCCTTCCTTTATATCGAACAGGTATCTGTGATTTCTAACTAGAGTTTGAAGACCACCACATTCTTTTTTTAATTGTTTCAAATCTTCAGGCGCCAGTTTTTTTGAAAAATCAGAAAGTGTAAGGCTGGTGCCTTTATTCCAAACATCTCCGTTAGCTTTTTTTATAAAATTTTCTTCAACCAATAATTCATTAACGCACGAAAGAATTAACCTCTGTATAAGATCTTGGTCTAACTGTGTGCAGTTTCTTACTTTCTCTGTATCACATCTGGCTTTAAAATTAGTTGTTAATCGAGCGTCAATAAACGTATTAATCTCACTATTAATTCTGTCTAGTTCTTCAATACTGACTTTTTTCCTTATTCCTACTAGACAGGTTCTCTTGGTGGAAGGTATTCTGAGTTTGTCTATTTCAGTATTAAATCCACACATATTGCACACTTTTTGGATATAATCAAGATAATCTGAATACTGACTGACGGAAGTATTAGTGCGATTATATTTTTGTCCACTAAAGTCGTAAGGGCAACAAGGGAGGACGAAGAAATTTGTAAGTGGAGAACTTCTTAATGACATCACCGGTATCCAAGGTGTAAGTTCGTCTGAATGGTTGCCTATCAACCAGGTGCAGTCAGGAAATAAAGATGATGGGGTAACCGTACCCACCTGCAGCGCAAGAAAATCTTTTAGAAAAATCATTTTAAAACCAAAACAATTATTTTATTAATTACTTTTCTAATTTAACTCTCCACGATACCCATTTATTTCAAGTTTTAAATAGGATAATTGGAAAATTTCGAGAAGCTATATAACACACTTATGTAGAAAAACTACTTACTCTTACTGTCAAAAAATACACGACGTATGCATTTTTTCTAAAAAATTTTGAAACGTTATGCACTTACTTCTAACTTTGTACCCTCTGGATACATATCCCATGTGAGTCGCCTTCTTATATCTATGCCATAACCACTATATCCTTCTTGATTCAGAATAAATACTAAAAGTCCATTTCCACATCCAAGGTCAACAAATTTTATATTATCTGTGGCATATTGTTTCCACAAACAAATTAAGTAACTCGCTATGGCTATGTCTTCGAAGACATATTTCTGAGGGTTTGTATTAGATCTTTTAGGCCATTCCTAAAACGATGTTTATAAAACATCATAAATAATAAGATCGAAAAATTCGCTGCATAAAAAGAAATCCCAGACAATCTAAAAAATATCTGGATTTTTTTTTAAATATCCTTTACGTCTGTGATGATATATATCGCTTGATTGACGATAGATAAGATAAAGCCTAGTTTTACAATTCCATACAATTAATAAAAGACTTTAAATTACCGACTTACCTTTATTAACTCGTCTCCATATTTACTTTTCAAATTTCCATAAGTCAAGCAATATTCATCAACTGATATTAAGGACAATGAATTTATCTGTTTATTGCCTCCTACATAATTTTCCATCCATTTTAAAAGCTTTGGAAACAATTTATCGGCAATCCACACCGCATGGGTAGTGTCTGCATCTTCAAACGTACTTAAATTAATTCTTAAATTAGCTGCAACAGTTAGTTCGATTTCATAGGGAAAGGGAGGCGCTGAAATGGGTCTATTATTTTCACCTACTGCAAAAAATGTTGCAGTATTTTTGTCTTTGTCCAAAATAACTATTTCAATGCATTTTTCGAGTTTCCTATTTCGGGGCATTAAAATTCTTACACACATAAAAACGCCATTATATTCTTCTTTGAAATCCTTTGTACTTGTTTTGATTAATTCAATCTTTTTATCGTAACATTTTAGTAGACTTTTAATAAAGTTTTCAGTTATGTGTTCCTTGGTCAGTTCTCCCAATTTTCTGACTTCATACAAAATGGCAGATCTTGTTAATATTTCACTAAGGTGCTTTACACTCTTTGAATTGAAACATACTTTGTAAAATAATATTTGCGATACAGCAATAAGTTTACGATTTACTAAATGCGGCCTACTATGGTATAGTAATACAGACTCCCAAAATGCAGAAGGAGTCACATAGTTTGAACTAGTAACTAAAGGGACTTGAAACATATTCACTTATGTTCTTCGCCTAAATACTAAAAAAGATAATAAGATATTTGTTTATTTTTAATAATATAGCATACGATACCTTTTTTAATATCCAATCAGCATCCTTATAAGAACTATCAATGATTTCGCTTATCCTTTGTGGATCTGATTCATTTACATGCTGTTTAAAACTCTGTAAAAAGGTTTCAGTTTAATAATTGCCGTCCAATTGAAAAGTGTATAATCTAACCTGTTTAATCATAAACTTATAATGCTGCTTAGGACCTTTGGGCAATTTTCGACATTGCCTTATTAAATATTTATATAAAGCTTTAGGTGATTTAGTTACACCACTTGTTGCAAATCTTGCAATAATAATATTAGAACTGGGTAAAATATTCATGCCTTATTTTCAGGTTAGAATTCCGTCTTCCGTCAGTCCCAGTCCACGTCCACAGAATAGATTAATAGATAGATTTCATAGATTATCAGTCTGTCCTTTTTTCAATTCCGTCTCTGTGGCACAGAACATAAATAGGATCAAGGCACACACCATAAAATATATAGAATGCACACACAAAAAAAATTTATTCTTGGCCCTTAGGCATGCAATATGCAGTCAGTCGGTGTCTTCTTATGTATTATGGTGCGCTGAATCCAAATTTGATAGTGGCTTTACTGGATTGACCCAACAAATCAGTCAAACTGCCACAAAACTCCTCAAATCCTCAAGATTTGGGATGGATTTGTCAAACGATTTTAAATATCTCTAATAAAAAAATAGATCTACAAAATATGTTAGTCCGTATTGGGATGGTATAGATATCAAGTAACGACACTATTGCAAATTTAACAAATATTTGAAATTTAATAATTTTTCAAGGCGATATTATAGAAATCTGTGATTTATTATTACGAGAATGTTTATTTTATCTTCTTTAGTAAAAATCACAATGTTTTAAGATTATTTTGTAGATTACAAGAAAACAAATTTGAGTCAAAGTCAAATAGGTACTCTGGATAATTCGGGAACAAAATATTCTTAAGTGTCAGTACTCCTTATCTGTGCTCATATTTTCCTACGTTGATAATACAGGAATCTATTTTTTTTAAACTTTTGAAATGCTGTCAGTTGTCAGTTGTCACTTGTCACACGGTTTGTCACTATACTTTACTGTTGTGTCTAAGGAAAAAATTATGGATTTTAATACCACGTTAATTAGCGAGTTGGGGCCATTCGTATATGGTAAAACTTCTTGGATCGAATATCAAAATAAAATGGAAACATTTTTCGATGAACACGATGTTTGGGGCAACGACAGGAAAAGAGATGTATGTTTGTCCATGATAGGTGCAAGAAGCCTTAAAATCTTGAAACATTTGATTAGGCCTCAAACTATACAGGATGTGGACTATGAAACAGTACTTGCAAAGTTGGAGTCCCATTTTTATCCAAAACTAACTCGAGTACACCATATTTACAAATTTTGTAACAGAAAACAGAAGAAACACGAAGATTTCTTTGATTATGTTGTTGCTTTGCGTAAGTTACTTGTAAATTGTTCTTATGATGATCCTGAAGATCAGTTAAAAAGGCAAATTATGGGAGGAGCAAGAGATGATGATTTAAAAAAGGAGTTTCGTGAAGCAAATAATCTAACTTTAACTCTTATATTTGAAATAGGATTAGCATATGATGATGCCAGAAATCTTTTGAGGGCTGTTCCTCATCCTAGAAATCACAAAGCTCGAATAAACCGAGATAAAACATGTTTTCGGTGCAAAGAGAGTATATCGAGGACACATAAGGATGAAAACTGTCCATTTGAGTGGGCTGAATGTGATCACTGTCATGTTACAGGTCATCTCTCAACAGCCTGCAAATATAAAGATTTATTATGCAATTATTGTAGCCAAAAGGGTCATATATCTAGGATATGCATTAGAAAAAAGGAAGATAGTGAAGGACCTCGACTTTTGTCTCTTTCGGTTTCATCACAAGTAAAAGCAGAAAACAGCAAAGAAGTTGAAAAAATTCTAACTGTTTTAAATTTGAGAATTAACACAACTGAAGATGAACTGAGGAATTATTTTGGGAAATATGGTGAAATCAAATCTTTAAAAATGCAGGACGACTCTGATAAGTTTAACGGAACTGTCAAAATTTCTTATAAACAATCAAAATCTTACAAAAAGGTTTTGGCAGTCAAGCTACATAAACTCTGAAAGGTTTTCTACCATATTTTTAAGTTTAAAATATATCGAATAAGTATATCATATTATTTTTTATATTCAACAAGGTATTAATTTATAAATACATATGTAGTAATTCATAATTTCATTTATTTTAAATAAATTAAAGTAAATGGTTTTATCTATTAATAGCTCTGGTATTCTATTTTTAATACCCAGATACTATGTAAAGGATAGAACCACTTTGTCAAGAAGCATAGGCTTATTAAATTATACCGCTGAAAAGGAGAGGTGTGGCGGGGAAATTGAAAGGGCACTTAATTCTTAACCTATCACTCTGGTGGTAGTGTAAGTAACTTCATGAACATAGAATATATGACAATTATTGCTAATTTAGGACTAGGGATTTCGGTATGCGTTTTAATTTAGTTAGAGAGTTAATGTTGCAAAGTTAAACTGATAGGTTGTTCTAGCTATATGAAACTAGAAAAGTGGTTGAATTATGAAATGCATCACAATGCGGAGGCATATAATATCAATTTTTCCTCCTAATCTGTACGCTACTAAACTTACGTTACCAAGTCCACATGAAGTCACACCATTCAATAAAAGATTTATTTACTTAACCCGTAGATATAAGATGTCCCAAAAAACATCAAACATAACGACATTTTAACGTGGCCAGACGGTATTTTGTCCGATATACTTTTTGTAGTAATTGAGGAAATGTAAACAAGTCGTATACTTCTTTTCATTTTCTCTTCCCACTGTATCTCAACAATAAGAAAACAACTTAGTAAAAATTGAAGTGGTATTCACACACAGGCTCTTGCGTTAGTTGTGATTTGTTTTATCACAGTTTCCATTACATACAAGTTAGAAATTACTACTACTTCAAAATGTCTGCTTATACAAAACAAATCTTCACCGAGATGTATTAGTTGATAATGGTGCAGTCCGACCGGGCTTGCAAATCCTACACCTCGGGAGCAATAATAACCATTAGCAACGTGGGAATAGATAATATCTACAGTAGGTAGTATTTAAAATTGTATTTTTTGGTTTTTAAACATTTTAAAAAACAAATATTTTGCGAATTTGAGGACATACATTTGAAATTAAACAATTACTTTATTTCTGATATTTCATATATATACAGTCTTATATACTAACTATAACAATATATTAAGTAACAATAGATAACTATTAACTTAAATGTGCCTGGTGAGTACAATAATTTAAATGATGATTAATGTGTTAAACATAAAATAAAAGTTAAATATCTAGGTAATACTAATATAAATATTAGTTATAATTGTACTTGATATATTTATTTAAATTATTCCAGCTACATGAATAGTCAATCTTTAGATGACCATATTTGCTGAGTCCAAAATTCTCCGGTTTTCTCCTATTTCTTCTAACGTCGTCGTATATTGGTAAAGGTGTTTCTGAACTATCTGGAAGTTCTTCTAATTTACTGTATATTTCTGGCCTGGTGTTGTACGGGTCGTATCTGGGAAAAATAAATATAATATAATTCCAAATAAATTTTACAGAAAAATAGATTTCATGCCAAGTATTTCAAAAACGTTTTAAATTCAAATAAAAAAGGATCAGTGAATATTGGAGCAGAGGTCTCAATAAAATTCTCTTTAAATTAGACCGTTGAGTAAAAGAATTATAAAGAGGCGCAACGCCATAATATTGTTGGCAGCGAGCAATAGACGGTGCTTCTGCAGCATTGGTTCGGGGACTACCAGTGGGGTTAAAATCAACCCATCAACCTTATAACAGAAACATTTATAAAAAAAAAAGTAATATTTCGTCATAACATAATACTTCGAATAAAACTTTTTAAAAACAAACATGCTACTGTGGTATTCATTAAATATAATTCAAAATAATTCATTCATTCATTTTTTAATCGACCTGTACAGAAGCGACTCTCTGTTACAAAATACTTACACCTAAAATAACTTTAGATACAAAATGAACGTAACTATACAGGGCCGTCCAAATATTTTTTGAAAATGGTAATTTCTAGAACAATCACCCTGTACCTATATGTTATCAAAATCGAACTGGATTTATGTAGGTTTGTGAGGCGCGTAAATCGATTATGCTATCAACTATTTAAAAAAAAAATGCCTAATTCGATTCTGAAATTTTTGGCAAGGTTTTTCAAAAATTGTGTATGACTATGTAAATCCCTTCAAGCTCTACATTCTCAAAAAAAAAATTTTAAACTATCAACGCTGTCCAAAATACAGCACTGGGGACGCTCAAGTGACACACACTGTATGTTTACAATATTTAATTTATTTTTCTTTAGGTTGTTGCCATCAAAATATGTATCGTTGTAGAATTTTATTAAATAAATATGGTGGTCAAAGTACTATAATTAAATTGGAAAATCCTAACAGTTGTATGTACAGGGTTTTTCCTTTAATTAGCCACCCCCCTTACAAAGTTTATTTGAAGAAATACAAAAAAAATTTATATACAAAAGTTGCAGTACCTACTTTTTCTGAATTTTAATAATCTGCCAATAAAGCAAACAAATGACAATCGCAAAATGGCGAAATTCTATAAACTTAGGGTTTTTTTATGGAACACCCTATATATGTTATTATATTTTCGAAATAATTATAATTTCCTTATCAAAAACATATAGTAAGTACCTACGTATATATTTAGATTATCCGTATTCAAGTTACTCAAAACAAAAATGTATGTAAAAGCATATATATTGCCTTTAGTAACCCATGGGTTAAAATAGATAAATAATATCATGTTTTTACACCCTTTTTGATTTTGAATAACTGGAAAATGGATAGTCCAAATATATAGACTTATTATATATTTTTGAAACCAGGAAATTATAAGGATTTCGAAAAAACAGGGTGTTTGGTAACTGGATTGCCAAAATGAAATTGAATTCTAAGCATAAAACAAAGAATAACTTTTTTCATATCGGGCTTCATTTAGGAAATATTGAGGTAAAAAAAATTACTTTATTGAATTTATTCAATAGTTTATAATGATAACAATAAAAGAAACAAATTCCCACAAAAGTTATTACAACGTAAAAAAACTAGAGTAGATTTTCAGAAATGCCACCATTTACATTGATACACACATGTGGCAACGCAAAACAAGTGAATTTTATACTTCTGCAAAATTTACAGTATTTTGAATAGTACCTATGTACTGAATTTAAAATTCTATTTTCTAATTGCTTAATAGAATTAATTGGCTCAGCATAAATTAATTGTTTTAAGTGACCCCATAAGTAAAAGTCTAGAGGGTTAAGGTCTGGTGACCTTGCAGGCCAAATGTCAAATAAAGAGCAAACTTTTATTTTCATAGCTGTCTTTTCGACAGTAATAATTTAAAAATATAGTATACGTACTCATAATCCCCGTACGCAAAACTCAAGCTTCTATCCCTAGAAGTCTTAGAATATGAAATGGGTACGGCAACTTTGCGAAATCTTCCACTGTCATCATAAATACCAAATATTGGATTTTCTCGTATTACTCCTTCTTCATATGGACTCTCTTCCACTAAAATGAAATTTTATATTATTAAGATATCTATGGAGGGGTTTCACATAAAACTGATCAATCAAAAATATTCATAGTCGAACACCAAGTAGGTATCATAAAAAGATGTTGAGGTTTTTATGGGTTTTCGCCTGTACTAAGTAAGATTTAACGAAAACGAAATACTAATACATAATTTGTAACAGGAACTAGAAACGACTGTTTTTGCCATCGAATATTTTTTTCGCGATACCAGTGAATATTATTTTTGGTTTTCAGGTTATTAAACTGCAAGATTTTAGGTAGGTATGTGAAGGATCTTACACCCTTATTTAAATAGCAAGTAAACTGATGTTATTGATAAGTAGAATTAATTATCTCATTTTTGCTTATCATATATGTGTCTACCCAACCAATGTCCATTATTTTCTAAAGACGGTCCTTTATTTTAGGATATTATCCTTTCACCTTTTATGAGGTGTCATGAGGTTTGAAAATGAAGAAAATTATCAATACCTTTAAAAAAAACTTGATTTAAAATTAAATAAAATGCTACCTGTGAAATTACTTGTATTTTTATTTAAATTTAGTATTTGGCGAATGCGCTAGTACTAAGTTGCCTTTTAATTTTACCTATACTTATATAAAAGTTGGCCACCTTATGTCTACCTGAATACGCGACCTGTGTCGTCGGTACCAGAGAAAAGGAGTACTCATCTGAAAGTTCACGGGTATGTTGCAGTGGCACTCCAAGCCACGACAAAAGTTACACACCTTATAGGAACGAACCAGGCCAAAAAGTCGATGCATACCTATATTTAAGGCACTAAGTGCCTTGCCACCAAATTAGGCCTCCAGCTAGAGCAAAAAAAATAGTAATACCTACATACTAAGTAATGTCAGCGGTTACTATATAGTCACTCGAGAAAATGAATGCAAAGTGGTATTTAAAAAAAAAATTATTTGGAAGAAATTCCAGGGCCGGACTTATTATTTTTTGATGTTGCTTTCATCTATGAACCACATATTGTGTTAAATTCATTTTATATTGCTCCTTGGGGTTGCTATACTCATCGCTCATCGGCATCACCCCATTCGCAGACTTCCCTAGTCACGTAATACTGGCATTTTGAACACATAGGTATAACGATATAAATGCAGTTTAGTTTTTTTTCGTTTTGCAAGTTTTGCACAAACTTTGATTACTCAATATCACTATAAGTATGTTTTATGATTGTGACCACATGGTGGTATTTATTGGTACATTGCAAATCATAAAAGGATTATATGCTAATTTTTTAAATGCATTATTTATAAATAGCCTCTCTAAATTTGGCGTTCGATAAATGAACACAGCCAACAATTAGTACTTAAAAAAATAATTATTGCTCAATATGTGCACACAGTTCAAGCAGTCGCTTTGTTAAAATTTCACTTTAAATATAGGACGTCGCCAAATGCCGTGCCGTACTGTTGTGTTTGCTCTTATTTAGGTTTTATTAAGATTTTAGTAATTTTTGTATCCCTATATAACGAAGATACAGAAAAAAAATTGGACTTGTCCATGATAACAGAATTATTTCCCAACACGAATTGGTTATAAAATACATACTTAAAAATTTCAACCCAGTGGTAACCATGTACTGATGAAATGTCTTGGAAATCTTGTATAATAAAATAACTATTTCTGTTTTTACAAATTATTACTTTCTTTGCTTGATACGTATTGTTTACAACTTTATTTAGGTCTTATACAAGCATAATAAAAAATATATCTAATTTGATATGATTGATATTCTATTTTTGAACATATAAATATAAAATTCGTTAGACGTAAAAATCCTCGTAAAAAGCATTGAAACCACACTATAATATTTATTTACAATTCTTTCTTTTTTGTGGTCAGTTAAAAAAAAAAAAAAATTTTAATAATTTATTTTTAGACGTTTTGAATTTTGTAATTTTTAATCCAATATTCATCATGTATTAAAGAAAGTCCAATGAATTTAATAATAGCATGTTTAGAGATGAAACATCAATATAAGTATATCAATTTGGATATGTTTGTTATTATTATGCTTGTATAAAGCCTAAACTCCCTAAACAAAGTCATTTATACACACTATAATATATGTACATTGTACATACTATAATATAGTAGTATAATTATTTCCGAATTTGTCTACTTTTCATAACTATATAGTATATTATAAAACGTTGAATTTGTTTTACTTATATTTAGAATCCAAAGATCGTGAACAAAAAAAAAAACAAGTCTGTGGCTTAGAGAAAAGAGATATTTTGTGCCAAAAGTAATTTTACTAATTTTATTGAAATCTTAAAATCGCTATAGCTGAAACAAAATTAAAGTTGTTCTATACCCATTGTAATTAATTATAAAAATTTTTCATCTGTTAGTTACAGATCATTTTTGAAAATTGCCTACCCATGTAAAAGTGGTTGCACGATATGATATTGCTTATTGCAGTTATTTTGTAGAAAGTGTTCGTTTCAAATTTGCTAACTAATAATAATATTAATCTCCAGTACGAAAGTGCAATAAAATAATTGCTACTATATTATTTACGATATGAAATTTTATTGCTTTCTGTCAATTATTTTGAGAAACCTAATAGATTAATTTCTCGGCTGAAAAATATGTTATTATTTAAATGCATGCGTTATTATTATATTTTTTACTCAACTATTGTTTACCATCCCAATATTCGGCATCGTAAGTTATGTAAGTAAAAATTTAATGATACCTATACGTTATGTTATAACTTACGATGCTGAATAATAAACAACAGTTGAGTAATTTTAATAATTTAATAAAATTTACATATATTTTACAACAAGGGGAGAAGTTCAAAGTTAATAAATGCAAAAACCTTTGGAAAATTAGTAGACATATTAACGATCAAAATATTCGTGACAACGGACCATACCATATTTAACAAAAGTATGGATCAAATTAAATAATTGTCAATAATACGGCGCAAACTAATTTAAAAATACTAATTTACTGAAAAAGCACATTGTTTGATTTCCTCTTCAGTAACGAATGATTTTCGAAACTACAAGCTTTCCGTCTTATTCGATTTGGTTTAATATTGAATGACTCATTGATCACATGGGATACATATTACTATTTCATTCTTTAATTTAATTGCAAAATAAGCTAGCTCCATCCTCGATCTGCGGTGTCCTTAATGAGCGGAACACAGTATTTAACTTGAGCAACATGTAAGAAAATTACGACCTTCAATGAAGTGGTAATTATCATATTTGGCGACATCATTAAATATTTTGCAATTCAAACTAACCGTGAAAAATATATTATTATTTACGTTAGGTGCGTTGAATATGTCTGCTGTAATGACAATTTTATTATTGAGGTTTCTTTACAACACACCCTATTTGCAATAATTAAATTTCTACGATGTTTATTGAAACAAACGTTAACGACGATGACTTGGGGCCAATAAATCGATTTAATACAGTCTATATTTCGGAAATTATTTATTAATATCCATTTATGAAAAAAAATCTTTATTATACAGAGCGTTTCGGGATGATTTAATTATACCACTTTTTTCTGAATACAGATTTTCTGGAAATTCACATAAGTTTCGAAATATTTTCAACAATCTAAAAAGCGCGAGAAGGAATCTTGTTTTTCAAATAATCAACTATAACTACAACCCATTTGGCTGTTTCTGCATAAATGCAATTTATTTTCATATTTTTCTCATGTTAGCTGCTCCAATAATAATATCTAATCATTGTAATTTATTTACAAAATTTCAAGAAAACATCTCAAAAGCTCTTATATAACTTCTTATTGTATTACATAACTTAAAGTACAAGAAATAAGATATATTGCTAAGAAACAGAGGTGGATCTAGGACTTTAGAAGCCCTATAACTTATGAACCTCGCGGCCATATACACCTATATATTTTTTAATAAAAAATAAATAATTCTTTTATAATAAAACTTTTTATTCAAGAATAATTAACAGAAAAATTGCCAAAAAGGTAAAAAAATATATCTACATGAAATTTTTCCAAGGAATGTCGGAGAATAAATTGAACATTAAACTTGGATACGTTGAGGAATTCATTCGTTAGACTTGGGACTGTCTAAGAAATTTTATCAATAATTAAATGTCAGATCGAGCCAGAACGAGTATAGAGAGGTTTAATAAAATATTAAATGATTCTTTAATTTTTATAGAAACATTAAAAAAAACAAAGTGAAATTGAGTATTCGGCGTAATGTCGCTGCATTATTTCTTTTTATTTTAATTCAGGGACAGTAGTACACAAAAAACGCCGCCACTTGGGCTTCCATTAATCCTATCTGTAATTCCACCCCTGCTAAGTAATTCAATTTATCACGACAAAAGATAATCGTAATGTTAATGAAAAGCGCATACATAACAATTAAATTAAAACTTGTTATGTCAATGAATTTAATTAAAATCGTTCATATAAATAGTTCTAATAGAAACAATACGTATTAGTGTTTGTTTCATTGCCGAGATTACCGAGTTTTTAAAAATGGACAAAACGGCGGTAGTGATATTTGCTCTTGTGGCAGTAACTGCAGTCCTGTCGGACCGA
Organism: Rhagium mordax; assembly: GCA_963680705.1. Lineage (NCBI taxonomy): Eukaryota > Metazoa > Arthropoda > Insecta > Coleoptera > Cerambycidae > Rhagium > Rhagium mordax. Next base: position 69,944,582 of record OY796661.1, read on the forward strand.
GAACCAGTTTCAGGATCTTATGGCTTCCCTAGCACTAATTCTACAAATTTCAATGCTGCTCCAGTTTCGTCAAATGGTCCTGCACCTACAGCCGTTGATAAATCCCATGGAATTAGCAAGCCATCTTTAGCTGCCTCCTAACTTGTGTAGTCAATGCACCATGGACCATTCAAATGTCTTTGGAAATCTATCTTTTCCATTTTAAACAAGTCTGCCGAAGCTGCTGTCCTTTGTGTACCCGCATGGTAAAACTTTAATAATAGAATATAATGTTTTAATAACAAATAAATTCTTCTATAACGAACGACTCTTATTCAAGTATGATTAATAGAAAATTGTTACCTTATTATTTTTCATGCAGTAAAAAAATGTGTCTAGAAGGAGTTAAATTTTTAAAAGGGATAAATCAGAGAAGAAATTAAGCATTTTATTGTATGTATAGGGTGTTATGAAAAAGTCGGTCATTAGCCACAGATTCTTTGAATAAAAATAATGTTACTTTTATGGTATGATTTTTTATTTTAGCACGTAGTTTTCCTTATGCAGGGTGTTAAAGTTAAAATTTTGAAAATTATTTCTATTACTAATAGTTCTGTTATATTTTAAGATTTTTACCTGAAATCTTGTAAAGACTTTTATCTCGTTAACCAAGTCCAAAATCAAAATTTTATAGGAGCAACCAAGGTTCATTTAATCATTTAATCTGAAATTAAATATCTAGAGACCATAGGCATACGCATGAAAAAGCTGGGAGGGATAATGGGTACCACAACCCTCCTTTTCCCCTTTTGCGCTATGACTTTTTTGACCAAAATTACACCAAACTTGTATCTGCGTAAGATAAAAGTCTGTGCCATATTTCAGGTAAAAATCTTAAAAAATAACAGAATTATTAATAACAATAATTTTCAAAATTTCAAATTTAACATCCTGTACAAGGAAAACTACGTTCCAAAATAAAATACACCTTGAAAATTTGCATTATTTTCGTCCAATGAATCTGTGGTTAACGGCTTGACCTACTTTTTCTTAACGCCCTGTATAACAAGATACAACTCAGATCGACCTAATTTTTATCGTTTGATTGTAACATTGTAGAGACAGAAATCTGCAAAAATAGTTCAAATACAAAACATTCTTACAATTATCAGAACAATTTAAAACACTGATAACCCCCTACAAACCTATATATATGTAATTATTGCATATTGCAAATCCCCTTCGTTACTAATTTTGTCTGATTGATTATAATGCATTGTCCTCCATATGGCATATTTAGTTGATTTCGTTACTTAGAGGTGACACTATATTTGTTGTGAAATCCATTAAAACTTCGAATAATAAAAGAGAAGTTAAATTTGGATACGTTGAAGATTTATTCGTGAGACATGGGACTATGTCCACGAAACTTTATCAGTGATTTAGTTGATGGAATGTCAGATCGAGTCAGAATGAGTATACTTAGAAAAATTTTATAAAATAATAAATGGGTTTTAATTTGTTTAATATTGTTTTATTATGTTTATAGTCTAGACTTCAAATAACACTGAAAATAAATAAAATAATAAAACAGTCAAAACAATCAAAATAAGTATATAGAATTCAGAGACTCAAAATAAGCAAAAAGTTTCCAATGGAGGTATGTTCGTAAACGCATCGTTAAAGAGTTACGCCTTTACAAAAATGGGGGCTAGAATTAAGATTTTAATTTCATTCGCAAATTTGAAAAGACAAGACTAAATTTAGAGACTATCTACTAATAGAAACGCTCCTGAAGGGTACTTTTTCAATTGTTCCTTACCGGTAAAATGGATGGAACTAGCAACCCCCATTTTATTTTTTTATTCCAACTTTCTAACAAACCCAAATTTTTTCATATAAAAATGGAGAACTTAATTCATTTAGAGCATTTTTTGGCTTTTCGTGCAGGTACTGATAATTTTGAATAAAAAAATATAATATTCTTGTATCATGATCATACGGTTTTGGGGAGTTTGCAAAATGAAAAATGGCTAGATATTGGAAATGTCTAACGTTTACAAATTTGAGGAAAAATTTTACCCTCCATTTTTGGAGGGGCGTAACTCTTTAACGAAATATTTCCTGACGTACCTCCATAAGAAACTTTTTTCTTATTTTGAGATCCTCTACTCAGTTTAAGTTTATCCAGTTAATCCCAAGACGTTCTGTATAATAAAATGAAAATGTCTCATCTGAAGTCCATGTTTTCCTTCAAAATAAGTTTTATACTATTAATATAACATAAAGGACATAAAGGCCAAACAATTAAGAAACAAATAAGGAACAGTCAGATAATCACATAAATTTCGAAATATTTTCAACAATCTAAAAGGCGCGAGGAGGAATCGTGTTTTTCAAATAATCAACTATAACTACAATCCATTGAATCCATTGGGTTGTGGCCGTATGGCCGCTCCATTACATAATAATAATAATTATTATAATTCATTTACAAAATTTCAGGAAAACATCTTAGAAGCTCTTATATAATTTTTTATTTTATTATATTTTATTAACTTAAAGTACAATAAATAAAACATATTGCTGAGAAACAGAGCCGGATCTAGGACTATAGGGGTCCTATGCTTTATGTATTTCGTGACTATAGAATTTTTTTTATTGAAACTTTCGGAGATGAAAATAATACAATAGTAAAGTATCTCCATTTAATTATATTTTTATTATCTAGACTTTATTAACATAGAAAATAAGTAAAAATAATAAAGCAATACAACAATATTTAGAATTCTTATATGTATTTAAAAAATAAAAGAAACAAAGTGAAATTGGGAAATAAGCAATGTAATGCAGCTATGTGATAAAAATTATTTTCAGTGGAGTACAAAAAGAGGCGACCTTTTTACTCTGAGGCCCTGAGCTCAAAGCGCTACAATATTATCTGCAATTCCGCCTCTGCTGTTCAATTTATCACGATAAAAGATAATTGTGATGCAAATGAATAAACGTGTATTAACAATTAAAACTTGTTCCTGCGTATATAATTAAAATATTTCATATAAAGAGATCTACTAGAAAGCAATACGCATTACTGTTGGTTAATCATTCTCGAGATAACTAGTTTTTAAAATGTTCAAAATAGTGGTAGTGATATTTGCTCTTGTGGCTGTAACTGCAGTTCTGTCGGAGCGAGGAACAGTTGGAGGTGGTTTTGGTGGCTACTCTAGCTCTGCAGATTTCAATGCTGCTTCAGCGTCGTCAAATGGTTCTGCACACAGACCAAGTTCTGCACCTGCAGCCGTTGATAAATCTCATGGAAATTATAGAAAACCATCTTAGCTGCCTTGTGTAGACCACTCAGATGTCTTGGAAATATGTTATATCAGTTTTCTTTTACTTCTAAACAAGTCTGTCGAAGTTTGTGTACCCGTATGGTAAAATTTTAATAATAATATTATGTAATGTATTAATAACAAATAAATTCTTTTATAATGAACGACTATTATTCACAAATAATTAATAGAAAATTGTTAATTTGTTATTTGAAGATTTGATGATGCTAAACGAAGGAGTTTCAGTGAAATTAATTCAGATCTCTTGGTATCCCAATTACTTAATTATAGGTCAGAAGTAAGAAAATCCTAATTTCGCTTGTACAGGGGCCTTCTGGATCCGCTTATGAAACTTTTACACACTTTTATACAAAAATGTCAAAGGAGTGAAAAATTTTGATTGTTTTAAAGTTGCCAAATCCGTGACGGAAACGTCGACGTACATTTTTTTTTTAATTTTCACTTAAAATTGGCGATCCATAATTGAGGGTAAATATTTTAATTTCTGTGTCAGTATCGTTTGTTAAAATGTCAAGTTTTTGTTCATGTTAACAATTGAATATTAATAGTATATAAAATCTCTAAGTTCCCACTAAGTTATGGATCACCATTTTTAAGTGCAAATTAAAAAATATTTCCGTAGTTTTTAAACAATCCAATTCCTTTATTCCTTTGACATTTTTGTATAAAACTATAAAAATCAGGGTACTTCACTCTTGTATTATTTCCACATTATTGATTTTCCTGGACACCCTGTACATGAAATTCCATTTCTATCAATAGCAGTCTTATTTATGAAGCAAAACTTTTTATGAAGAATCAAATATTTCGTGATATCAAAAATAACGAAGTTTTCCCTCTTGTAAACTCAATCCAAGGACATACTGTATATTTAAAATTCTTATAGAAACGTTTAAAAAATAAAGAAAACCAAAGTGAAATCGAGAATTCACCATTTGGGCACCCTTTTGCTTTGGGGCTTTACACGTAAATCATTTTAATCCTATTTGTAATTCCATTCCTGCTAAGTAATTAATTTATCACGACAAAAGATAATTGTAATGTAAATGAAAAATGTGTAGGTACTTATAACAACTAAAACTTGTTATGCTTATGCATATAATTATAATACTTCATATAAAAAGACATAACAGAATTAATACGTATTAGTGTTTATTAATCATTCTCGAGATTAAAAAGTTTTTCAAAATGTTCAAAATGGTGGTAGTGATATTTGCTCTGGTAGTAGTAACTGCAGTTTTATCGGACCGAGGAAGAGTTTCAGTTGGTTATACCTACCCAACCCCTACCAGTACCTTTACTTCAGCGACGTCAAAATATCCTGTGCCTGTACATTCAGCCGTTGGTATATCCAATGGAACTAACAGCAAACCAGCTTAGTTATCTTCTATCCTATGTAATCATAAGTATTCAAATGTCCTCGGAAATTTGCTATGTTAGTCCTCTTCTTCGTTTTAAACAAGTCTGTCGCAGCTGTCGTCCTTGATGTTCCCATTTGGTAAAACTTTATTTACTAATTCCTTTTGAACAAATGAAAAGAAGAAACATATATATTATATTAAAAAGTACTTATTTTAATTGTTGAAATATATTGGATATATGCCCAGATAATATAAAGGTTGTTCTAATAATATTATATAATGTTTTAATAACTAATAAATTCTTTTATAATGTACGACTTTTATTTTAGAATAATTTAATAGAAAATTGTCACCTTGTTATTTTTCAAGTCAAGTGTAAAAATGTGTCTACATGGAGTCTTTTCCAAGGGATGAATCACAAGAGACAATTATTTTATGTTATTAGGTTATGTTAATTTTTGACGTCAATGTCAAAGTCAGATTAAAATTAAATTAATGGATTTTTGGTAAGTTGAATATTTTTTTTCTTCAATATTTTTATGCTTTGGACGCTGTGAATTCTGTAATTTAACCCAATAGTTTATAACATGTAGTTATAAAGGATAGTTGTTTTTGCAGTATTCGACAATAAGAGCGTTCTGAAATGGCTTCAATGATTTTTATGGCAGGGTGCGGCAGAAGGGACGTTTTTTTTTGAAGTGGGAATAACTCGGCTATTTTTTAAGTTAAAAAAATATATTACGATACATGAAAACTTATATGTTGCCATTAAACAACCACAAAATGGAAATCATGAAAAAATTGTCATGTTCTGAAAATTACATCAGACAGGTGACGTCCATTTTCAGCAACGCATATTAATGCATTGCAAAATCTCTTCCATCCTTTGTACGCTATTGACTATGTCGAAAAAAACTGGGGCAAAAGGAACTAATTTGTTAAAGGTATTCTATTGTTTCATATGATCAATTGTACCTACAGAAAAATGATAATCTACAAAGTGCTATTAAATTTAGGCTTGGATTTTTGAGAACGGAGTAAATTTGTCCACTTTTTACTTTTTTAACTAGAACTCAAAAATATGCATTTATAGTATATACACATATACGATTTTTTGTATATTTTATGATATATGCAACAAGAATGAATCAGAGGCCCATTCTGATTAACACAAATATACAGGGTTGATCAAAATTTAATTGAACTTCGATATAAACCATAAATTTCTTAAGAAAAATTGTCATTCCTGCCGGTAACGATTATACATATCACGGAACTTTTGGTACCGTTTAACCCCTACCAAATAGAGCTTTCTGAATATCCGGGTGGCCCATATATTAAAAAAAAGAGTTATTTTGAAAAATGTGATATTCATGAGTTTAGAGCACCGTATAATGTATTATTGGGCATATTGACGTTTTCGTATTTTTTATATGAATTACATTGGAACAAAAGTAATTTTAACGTATTCGCAGCCATCTAGATTGACAACTAAAATTCGAATTATTTTTCGTGCAACCCTGTATAAATTGTTCAAAATAATATAAATGTATCCAAAATGTGATCTTCATTTCAAAAATGTAAAAAACATACAGGGTGGTCCATTTAGAAAAGACTATTGGGGCCATTATCGGTGAAACCGGAAGTGACAAATATGGCGGATAGGTCTTAAAAAGTTGTAAATCTCACCTAATTTCACCATAAAAATTTTATCCTGATATCTTTAAAAACGAGGAAGTTACAGGGGCGGCCCACTATTTGTTTACACCCGGTATATTAAATTAATTTATTCAAGAACTTCGTGGAATTGAACCCGGACACCCGGTAGATAGAAATAAAATTAATGTTTTAGCAGAATATCAAATATCAAGTTATTAAAATGAAATGAACAAAAAGGATGCAACTGTTACATAAATAAAACCTGTTAATCTTGTTAAATATATTCAAATATTTCATATAAAAGAATCTAAGATAAAACAATATGTATTAGTGTTTGTGAATGATTTTCAAAGTTAACGACGTTTTTAAAAATGTTCAAAATAGTGGTAGTGATATTTGCTCTTGTGACAGTAACTGCAGTTCTGTCGGAGCGAGAAAGACTTGCAGGTGGTTATGGTCGCGTCCGTAGATCTGCAGATTACAATGCTGCTTCAGCGCCGTCAAATGGTCCTGCACACAGACCGAGTCCTGCTCCTGCAGCCGTTGATAAATCCCATGGAATATAAGGCAAGCCATCTTATACCTGCCATGTGTAGACATGACCACTGAAATGTCTTTATTCGTTCTCTTTTTCTTCTAAACAAGTCTGCCGAAGCTGTCGTCCTTTGTAAACCCGTATGGCAAAATTTTAATAATATTATAAATGTTTTAATAATAAATAATTTGTTCTATAACGAACGACTTTTATTCAAGAATAATTAATAGAAAATTGTTAATTTGTTATTTTTCATAAGGTAAAAAAATGTATGTAAGTACATGAAACTTTTCCAAGGAATAAATCAGAGAAGAAATTAAACATTTTAAAATGTTTAATAAGATAAAACTCAGACCGACTATATTTTTATCATCATTTGATTGTTGTAACATTGTAGAGACAGAAACATCTGTAAAATAATCCAAGTACAAAAAATATACTGCTAAAAAATTGAAGTTCAATATCACCATTCTTGCAATTAAAACAATTTAAAACACTGATAACTCCTACAACCTGGATAGATGTTAGTGTGTTTTGCGTTTTTGGCTACCAAATTGCATTGGACTGAAGGTAAATTGATTGAAATTGGCCTAGATTGCGAAGATTAGAATACACAGAACGTTAAAGGAAAGTATGAAATTAACGTAAACCCTTTGCCACTGGTATAAATTTTGCATTTTCATTTTCAGCTATTTTCAGGTTAACTACTTTATTTTTTTCAACTTTAACTACTGAAAATTAATAAACGTACGAGTTTCAGTGAAATTCATTCAGATTTTTTAGTATTCCAATTTCTTAATTATAGGTCAAGGTCAGACGTCAGAAGTAAGGAAATCCTAATTTAGATCATGACAAGAAAATAAGTATCACCAATGACAAATGTAAACTATAAAGACATGGAACGACATTGTTGTAATTGAAGCAAGAAAATGTATAAAATGCGGTTGGACACTGCCAGAGGGCGACATTAAATTTTTCTTTTTACTCTGTTAATAGTATCCTTAAAACATATATTACAATATTGCTTTAAAGTTATTCCAAAAAACGTATTAAATATTTAAAACCAGTAGTATCAGTAAAGAAACAGAGAAAGAACAGTATTGCCCTCTGGCAGTGTCCAACCGCATTTTATACATTTTCTTGTTTCATTTACAACAATGTCGTTCCATGTCTTTATAGTTTACATTTGTCACTGGTATCACAATATTTAAGAACCCTATTTAACCTTGAATCAGTTAGAACATGCACATAATGTTAATGTGGATAAGAGGTGAAAAATTGAAATCACTATGAAAAGGGGCTTATTTAATTACAGAACCCAACACGTGGTATCCAGAGGGGCATCAATACACTCGCATACAACAGGAGTAGGTATGCATATTGCAAATTGTAGTCCCTTTCGCAACTAATTTTGGAAATAATTTTATTCAGACTGATATTAAATATCCTGTCCTATAAGGCATATTTAGTTAATCTCCCTATTTAGAGGACACAATATATTTGTTATGAAATCCATTCAAATTATAAAATCTTACAGAATAAAAAGAGAAGTCCCACTATTAAATTTGGATACAGTGAGGAATTTTTTCGTGAGACATGGGATTATGTCTACGAAATTTTATCAGTGATTTAGTTGATGGAATGCCAGATCGAGTCAAAACGAGTATAGAAAAATTTAGTAAAATAATAAATGGGTCTTTAATTTGTTTAATATTGTAATATTATGTTTAGAGTCTAGACTTCAAATAACACTGAAAATAAATAAAATAATAAAACAGTCAAAATAATCAAAAGATATATAGAATTCAGATACTCAAAATAAGCAAAAAGCTTCCAATGGAGGCATGTTCATGAACGCATCGTTAAAGAGTTACGCCTCCTGAAGGATACTTTTTCAATTGTTCCTTACCGGTAAATTGGATGGAACTAGCAACCCCCATTTTATTTTTTTATTCCAACTTTTTAACAATCCCAAATTTTTCCATATAAAAATGGAGAACTTAATTCATTTAGAGCCTTTTTTGGTTTTTCGTACAGGTACTGATAATTTTGATTAAAAAAATTAAATATTCTTGTATCACACGGTTTTTCGGAGTTTGCATTATTTAATAAAATGAAAAATGGCTAGCTATTGGAAAAGTCTAACGTTTACAATTTTGAGGAAATATTTTACCCTCCATTTTTGGAGGGGCGTAACTCTTTAACGAAATTCCTGACGTACCTACCTCCATAAGAAACTTTTTTCTTATTTTGAGATCCTCTACTCAGTTTAAGTTTATCCAGTTAATCCCAAGACGTTCTGTATAATAAAATGAAAATGTCTCATCTGAAGTCCATGTTTTCCTTCAAAATATGTTTTATACTATTAATATAACATAAAGGACATAAAGGGAAAACAATAAAGAAACAATTAAGGAACAGTCAGATAATCACATACATTTCGAAATATTTTCAACAATCTAAAAGGCGCGAGGAGGAATCGTGTTTTTCAAATAATCAACTATAACTACAATCCATTGGGTTGTGGCCGTATAAATGCGATTTTTCTTCATATTTTTCATATGTTAACCGCTCCATTACATAATAATAATAATTATTATAATTCATTTACAAAATTTCAAGAAAACATCTTATAAGCTCTTATATAATTTTTTATTTTATTATATTTTATTAACTTAAAGTACAATAAATAAAATACATTGCTGAGAAACAGAGCCGGATCTAGGACTATATGGGTCCTATGCTTTATGTATTTCGTGATTATAGAATTTTTTTTATTGAAACTTTCGGAGATGAAAATAATACAATAGTAAAGTATCTCCATTTAATTATATTTTTATTATCTAGACTTTAATAACTTAGAAAATAAGTAAAAATAATAAAGCAATACAACAATATTTAGAATTTTTATATGTATTTAAAAAATAAAAGAAACAAAGTGAAATTGGGAAATAAGAAATGTAATGCAGCTATGTGATAAAAATTATTTTCAGTGGAGTACAAAAAGAGGCGACCTTTTGCTCTGAGGCCCTGAGCTCAAAGCGCTACAATATTTGCAATTCCGCCTCTGCTGTTTAATTTATCACGACAAAAGATAATTGTGATGCAAATGAATAAACGTGTATTAACAATTAAAACTTGTTCCTGCGTATATAATTAAAATATTTCATATAAAAAGATCTACTAGAAAGCAATACGCATTACTGTTGGTTAATCATTTTCGAGATAACTAGTTTTTAAAATGTTCAAAATAGTGGTAGTGATATTTGCTCTTGTGGCAGTAACTGCAGTTCTGTCGGAAAGAGGAACAGTTGGAAGTGGTTTTGGTGGCTACTCTAGCTCTGCAGATTTCAGTGCTGCTTCAGCGTCGTCAAATGGTCCTGCACACAGACCAAGTTCTGCACCTGCAGCCGTTGATAAATCTCATGGAAATTATAGAAAACCATCTTAGCTGCCTTGTGTAGACCACTCAGATGTCTTGGAAATATGTTATATCAGTTTTCTTTTACTTCTAAACAAGTCTGTCGAAGTTTGTGTACCCGTATGGTAAAATTTTAATAATAATATTATGTAATGTATTAATAACAAATAAATTCTTTTATAATGAACGACTAGATATTATTCACAAATAATTAATAGAAAATTGTTAATTTGTTATTTGAAGATTTGATGATGCTAAACGAAGGAGTTTCAGTGAAATTAATTCAGATCTCTTGGTATCCCAATTACTTAAGTATAGGTCAGAAGTAAGAAAATCCTAATTTCGCTTGTACAGGGGCCTTCTGGATCCGCTTATGAAACTTTTACACACTTTTATACAAAAATGTCAAAGGAGTGAAAAATTTTGATTGTTTTAAAGCTGCCAAATCCGTGACGGAAACGTCGACGTACATTTTTTGTTTAATTTTCACTTAAAATTGGCGATCCATAATTGAGGGTAAATATTTTAATTTCTGTGTCAGTATCGTTTGTTAAAATGTCAAGTTTTTGTTCATGTTAACAATTGAATATTAATAGCATATAAAATCTCTAAGTTCCCACTAAGTTATGGATCACCATTTTTAAGTGCAAATTAAAAAATATTTCCGTAGTTTTTAAACAATCCAATTCCTTTATTCCTTTGACATTTTTGTATAAAACTATAAAAATCACTCTTGTATTATTTCCACATTATTGATTTTCCTGGACACCCTGTACATGAAATTCCATTTCTATCAATAGCAGTCTTATTTATGAAGCAAAACTTTTTATGAAGAATCAAATATTTCGTGATATCAAAAATAACGAAGTTTTCCCTCTTGTAAACTCAATCCAAGGACATACTGTATATTTAAAATTCTTATAGAAACGTTTAAAAAATAAAGAAAACCAAAGTGAAATCGAGAATTCACCATTTGGGCACCCTTTTGCTTTGGGGCTTTACACGTAAATCATTTTAATCCTATTTGTAATTCCATTCCTGCTAAGTAATTAATTTATCACGACAAAAGATAATTGTAAATGAAAAATGTGTAGGTACTTATAACAACTAAAACTTGTTATGCTTATGCATATAATTAAAATACTTCATATAAAAAGACATAACAGAATTAATACGTATTAGTGTTTATTAATCATTCTCGAGATTAACAAGTTGTTCCGTACATATTTTACCTCTCGCCGTTACCCCATTTCCTACCGTTCCGTACCGTCTATGTGCCGCCGGTGACACCTAACTTTGGAGGTCAAAATAGCCTTACCATGGTTCAACCAATCACGGGCAATGAGATAAGCGACGTAAAATCCAGTTGCCGCTGGGGCGACTTAGGGTAGTCAGTAGCAATTACAACCTAGAGTCTGCAGGTACTATCTGTGATGCGGTTTTGCCGCTTAATAAAATATATCGTCGCCAAAATAAAAGGGTCTTCAGTGTCCATCAGATACCTACAGTGCCTATCATTGCTACCCATTTATCGACAGCTCTGTGGCAACAACGTCAGGAGAATTTAAATTATCAAGAGGAGAACCCCAAGCCTGCTGCACAAAACCGTTAGCCAGGACAAGCAGGTACATTCCTCAATTCATTTTATACCTACAGTCCAAATTATTACCTTGTTTTGTTATAGCTTACCAAACTCTGCTCATTTTTGCTAAGTGGCCAACCACATTCAACAGAATAATATATTATATTTTATTTATATTCAGATTATTGCGTGTAAATATCAAAATAAACTTTGCAACGTTCAATTGTGTTTTTTTTCTTTGTCAGTTTCGAGGTTACTGATCGTCATTTAGTAGGCAATCATTTAACATTTGGTCCATGTCGAGCCGGGATATTTATTGAACATAGCTTTTATCCATATTCAGTTCAGTTAAAACAAAAAAAAAAAAACAAGAGAACAAAAACTTGGGCGTTGCAAGTGGTTTATTTATTTGTTAAACATTTAAAAGATTTTGTGGTATCTTAACTTCGAATGTGGTGCACCTAGCTTCGTATTAAAAATAGCATGCGATTCCCTTTGTAGCCATAATACGTAATAAAAACTTGACCCGTGTTTTTTACATTATATTATCTTCGGTTCGTAATAACAAAAAGTTAGCTTAAGGAATTTAACGTAACCATTTCGTTGTGAAATACAGGGTAGCCATAAAAATAAGTGTACCTTTGCTTTTCTGATACAATATTTCGGAATTAAAATCAAATATCGTTGTTTTGGTATTTTTGGTGTATTATAGTGCCATATATCGCTACACTCAGTGGCGTACATATAATATTGCAAACGCGGTAGGTACTAAAAACTCCAGTTTTTTTGCATTTTGGAATCATTTACCGGTTGGTTATACTGGATGTGGCCAGAAGGCACGTATTGAGTTAAGTAACCTTGTCGTAAATATTTCCCAGAGGATTTAAAAACATAATAATCATACAATGCCTCCAAAAAAGGAGACAGTAGCAACTCGGAATATACTTATATCTCGAGTCCATGAAACGTTCGAATTTGCGCAAGCAGCGGCGGAGGATAAATCAAAATTATCGTTTTTTAAAATTAAATATCGACTCTTAGAGAAAACATATGAAGATTTTCAGGCTCTTCATGTCGAAATTATATCGCAATTATCTGAGGCGGACCGCGTTGTGCAGGATCAAATTCGGAAAGAGATCGATGACATATATGTACAAATTGTGGCAATATTTGAGGAGATCTGTCCCACAGTTCGTTCTACGTCCAGTGAGGAATCACGTTCCAACTCACCTACTTCGATGGTTAATGTCAGATTGCCAAAATTAGAATTGATAAAATTTGCGGGAGATTTAAAAACGTGGCAAACGTTTATTGATATCTTCAATAGTTCAGTTCATAATGCAAGTTACATTTCAAATATAAATAAATTTCAATATTTAATTGCCTCGCTATCGGAAGAGCCACTTACGTTGGTTAAATCGATCCCATTGACAGCTGCTAACTATCAGATAGCTTATGCTGCGCTAGTTGATCGATATTCGAATAAAAGATTGTTAATGGTTCACCATTGGCATACTTTAAAAAATTATCCGGTTTTAACTACTGATAATTTTAAATTGCTTCGTAAATTAATCGATACTTTCAACGAAAACATTTCTGTATTGGAACACTTAGGGTGTAAGGTAGCCGAATGGGATTTCATCCTAACAGACTTGCTGTTGGAAAAATTAGATCAATCTACGCGTAAACGTTTTGAATTAAGTTGCGATAGTACAGTTATGCCCGAATATAAGGAACTAAAAACATATCTACTTAAACAATGTGTCGCTTTAGAAACTGTCGGAAATTGTAAACAGTCGAGCGGTAATTCAACTCCGTATAAAACCAATAAATCGTCCATTAGTCAAACATCTTCGTCAAAATCTTCGATAACCTCAAGGGGCCCGCCAGCGCAACGAGCCTTTGTGGTCAACACCAATCCAACTCAGGGCAACCAATCATCGAGTTCAAATTCGGAGATATGCCCTCTTTGTAAGTTAAATCATCAAATATATCGTTGTCCAGATTTCCTGAATAAATCACCATCAGATCGTTTCCAAGCCGTCAAACAGGCACGTTTGTGTGTCAATTGTTTGAGATCATCTCATCGTGTTGCCAATTGTGAATCGCAGCTTACTTGTAAAACTTGCGGGTGGAAACATCATTCACTACTGCATTTCGATCGATCGCAAGCGAGTACTACTAGGCAGGCTACTACACCTCCAAGTGGATCGTTAACTCCACTCCCTACTTTAGCTTCTACTCCACCTCCTACGTCACAAGGAGAGAATAACACTGGTGTCAATGCGTGTACTAGTATGTCGTTATTAAATAATTCACCACTTCCCACTGTTCTCCTAGCAACAGTTTCTTTACAAATCAAAAACAAATATGACAATTATTGTACTATTCGAGCTCTGTTGGACCCAGGTTCACAGGCATCCTTTATCGTAGACTCTTCGGTTAAAAATCTTGGTCTCACCAGGTCAAAAAATTATACTCCCATTTTCGGATTAGGCCATGCCTCTGTTAATTCGGCAGATGGTATGGTAACGTGTCAAATTCGTCCTCGTAATGCTGAGGAACCCACTCTCGCCGTTGATGCCTTGATTATCAAATCTATTTGTTCAGACTTACCTAGTTCACCGTTCGATGTATCACAGTTAGAGTATCTTCGTAATTTGCCATTGGCTGATCCTAATTTCAATAAGCCTGGCCCTGTCCATATGTTGTTAGGTGCTGACATCTATCCGTCTCTACTAAAAGGACAGTCTATCAGGCAGGATACAATCCCAGGACCAATGGCAGTAGAAACCGTATTTGGGTGGACGCTATTGGGACCGATCATTAGCTCCACACCTCCAAAAATTCGTTCGTTTTTCGTTAGCACTGAAACTTGTTCAGATGACATCCTAAAGAGATTTTGGGACATTGAGGAAGTGCCTTCCTCTACACCAACCTCTCCAGACGACCAAGTCGTTGAAACTCTCTTTCGTAACTCGCATTTTCGAACAGAATCTGGTCGCTTCGGGGTCGAGCTACCATTTCGCATAACTTCGCCGACCTTCGAAAACTCCCGAACTATAGCTGATCGTCGACTTCTCGCTCTTGAGAAACGCTTACGTTCTCAATCTTCGTATCGTAAACTCTATATCGATTTTATGCAAGATTATGTTGATTGCGGACATATGTCGCTTGTTAATTCATCCTTCGTAGACGAGGATAATTATTATATCCCTCATCATGGTGTACTTACCACCAATGGTGATACACAGAAAATTCGTGTTGTTTTCGACGCAAGCGCTCGTGCAGATAACAATTTATCCCTCAATGATACCTTGTATCCAGGTCCGAAACTTCAATTGGACATAAGTCAGGTGTTACTTCGTTTTCGTTTGCACAATGTGGTATTCACGTGTGATGTTCGACAGATGTATCGGCAAATATTGATTGCTGAAGAGCAGCGTAGATATCAGCTGATTCGATGGAGATTCAATACTAGTGATTCCATACAAACCTATCGGTTAAATACTGTCACATATGGTGTCAATTCATCACCATATTTGGCCATTCGGACCTTACATCAACTAGCGGAGGAAGGTAGTCATCAATTTCCTCTCGCAGCTGCCGCACTCAGACAGGCTTTATACGTTGATGACTTAGTTTGTGGTGCCGCTTCGGTTGAAGCTGCGTTGCTTCTGAGGAATCAACTCATTTCATTACTATCTTCTGGTTGCTTCGAACTTCGTAAATGGTCAGCAAATGATCCTGTGATACTAGAGGATATTCCGACATCACATCGGCAGGAACAAACCCTTGAATTCGATAACGAGACTGACACAGCTGTGAAAGTCCTTGGTCTCCAATGGCATTCGACATCTGATTCGTTTTCGTTCAGGGTGGTCACACGTGAACTTCCTTGTACAAAACGGAACATTTTAGCAGAAATAGCTCGCATTTATGACCCCTTAGGGTTTCTCTCCCCCCTATCGTTGTTTGTTAAACATCTGTTACAACATTTATGGACATTGGGATTAAATTGGGATGACGTCCCTCCGGACGATGTCGTAAATGTTTGGTTACAATTCAAATCAGAATTATGTAACCTTAGCTCGCTTCGAATTCCTCGTAACTTATTCGCTTCACCCAGCAATTCGTGCCAACTTCATGCGTTCTGTGATGCATCGGAACTTGGTTATGGATGTGTGATATACTTTCGTTTAGTTGACTTAAACAATCAGATATCAATCCATTTCGTAGCTGCAAAGTCAAAGGTCGCACCCCTTAAACGCTTGTCCATCCCTCGACTAGAGCTTTGTGCAGCGGTGTTGCTTGCGAAACTTGTCGACTTTGTTATTCAAACCTACCAATCCATGATTGTCTTCGAAGATATCGTAGCGTGGAGCGATTCCACAGTGGCCCTCACTTGGATTCGCGCTCCGCCCCACCGCTGGAAAAGTTTTGTAGCTAACCGTGTTACCTATATACAAGAACGCCTAGCGCCATCTTGTTGGCGTTATGTCCCTTCATTAGATAATCCGGCAGATCCGGCTTCTCGTGGTTTGCTACCCAGCGGACTTCTCGCATGTTCCCTTTGGTGGGCGGGACCCTCGTTCTTGCAACAACCCTCTAACTTATGGTCAGTTGATACTTCGAACCTTCCATCTCCAGTGGACATCGACCTTGAAGAAAAGTCAATCGTTCTTTTGGCACAAGTGTCACCATCGCGTATCCTTAATTTACTTGAAAGATTTTCGTCGCTTCGTAAAATCCAAGGTATTGTCGCTTATCTCCTTCGCTTCGTTAGCAATTGTAAACGTAAAACTAAAACCATTGGACCTCTCTCGGTGGAGGAATTACAGAAGGCTTTACTTTGCATTGTCAGAGCCGTACAAGCTCAATCGTTCTCGCAGGAAATTTTTGCGTTGCAGCACAATCAGAAATGCCCTAAAATTTTACAAAAGCTCTCTCCCTTTCTCGATCCTGATCAAATCTTGCGTGTCGGTGGAAGACTTGCTCACTCGGATTTATCGTTTTCAGCTAAACACCCTGCTCTGCTGCCACGTAAACATCGCATCACCGAACTTCTCATTCGTCAAGTCCATGAGAATAATTTACACCCTGGAATTAACACTACAATGTACCTTTTACAACAGAATTTTTGGATTCTATCCACCCGTCGGGCTATCCGTCATTACCTTTCAAGTTGTTATCGATGCTTTCGTGCTAATCCTACCTCGTATACCCCTCCGATGGGAAATCTCCCTAAAGTGCGCATTTCGCAGGTCAAACCATTTAGTTGTGTCGGGGTTGACTATGCCGGCCCTTTTAATATTACTTTAGCTAAAATTCGTGGTGCAAAAACTAGAAAGGCGTATCTGTGCCTGTTCGTCTGCTTCGCGACAAAAGCTATACACCTGGAATTAGCTTCAGACTTATCAACCGAGGCGTTCTTAGCCGCGCTAAGACGTTTTATCGCTCGGCGCGGACGTTGTTCGCAAATTTATTCGGATTGCGGTACAAATTTTGTTGGTGCGCACCGTGAATTAAATCGATGTATGGAAGTTTCGGCAGAAGTAGAACATATCTCTTGGTCATTTAACCCACCAGCTACTCCACATTTTGGTGGATTGTGGGAACGTGGAGTTAAATCAGTCAAAACACATTTATATCGAGTCATTGGAAATCAAATACTCACTTACGAGGAACTTAACACATTGTTTGTCCAAATTGAATCCGTGTTAAATTCGAGACCTCTTTGTAGTCTGAGTTCAGACCCCAATGATCTCAGTGTATTAACCCCGGGTCACTTCCTAACCCTTGAACCGTTAACGGCAGCTCCTGAAGCGGAATTGTCTCACTTACCTGTTAATCGCTTGTCACGTTGGCAGCTGATACAACAAATGAATCAAAACTTCTGGTCGCGGTGGAAGGATGAATATCTCCACAATTTGTATCAAAAAAGTAAATGGTCAGGATCTCAAACATCCGCGCCTATCGAAATTGGCACCCTTGTCCTTATAAAAGACAATCTAGCCCCTCCTCTCAAATGGCGAATCGGCAGGATAGTGGAACTCTATCCCGGTGCAGATGGAATCGCTCGAGTTGCAGCTGTAAATACTGCTCAGGGTACTTTCAAGCGCCCCTTGGTGAAGCTTTGTGCTCTGCCTTCAAACTAAGCTACCACTTGCGTGATAGAATCATACTTTAGTTTGTGCTTTCATTTTGGTTATCTAAGTTCATAATATTTAGTTTAGTTAGTAAATTCTGTTATGCAGAATTTGGTGGGCGGTTTATGTTCCGTACATATTTTACCTCTCGCCGTTACCCCATTTCCTACCGTTCCGTACCGTCTATGTGCCGCCGGTGACACCTAACTTTGGAGGTCAAAATAGCCTTACCATGGTTCAACCAATCACGGGCAATGAGATAAGCGACGTAAAATCCAGTTGCCGCTGGGGCGACTTAGGGTAGTCAGTAGCAATTACAACCTAGAGTCTGCAGGTACTATCTGTGATGCGGTTTTGCCGCTTAATAAAATATATCGTCGCCAAAATAAAAGGGTCTTCAGTGTCCATCAGATACCTACAGTGCCTATCATTGCTACCCATTTATCGACAGCTCTGTGGCAACAACGTCAGGAGAATTTAAATTATCAAGAGGAGAACCCCAAGCCTGCTGCACAAAACCGTTAGCCAGGACAAGCAGGTACATTCCTCAATTCATTTTATACCTACAGTCCAAATTATTACCTTGTTTTGTTATAGCTTACCAAACTCTGCTCATTTTTGCTAAGTGGCCAACCACATTCAACAGAATAATATATTATATTTTATTTATATTCAGATTATTGCGTGTAAATATCAAAATAAACTTTGCAACGTTCAATTGTGTTTTTTTTCTTTGTCAGTTTCGAGGTTACTGATCGTCATTTAGTAGGCAATCATTTAACACAAGTTTTTCAAAATGTTCAAAATGGTGGTAGTGATATTTGCTCTTGTAGTAGTAACTGCAGTTTTGTCGGACCGAGGAAGAGTTTCATTTGGTTATACCTACCCAACCCCTACCAGTACCTTTACTTCAGCGACGTCAAAATATCCTGTGCCTGTACATTCAGCCGTTGGTATATCCAATGGAACTAACAGCAAACCAGCTTAGTTATCTTCTATTCTATGTAATCATAAGTATTCAAATGTCCTCGGAAATTTGCTATGTTAGTCCTCTTCATCGTTTTAAACAAGTCTGTTGCAGCTGTCGTCCTTGATGTTCCCATTTGGTAAAACTTTATTTACTATAATTCCTTTTGAACAAATGAAAAGAAGAAGCATATATATTATACTAAAAAGTACCTATTTTAATTGTTAGAATATATTGGATATATGCCCAGATAATATAAAGGTTGTTTTAATAATATTATATAATGTTTTAATAACTAATAAATTCTTTTATAATGTACGACTTTTATTTTAGAATAATTTAATAGAAAATTGTCATCTTGTTATTTTTCAAGTCAAGTGTAAAAATGTGTCTCTAATCAGAAAAGAAATTATGTTATGGTATTAGGTTATGTTAATTTTTGACATCAATGTCAAAGTCAGATTAAAATTAAGTTAATGAATTTTTGGTAAGTTGAATATATTTTAATTTCAATATTTGGATGCTGCGAATTCTGTAATTTAATCCAATATTTTATAACATGTAGTTATAAAGAATAGTTGTTTTTGCACTATTCGACAATACTAGTGTTCTGAAATGGCTTCAATGATTTTTATGTCGAACAGATTTTATACAGGGTGCGGCAGAATGGATGTTTTCTTTTTGAAATGTGAATAACTCGGCTATTTTTTAGGCTGAGATACAGTCGTTCAAAGTTACCCACATTTTTACGATTTTACCACTTTTTACCTTTATACCATGTTACTTTTAATTTTTACGCGCAAAAATTATTTTTATTTAACACAAAAATGATTTTCGGTTTATCAATGATAATGATAAAGGTATTTGTTCAAAATTTTGTTATTCATATGATCTTATAGATATAAAAAAACTTTAATGTTGTACTAATTTACAGCTGTTTTAAAAGATCATCTTTTGAAAATTACATGTCGAGGCACCCTCGGTCTAAATTTTGTTGTTTTTTTTTATGTACTTTGCGGAGGCCCGGCGGTGATTTTTTGTTTGGAAATAGTGTTTTGCAATTTTTCGTGTTTTGCAATTTTTCTAATCTAATATTAAAACGGGAGAAGTTAAAAAAATGTAGGTAGGAAAGTTTTAAGAGAATGTCAATAACAAACGATTAAATTGATATGAACAACAAAAATTGCAACGTAAACAAGGCTTCATAGGTAAGTAAAACTTGTTATTCCCGTTAAATATATACTTATTAAGATATTTCTTATAAAAGGATCTAATTGAAAACAATACGTATCAGTGTTTGTGAATTATTCTCGAGATTAAGGCGTATTTAAAAATGTTCAAAACTGTATTGATATTTGCTCTTGTAGCAACTACAGTTCTGTCGAACCGAGGACTAGTTTCACGTAGTTTGATCAGCAATAAAATTACCAAAGGTGCCGCTGTTACAGTGCCGTCAATTGATCTTGTACCTGCAGCTGTTGGTATATCTAATGGAACTACCAGCAGCAACAAGCCATCTTAGCTGCCTACTGTAGTAGTCACGACTGAGAAGTCTGCCGAAGCTGTCGTTCTTGGTGTATATGTTTGCTAAAACTTTATTTACTAATTCGTTTTGGATAGTTGAAAAGAAGAAGCATATTATATTAAAAATGCGAATGTTTGTTTTAATTATTGTATACATATATTAGATCTATGCCCAGATACATAATATAAAGGATGTTTTAATAATATTATATAAAGCTTTAGTAACAAATAAATTATTTTATAATGTATGGATTTTATTTTAGAATAATTGACAGAAAGTTGGCACTTTGTTATATTTCAAGTTAAGGTGTAAAAATATGTCTACATAAATCATCAGAGAAGAAATTAAACATTTTATTAGATAATGAAATAGGTAAAACTCAGATCGACTTCATATTTATCATCATTTGACTATTGTAACATTGTAAAGACAGAAACGTCTCTAAAAATAGTCCAAATTAAAAAAAATAAACAGCTAAAAAATTGAACCATCCTCGCAAATAGAACGATTTAAAAACCTGATAAGTGGATACTTATTTTCTTCTCATTCTGTAGGACTGAAATTAGGGTTTCTTATTTCTGGCCATTATGATTAACATTATTGGTACATTGCAATTGATACTTTGCCTAGCAAAGTTGTTGCAAACAACTCAAGGAATTATTATAATAACAGTAGGTAATGATAATACATTAAATGAAAAATTTCTAAAATTCAGTTTATTAATCATATTAAATTGTCAGCTGCTAAGAGACGTAAAAGTCCGTATTTTGTAGTTTATTTGGCAGCAGATAAGGGTGTGATTATATTAAAAATAATAATTATTAAAATAATAAATGGGTGTGACCAAATTTATATAAAAAATTATTTCTAGTTTGTTTGTTTATTTCAATAATAATGCATGAATAATTATTAGTATACATAAGTATAAAATATGCTTGAAGCTTGATATACAGGGTTGCTCACCAATATGAGATTCTTCTCGGGTGCCTTTATTATATTTATCGATAATATTTCATACAAAAGTAGTTTAAGGATAAAAATTGCATAACCTAATATTATTGCGAACTGTACAGGATGTTTCATTTTCGCTGCACACATATTAACTTCGTCATTGTAAATAGAACACTCTGTATATTATTGCATTTTTAGATTTCCTGTTAATTTTTCTTAATGATATAATTAAGGTTTACTATTATTGCATTATTATAGTATATCAGTAATTTTCTGCAGCATAATTTATTTATCTATCTGTAAACAATTTCTTCGTAAAATACCATAATTTTAATACATTATTTCTGATATTCACAAAAACCGGTATTTTTCCAATTGAAACTAGTTCTTCCTACAGATCTCCTTGAAATATTTCAATAAAAAGATCGAATAGAAAACAATACGTCTAAGTGTTTGTTATACGATTTCAAGATGCGCAACTTTTTGAAAACGTTTAAAATGGTGGTAGTGATATTTTGTCTAGTGGCAGTAGCAATCCGTGATGTTGTTTCAGATGGATATATTGTATATCGTTCCGCACTTACGAATTAATTGTAAGTCGTCGTTACTGTCTATATGTAGTTGTAATTTATAATTTATTTCCACAGAATCAAAAAATCATCATAACAGGCTTATAATGGTTCAAGATTGATCTGTAGCAAGCCTACTGAAGATGCTATTCCATTATCAGAGCTTACGTCATTAACTTATAATATACTAAAGCTTTGTAGTTCACTAATCTGCAATTGCTGTACATATAATGCATTGTAGTTTTTATAATATGGAATAAAAGTATTAATAAATTCTTAGCCTACTCTTTTTAAATACATATACACTTTTGGCAAATAGTTATTTAAATATTGTTTGTAGTTTGTTTGTGGCGGATAGTTAATATTCATTGAACTTAATTCTGGGAATCACGCCAAATTCTAAAAAATAAATAGAAATAAGAAAATTGCCAAAATACGTCAAGATAAAAGTGTAGTATCAAAGGCAAACCTCAACAGTTTGCCCCAGAAAACCACTGTATATAGTTCTAAATGAATATAAATACAATATTGTTATCTAAAATTCGTGTCAGTGGTTTTCTAGTATTTTGCACTAGAAAATATAATGTATATTATATAATATATAGATATATATATATATTTATATGATATGTAAAAAACAATTATAAAACAATAACTTATCTTAACAGAACGTTTCGAACCAAAGTCTAGGTCCTTTTTCAACTGTGATTACAAAAATTATTTGTCAAAAAAGATCACTTTGACACTTGACACTGATTAGTAATTAATGCATAGATCACTAGATAAAGAATTCTAATTTATTTTGATATTTCCGTCACGTACTTCTTTTTGGAGAATCGGTAGCCAGACTTCGTCTAGTAACACTGAACTAGTAGAGACGCAGTCGGTACTGTTTAGTTGAATGCAGGCACTCTCTTTAAGTTTTCGTTTATTACAATGTGTCTCCGTTAGAATTATTTTTGCCTGTGTCCAACTAAATCTGTGGCCATTACTCCAAGCATGTTGCGCCAGTGTAGATTTATCAACTTGGTAATTTTTAACGTTATTTTTGTGTTATATATTATATAATATACATTTTGTTATTGTTATTAATATACATTTTGTTATTATATTTTCTGGTGTAAAATACTAGAAAATCACTGATACGAATTTTAGATAACAATATTGTATTTATATTCATTTAGAACTATACATATACAGTGGTTTTCTGGGGCAAACTGTTGAGGTTTGCCTTTGATACTACACTTTTATCTTGACATATTTTGGCAATTTTCTTATTTCTATTTATTTTTTAGAATTTGGCGTGATTCCCAGAATTAAGTTCAATGAATAAGTTATTTAAAGATTCAGCCTGATAAAAAATTAGAAGCAAATTTATGTGGCTTGTTCGACCTGCAAAAATATTGCCAGTTCCGATATCGGAGGCGGATCTAGCTTATTACAAGTTCCTATTATCCTCCAGCAATTTCACTGTTTTAATCTGGAAACCAAGGACTGTCACTGCTACATATATGTGGCAAGAATGTATTGCTAAAAAAGGCTCCTCCAAAATACTTATGAAGCTGTTTGCCTATATTTGGAACAGATCATTACCAAAGGTATTGATGAACTTTGTTTTTATTCAGATAAGTGTGCAGGACAGAACAGAAACAATAATCTATCAATCACGGAATATAATGCGACGCTCTGTTTTACTATACCGGGGCTGTTTGCAACTTACTACCTACGAACAGTTCCTGCCAAGTTTTAACACCTTTCTGGAACGAAATTTCGAATGCTAATTCCTTTTTTTAGAGTGTAAGAAACAGCATTTTCTTTCTCAGCAGTTTCGAGAGAGGCTGGGTAGTTACAGGGAAGACACGGTCTTGTCCAGAGGTCTGTGGATGTTTGCCGTTGTTAGCGGAGTGGACAATTTACCATACGGGTCTAATTATTTGTACAGGGTAGTTCCCTATATTTTGACCCCTACCTGCAGCCTTTATGTTTAAAGATATGAAAAAAGTATACATAGAAAAGTTGTAGATTTTGGTGTCAAATATCTTTTGCCGAAAAAATATATAACAAAATAGCATCGGAAAGTGGAGAAAGAGAAACAACTTGTGCTTTTTTAAATGGAACACCCTGTATATTTTTCAAAAATATTCCAAAAATATATAATATGTTTGCATGTCTGGGTTCCGCTTTTAGGCGTCTATAACTGGATGAGGGACCTCAGGAATACATTATTATACAATATAGAATTAGATAGAGAAAATAAGTTATAATAAATGATTTTTAATATCAAATTGTTAACGTGGGTAATTCAATTCAATATATCCTTTTGAAACTTCAAACCGGATATTTTAAACGCATACCAAGCCATAACTTGCATACATAATTATATATTTTCCGGTACACTTAACAAGCATTTTACAGATACTATGAATTAAATTAAAATAAATTAATAAAATAAGTACTAAGTGAGCACCTAAGTAGTCTTTTCCTCCGATTGTTTCATTTCCTATGAAACTGCTCTCATTGCATCTTTGAATATAAGCTTTCTGTTTCATTATACTATATTTCAAACACAATTATCGTTTTAAATATCACAATTAAAGGCTGAAGCAGCAGTCTTATGTAAGGAATAAATACGCCGTAAAATTATACCTACGTAGTACAGATTCCTATAATTTTTTAAACCGTGAAGAGGAAACTGTGGTGGAGTTGTTTTCCGCTAAACGCAAAATATGTTACAACGATCACGTGATTAATAGTTTAAATAAGAATATGTAAGAATTAATTAGAGCTGATAAAATGTAAAGTAAAAATGGAATATTCCGAAGTAATTAAAACAAAATATTATTATTATTATTTTCAAACACGTCTATCTCCTAATCAATTATATTTATCAAAAAAATTTAAAAAGTAGCATTTTCCTTAGTTTGTTTCCATCATTTTTTGTCTGTTTAACATTCAGCTAACATTCTTCCTTACTAAGTTATTTAACCTCAAAGCCAAAAAAATTCATTAGTTCAAACATTTTCAATATACATATACATATGTTAAGTGTAAAATCTTTTAGATAATGCATCCATCGACCATCCCTCTCCTTTAACATTCTTTAACACTCTGTATAAGTATAATGGATCGCATGCACTGTTAATATAAAAATTGCGACAATGATTTATGAGAATAAGGAGATAAAAAAACTAGCTAAATGTTCATGATTTGGTAAATTTTAGGTTTTGAAACGTTAAGGATTACACTGAAGTGATGAAAGGCAAAAAACTCATATTTATGATTTCTATTTTGTTTAAGGTAATAATTATTGTACACAGATTTTATGTTCTATATGGGTATGCAATAATTGAAACAAAGCAAATATTTACCAAAATATCAAATACAATTTTACGATGTTTTTACCTCATTCACTGTAATTCATTCAAATTAATATTTATGATACTCAAGGTTTATTTTCTTACAACAAACGATTACTATTAATGAATAAAAAAGAATTCATCGTCAGTAGGTAATTATTATTCAGTTATCATGAGCCACGTCCAAGAAGTAGGTTAATTATACGGTTTATCATTAAATTTGTTTCTCCATTTTTTATCTACGCTTTATGTTTCTCCACTTTCACTACTGCTAGTATTTTTAGGCATAGTTAAATGCTGGTGAATTAATGGTTCGTTTGCCGTCTTGTTCTCACTTTCTCTCCTTGTTTTGATGAAGTAATTTTAATGCCAAGAAGTCACTTAAAGATTCATGATTTTAAAAATATTTCAGAAACATGACTTTTTCACAAGAGTAAAATATTACGCTATAGGTACTTGTAAAATTTGCGTGTTAAAGATTTCTTTTCTCCAGAGCAAATCCAAAGACTTTGTCTCTTTTTTGAAAACATTTATTTTATCAAAGAGAGTTCTGAAAATGAATTATTCCTACCATGACATTACAGAAAATTATTGATTCTTTTTGGTATTTAAACATTTATTTGAACCAACTTTCGTTGCCAAATTATACATTTTTACACCCTGTAGTATAACTGTACAACAATTTCTAGCCTGTTTTATTTTGGTTTAAACCTGAAATCGTTTTCATTAAGAAATCCTATTTTAAGTCTTATATAATTGAAAAAGTAGTTATTTCATTTTGTTTAAGAAGCGTTAATTAGATTTCTTACTCAATGTCATGGCATCATTAATTCTATAAAAACATATAACAATAAAATGTAATTTTACACTAAATTTGCTGAAGATGATGTAGCTCTTGCAATTTTTATATTGACGGTAAGCAAAAACGGAAATGACTCATTTCAAATAAAATTGACACATCGCAGTGGTCCAGGGAAGTTTACCATTAAAGTGGTTCAATACACGAAAATTCTACAAGTTGATAAGTTCTCCAGGTGAACGTATTATTTTAATATTTCTAAAATACAAACCGCCGCTGTATTAAATTAGTAAATTAATTCATCAGCAATAGTACTTTAGCATTTTCGTAGTTTTCCATCAAGCAATCTTTTCGTAACTTGCTCATTAGCAATATTGTAAATAATAATAGTGGAGGGAAATTAGTCAAAATAATAAGAATGTTCACTATTTTTTAATTGTAATAAAAATGATAGTTCTAAGGTCACAAGAACACGTAGTAACCATTAAAACGCCTAAACATCTTTTTCTCTTAAAAATAAACTAAAAATAAAATCGCCGAAACGAACGAGGCTAGCAAACGATCCCTGTAGCGAGACTAGCGCGTGTGATGTCATAATGCGTAAGGGACCACAGGTGGTGAAACTCGTTTACCTGCTTGCTATCATATTCTTTGTTTTAGTATTCATTTATATGCGTTTTTGTTAAGATGGAAGACTCAAACAGTGTGAAAGTTAGTAGGAGAAAGTGGTGTTTTGTTCCTGGATGTACAAATACATCAATAAATAACCCGAAAAAGGTTTTTATAAGTGTACCAAATAATTTGCAAAGAAAAAAGCGGTGGTTTAATGCAGCTAGATGAGGGCTTAAAGAGATTTCAAGTCCAATGCCAAAGTAGCGTCAAATGAGCTAGAAAAAGAAAGATTTCTGATATTTTTGATTCACCAAAGTCGAGTTATAAAACGTGTTAGAGATTTTAAAATGTTAGGTTCCCATATACATATCTGTTAGTTTAGACTTGGTTCAAAAACTTTACATTATGTTTATAGCTTGTGCAAGAATAAATTTACAAAAACCTACTTTATGAGGCACCCTGTATACTATTGAATATGGTAGCAAGAACATTCATAGAATACCCTAAAACTTTTAAAAAAATTTTTTTCTTAACTTAAAAATAACGAAGTTAAGAGCGGGTTCCATTTATAACCAATAACCCTGTACACACACGTTCCTATTTGTTATTTCACATGTTGTTTCGTATGTTTTGCGACATCAGTCGGGCTAATGGTGAGCGCGTTGTGCCACAGTTCACAAAACAACCTTCATGCCTAATGGATGGAAAGGCGCGGTATCGTTCCCGATACTAAATAATTTATATCTTTCCCTAAAATACTCCGATTGTAAAAATTCTTTTACCAAAATTAAATTTGAACTTTCCACTACAATACCGCTCACATAACTAATATAGTATCTCTAGAAATAGAAAAAGTACCTCGATGCTACATTTTTCTTTACAATATTTCTGCATCTCCGCGTACTTTATTTTTTTCTTGGAAGATCAATAATCAAAATACTATTTTAACGCTGCTATCGTAGTCGCTATACATCATATAATCTCCGTCTAAAATTTGATCCCTGTAGGTTTGATAGTTTTGGAGATAGCACCAGTTATATTTGAAAAATTTTAAATATCGTGTATTGCCGAAAAGGGGTGCAAAATCAATATCGGGGATGAACGCAAGCTCATATCGCAAATCGCCCTCCGGAAATGGATTCGGCAGAAAATTTTACGTAACATGGACCTAATTTTAAAAGTATGTCCAAAAGTTACATATCAACAGAAAAATAAGCGGAATTTAGTTCACTGGATCCCTGACTAAACTACTCATTCTCGCGCGCTTACCTATTACGCATAGTGACGTCAGATAGCATTTCGCGCATTTAAACGAATATTGATATTTCTTTTGGGTTTTTTCCATAGAATGGATTTATCGATTTTTGTAAAACTTTGAAGATGTGATTATGAGACTATTTTTAATCATTTTATGATGTTTAAACAAGATTTCACTTTTTTTGAACATCCCTATTGATGAAAAGTGATGTAATCGGTAAGTTGAACTTTTTTCTTTGTTTTCTTTTTATACATGAAAAATGAGTCGAAAACCGAAAAAAATAGCAAAATCGGGCTGGTGTTCAATGTTCAATTGTGACCGTAAAAGATTCTTTTTTTTTAATTTAATCACGGATATACGTACAGCATGAAAATACATATTTTCTCCAATTTTCGTAAAGATCAGAAGATTTTTAACTCACTTATTGTATTATTAGTAAAAAAAAAAAAATAAACCGAGAGACTTTAATTTTTTGAGGTTAGGATGCACTTTTAATGTAACTATACCCCCAACAGTTCAATAGGCTATTCATTTACGAGTATTTTCGTATTTTTTAAATTTTTTTACGACCAATAGAACCGGAGATATTTAAAAAATAGTGTAGCGATGCACTCGAAATGCATCAAAAATACACTTTTTTGCGCTTTTCTCGCAAAGCCCCAGCCCGATTTTGCTAATTTTTTCGGTTTTCGACTCATTTGCATATGTAAAACAAAAAACAAGAAAAAAACTCAGTTTCCCGATTACATCACTTTAAACTTCTAATTTCCCTCCACTATAAAGGAAAGTTGCTGGACCATTATTTAAAATGAGACAATGAGACAGTTTCCAATACATCTTTAATTTTTTTAAGAAAGTTATATCGGAACTATTTAATGGAAACTATTATAATGAAACTGCAGTAACTGCGCTGTTTCATACAAATGTTGAATTTTGGATTGCACATTATGATTACAAAAATGTTATGAAGTCGAATCTTTTAAACAGCTAATTATGAAATTTATCTCCTTCAATTAAGTACGGGTTTTGACAAAATTAAATACACATTTATATTTGTATTTACCAAATTAACTGTTAAGAAAACAAAAGAACAATAAAATGATTGTTAAATATAATTATGATGATGATGATTATCCATGTACCACTGCAATAAAGACTAAAAAGTGAGATAAAAGTATTCGAATTCAAAATAGCTTCAGTTTGTTTAGAATAACTAGATTTGCAGTAAAACGGCTTTTTTAAATTTTTCAAACGATGCAGATATTCCTGGATACGTAAATTAAGGAAATTTAAAATTATCCTGCAAAATTAGCCTGAAGATATTTTCAGAAATAAAGTGGCGACGGCGACAAAATAACGTTATCTTAGTGACAAATGGTTGTAGACAAAAGGGCATTTCCTTTGGTTCAGAATTCAACAAAAGGACATATTCAAATATAATAAGTAAAAAAAACTTACCAGATTCATAATCCTCCATATATCGCCCCCGTCTGCTAGGCCCAAACATTTCACTCCTCGTCCTCCTCCTGTCGTACATTTTGACTTCATCAATAGCCGCGTAATTCCCCTGTTCACTTAAAAGCGAGTCATAGTGTTTCTTTTCTGGAACAGTCGGCATGTATGGTGGTCCAGCTTGTTTTCCAGGTACATAGTAGAAAGAATGTGAATTTGCCTCTGCGAATTCCCCGCTGCTCCCGCTCGGCGCACTAGGATTTGAACTTAGTTCCATAGATTCTAGATGTTCCCTAATATACGCATAATTTTCCAAATCCCAAGGGTCGACGTAGGGCTCTTTCGATTGGAACTCAAGCGATTCCTCGCTGTCGAAATCCACGGGGTTCCAATAGAGATCGTCCACAGGCATGGTTAACCTGGAAGGTAAACGTGGCAGTAACGACATGGTAAACGCAATGAGCCAATAATTTTTTTTCGTAGACGAATATTTGTATTAATGGGTGATTTAAAATAAATTAAATACTGGTGTGGTGGTATAATAGAATAGGTAATTTATATCTCATTTAGTAATTAGTTACACGTAATGTGCATTACGCACTAGGATTAGAGTCAAATAACTATAAACTGCTGCTTAGAAAAATTTATACATTTAAAGAATTATAGTAAAAAAACTAAACTGTAAAAATTGCGTGTTAAGTAGTTAAGTTAATAATTAACAATTTGTCGTTGAAAAAAATTATAATATTTACAAAATCAAGTATACTATCAGTTTTAAATTTGACCAACTTGTGGCTTTGTAAAATACTGCAGTATCGTCTTCGAAACGTGCGATCTTTCCTATAGAAGGCAGTTTAAACAAGTCGTTAATGTGAATGTTGAATAGTATAGGACCTAACACTATGCCTTGAGGCACTCCATAGTGAACATTTCTTTCTGAATTTATGACGTTATTGACTTTTTACGATGAGACTTCATTGCCCACAATTTTTAAATTATGCTCTTAAAATTACATGGCTTTGCAATAAAAAAATCTTTTAATTAGTTTGAAATTATGTATATAAAATCTTGTCTTTGCAACACTTTGACCACGTTTTACGTTTTATTTATTTTTCTTAAAAAATATCTTCTCGGCGAGTAAAGGAACTTTCAGGTCATTAATTTGTTACATTACATCTAGTACGTGGAGAAGGCTTTGTACAGTTGCATAATCTTGTAAAAACCCATAAAATACTTGTTTCTAAATCTGTCTCTGAAAGGTAGGTAAACTGGAATCTATCATTTCCGTTTTACCTTTATATGTTGTTAAATTGCCATGATCTACACTTTTCCTAGTCTGTAACAAAGTAACACTAAAGGTAATTTATAAAAAACAAGTATAAGCATAATAAATCCAGCCTCTTACGTGCTGGTCTATTATACAACTTAACAGAATAGGACTGTGCAATTGTCGTGGGAAACAATTATTTTTCTACAATCCCTCTAAAATTTGCAAATTACTTTAATGTATTCTTCACATGTGTTGCATATATGCAAATAAAGTGGTTCATTGTTTTTCTGGAAGTGTTATAATAAACCGTAGTTTACTGTTGTGTTAAAATATTTATAATTTAATACGTACCGTATGGTATGTCTTATTAATATTAATAAAAATCCGATTAAGATAAACATGAATGTCCTTTTTATATTAATGAGCTTTACATACTTGGGTCATAGGTACAGACAGAGAATAAAAGAGGGCCTAAAATGCTAACGTGTGGAGGAGAGAAAAAAAAGACGAAAAAAAATATAGCCGAAATGTCCAAAGAAAGTACAAAACAGATGGTCGAAACGTCAAGAGAAAAAATCACGAAAATATGTCAGGAAAAGAAAAACACGACAAGATGGTCGAAACATCAACAAGACGATCACGAAAGGATGGTCGAAACCTCAAGATAAAATCACGAAAAGATGGTCGAAATGAGGAGAAAAAAGTTCTCGATCAAATCGTCAAAACCTTAAGAGAAAAGATCACCAACAAATGAAGTGTTAAGAAAAAGACCACAATGGTCAAAATTTCAAGAAAGAGACTACGAAAAGATGGTCGAAACGTGAAGAAAAATACCACATTAAGAAAAAAGATCGCGAAAAATGATTGACACGTTAAAAAAAAGGCCCCTAAAATATGAGCAAAACGTCAAGAAAAAAGTACACGACAAGATGGCCGAAACAATAAGAACGAAGACCAAGAAAAGACAGTCGAAACCTCAAGAATAAAGACTAAGAAAAAATAATCCTAATGCCGGGAAAAAAGACCAAACAAGATGCCAAAAATATCAAGAAAAGATGGTCGAAATATCAAGAAAGCAGACTACGAAAAGATGGCCGAAATGTGAAGAAACAAGGCCACGAAAGATAGTCGAAACCTGAAGAAGTAAATTCACAACAAGAGATGGCTAAAATGTCAAGAAAAAAGATCACGAAAATATGATCGAAACGAAAAGACCATGACAGGATGCTGGAAACATTAAGAACGAAGACCACGAAACGGTGGTCGTAACCTCAAGACAAAAAATTGTTGGGGTGTCAAAAAAAAAGAAAAACATGGTCAAAACGTGAAGAAAAAAACCAAGAAAATATAACCACAAAAATATGAGCAAAACGTCAAGAAAAAAGCCCACAAGATGGTTGAAACAATGAGAACAAAGACCGCGAAAAGACAGTCGAAGCCATAAGAAGAAAGACCAAGAAAGAATAGTCGAAATGTCAGGAAAAAGACCATAACAAGATGCCAAAAATATCAAGAAAAAAATATACCACGATAAGATGGTTGAAATGTCAAGGAAACATACTACGAAAGATGGTCGAAATGTGAAGAAAGAAGGCCACGAAAGATAGTCGAAACCTAAAGAAAAGAATTCACAAGAGATGGCGAAAATATCAAGAACAGAGATTACGAAAAGATGGTCGAAACCTCAAAAAAAGACCATGACAGGATGGTCGAAACATTAAGAACGAAGGCCACGAAAAGGTGGTCGCAACCTCAAGAAAAAAAATTAAAATTGATTGGGGTGTCAAGAAAAAAGACTACAACAGGATGCTCGAAATTTCAATAAAAAGACCACGAAATGATGGTCAAAACGTGAATAAAAAAGACCAAGAAAAGATAGTTAAAACATTAAGAATGACTGAAACTTAAAGAAGAAAACCACAAAAATATGGGCAAAACGTCAAGAAAAAAGTCCACCGACAAGATGGTTGAAACAATAAGAATTAAGACCGCGAAAAGATAGTCGAAGCCATAAGAAGAAAGACCAAGAAAGAATAGTCGAAATGTCAAGAAAAAAGACCAAAACAAGATGCAAAAATATCAAGAAAAAATACCACGAAAAGATGGTTGAAATATCAAGAAAGCAGATACGAAAATATGGTCGAAATGTGAAGAAAGAAGACCACGAAAGATAGTCGAAATCTGAAGAAAAAAAATCATAACAAAAGAAGGCAAAAATGTCAAGAAAAAAGATCACGAAAAGATGATCGAAATCTCAAAAAAAGACCATGACAGGATGGTCGAAACATTAAAACGAAGACCACGAAAAGAGGATCGTAACCTCAAGAAAGAAAAAACGAAGAATTGGTCGACTGTCAAGAAAAAAGACTAAGAATGGTCGAAATTTTAAGAAATAGACTACGAAGAAACGGTCAAAACCAAAATATGGTTAAAATGTCACGAGAGAAAAAAGATAGTCGAAACTTTAAGAAGAAAGGCCAAGAAAAAATAGTCGAAACGTCCGGAAAAAGACAAGAGACAAGATGGCAAAAATGTCAAGAAAGAAGATCACGAAAAGATGGTCAAAATCCCAAAAAAAGTCCAAAACAAAATGGTCGAACCTTCAAGAAAAGAGGTCACGAAAATATGGTTAAAACATCATGAAAAAAAAAATCACAAGACGGTCGAAATATTAAGAAAGACGACCACGAAAAGATGGTCGAAACCTCAAGACAAAAATCACGAAATGAAAAAAAGACCACAACAATATGGATGACACTTCAAGAAAAAAGACCAAGAAGAGATGGTCGAAAGTCGAAACATCAGAAAAGAAGAACACGAAAAGATTTTGAAAAAGTTACGAATGAAAATCACGGCAATATGGTCGAAATGAGAAGAAAACAGATCACAAGAAAATGGTCGAAACATAAAAAAAAGGCATCACAAAAAGGTGGTCAAAAAGTTAAGAGAAGACCACGAAAAGATGATCGAAACTTCATTTTGAAGCCATTTTCATGAGGAAAAGGGAAGGATGACTAGGAAGTGTAAGGACTGTAAGGAGTCCGGAGTCTCAATCTGCTTTCTCCCCAGGTCGAACCGTGGTACAACTATAAGATCTGGAAAGTAGGCACAAGCGCTTTGAAATTTGAATTGTACGTAAATGATCGCTAAAGGAAGAAACTATTTTCTTTTGAAAATAATGAATGTAAGTTTCTAGAAAATGAAAAATAGTCCAAACTGTACTAAAGCGCGCACCTTCAACCGAGTTGGTATCATCGGGAGATTAATTAATCTAACTTAAGATTATTCGCAAGAAACTGCTAAGTGTATTGTGGAATATGTTTATAGATATAGAAATGCAATAAATTAAATGCGAAGAGTATAACTTCCATCCCAGTACTTTGAACTTATGAAATTATGAAAAAGATATTCTCAATCAATAGTAGTATTTGTTTGTGGTAGAAAAAATTACATATTTCATATGTACACAAGAATGCATTTTTATTGCAAGAAACTTGCTTTCCTGGATGCGAAAGTGTGTTAATCGCTAGTCAATATTTGAAATGCCACTACGAGAGTCTGTCGACTATATGGGTGGAGAAAAGTAAGTGTTCATAGAATATAAATTAATCAGATTATACTTACTTCTGGTTGTGTTACGTTCGAACAAAGGAAATTTATCGATTAACAATTAATAATTGCATTAGTAACTAATTTCTATGAGATTGGGATTCAATATTCAAATAATTCTTTAAAAAATTGCTTGTTTTATTTTTCTGTTATAATAGTGCTTACTGGTTAATTAATTATATTGGAGGTCAAAGAGAAAAGCAAATGTTAGCTATAAAAAGCGCAAATTTTGATAAAAAAAACACACCAAAAATGGGGGGCAACTTAACACATCCTTTTGACCCATTTAGTCATAATTAGAATGTCTTAAACTGATGGTCGCGATTTTTACCACTTCTGTTCTTACAATAAAAATATAAATGAAAAACCCAAATATGAACATAAACTCTGTATTATCTTAAACTATTGCATTGAAAGTGCAATTTCGCAAACATCATAGAGGTAGGTGCATATTAAATTTCTATCGTTTTGCAATTTATGTCTAAGTAAGCCTTATAATTATAAAATACGATCTAAAATGGTGAAAATGTCTCGTAGTTGATAATCATAAATATAACTGTTAGTTGTTAAAGTGATGATCCTTGTTTGAGTATGATTAGGTATTTTTTCAACGTTTTATTTTTACTATTATAATACAAAATATTTATAGGTTTACATTAATCAATACAATATAGAAAACTTTCTCTGCATTGCTAACTAGCAATGTAGTTTATTTATACGCTGATTGATTCGAAATTTAATGATGGGTGACATGGATTTATGACAACGACAATTTGTTGTTATTTTCGTACATTTTGGGGTCATTTTCATAACTTCATGAAATAAAAGCAGTTCGCCCTATAAAAAGAAAAAAGGTTTTTGGACCATTTTTTGTTCTGTGCTTGATGCATGCATGATTCTTTTTCAGATTTCTAATTGCATTTTAATTGATAATAGGACAAATAGGACTTAGTAGAAGACCACTTGCGGACACTGTTTAATTCTAAAATTATGGAAGTAGGCTTGGCATTCCATTAAAAGGGTATTCTTCATCATGTTTAATACAGAACTGAACTGTTTTGTTCACTTCTTTAGATTTAGAAACAATTTTTCTATTTTATGGATTCAATCTGGCCTAATTCCAACTTTGTTAAATAACACCTTTACATTTTATTTTCAAAAATTATACTATTCCTAATGCCATTTCGGAATATGAACTTGGTATGCAGAATGCCATTTTCTTCAAAAAATCAATATTAGAGCTTACACCTACTGGCAACTTCATTTGGTGGTGCAGTAAGTACAATCATATGTGCAAAGGAAGTCTTACTTCAAAGTTAAACAATTGGAGCATTATACTTACATATACACATACCTCCAGCAGTACAACTAACAAACTTGCCGGAAAATGTCATTAAAACACCATACTCAGTTCAACCATTAACAGAAAATGAATTCTGTTTGAAGCTGCGCTTGGACGGTTTTATATTTACGAATACTTTTACTGTAAATATGGGATATCACATAGTCGATTCCAATTTCAAAATGAATGTATAGCTAATAAACGATCCAATTTAATTATTTCCCAATATGTGTTTAACGAAATTTATATCACTACTATAATTATTATGCTTCAATTGCATTTTCAAATTTTACTTTCTTAAGTCAAATCTACTCGTAACTCATTATTTATGTAATGCGTACGATCTAGCAAATAGAAAAGTATCAATAAATTATTTAGGCCGTGTAAATATTGCCTTCGATTTTTTTTTGAGTAATGTAAGTACTAATTATATCAGATATGGTTGAATTATTATCAGCTTAGTCACGCATAATTAAATGTTCAGTTCTTTGGAAATTAACGCAGCAAACAATCCTCAACTAACTCATAGAATCCAAAACTTACTCTACCAAGTCATTTACAAATGTTATTATAGAGAAAAGCTAACTCCGTCAGGAAGCATTTCCGGATCCAAGATCATATGAATTTTTCTTCATATTTCTTTATTTAGAACCATATTTATGGATTCTTCTGTTTGTATCTCTAATACAGATAAATAAATAAAATATAATAAATGTGTCTAGATTGGTATTTCCTGTATGGTAAATTATTCAAATAAATGTCCGCCTTTGTCTATAAAGTTTGCAGAAGATCTGCAGATAATAAAAACGAGAAAATAAAATCCCTCATCATTCCATTTCTTTCATTATATCTATCAAATTAGAATTGCTAAACACGCTTAATAATGCAACTCAGAGGTTCCAATACAATTCTCAGCTTCTCGATTCATCACTATTTATGATTTTTACAGAAAAACTGTTCTTTCATATGCCCGCTACCAGTGACCTTATACTTATTTTAAAAGAAACATATTAATGCAGTACATACAAATATACAGTTGAAGAAGACGTGATGAAAATTATTT
The DNA here is from genome assembly GCA_963680705.1 of Rhagium mordax. Taxonomy (NCBI): domain Eukaryota; kingdom Metazoa; phylum Arthropoda; class Insecta; order Coleoptera; family Cerambycidae; genus Rhagium; species Rhagium mordax. The sequence continues at coordinate 69,981,394 of OY796661.1, forward strand.
ATCGAGGAACAAACATAAATACCTCCGTTGTAAGTCACTGTTATCTAAGACGCCATGTTTAGATAAGCTTAACAATAAGTTGCGAACTATGGGATTATGATGTGAATATGAAATTAGCCACGGAGGAAGCACCTTTGTGAATAAAAATAAGAATTTATTATGGTCAACTGCCTACTGACCACCAGACAATAATATTAAATTTATTACAACCTTGAAACCACGAGCTATGCTGTAACAAAAACTATGATGATATATATTTGAATTTTATAGCCATCGTTCATCCTACAGATACATTTTGTAAATATGCAACACCTTCGGTTTAATTTATTAGAAACAATATTTCGTATTTAACTAAAGATGAATATGTAAGCGGCTAAGGTATAATTGAGGAATAGTTTCCATATAAACTGGTGGAATACTCGAGGCATAATTTTGTCAATCACTTTCGATCATCCAATCTGTGTCACTACGAAATATGTCAATATTGCCAATAAATCAGAATTGTTACCGAACTTGAGGAATTCAATTTCATAGATATAATAATAGTATAATTCGAAAAGAAAATCGAAAAAATCTTCTTCTTCGAATAGAAACTAAACTTGTGATTAATTTTATTATTATTATTATTATTCAGTGGCGATCCTCAAAGTGCCATGGCATTTAGCTACCGAATCAGCACACTGACCCAATTATCACTTCCTGCGAAACAAAAGCGCATTAATTTTTTAATGAATACTCCACATAAGTATTACTAGGCTATGACAAGTTTATGCTGTGGAAGTCACGGAGGTCATTATGGCCAGTACAGTGCATAGGATATCCGCAGATCAATCACTATAATCGGTGGTATTAGCATTCACATAAAATGTCTAGTACCTAACATTACCTCTATTCCCCTGTTCAAGTACATAAAACTTGAAAATTGCTGTTGGCTATATTGTCGGCATTATATTATGTTGATATCAAAAATGTAATTCGGATAATACATGTAGGTATTTTTGTTGTTGTTGTGTTCAATGTTTTATTCTCATCAATACCCTAAAGGCCATAAAAAACAATGAACTTAGATTGATAGAACCACGTCTTCCTGTTCGTTTACCAAATTTGGTCATTTCGTTGATGATGGAATTCTTAACTTAGCGGTCATAAATAATAATTGATTGGTAAATATAAAAGTGACTTCTACCTTGGGTGTTAAATTTCATCTGTAGGAGTATATCGTTCACTTCCCTTTAAATATATTTGGGATGGCCTGTCAAATGGAAAAGAGCCATCATCTTTATTTTTTCTAAACCGTCACCTATATTATTTATACCACAACACAAGTATTTATCAGTTTTATGTAATAACCGGTTCAATTAGGAAAGGTTACTATAACAGAAGTTTGGGCAACATTAAAAAATGTTGACTCTGATCTAGTTCTTGTAAATTTTGACCTTTCTATTGGATAACTGTGCGATTTAAAAATAGTATAAATTAATAATTTTTAAATTCTATATAGGTACTATATTAAAACCACTTTCGAACAAAACAAAATTAGAACAACATTAGGCATTATTAGATAATTAATATGTAATATTCTCTTATATGTATTACCATTGTTCGATATGAAGTACAAATTTCGTTATCCCTCAACTAATGATGAAGTTAAGACTGTTCGCAGGCTGTCGATTTATTGCATTTTTTACAATTGTTGCACCTTTATAGAATACTCCCATTCTCCCATTAGTTTATGCCAATTTCAATTTTTTAAATACTTTAGTTCTTACAAGCAAGTGGAGGGTTGTTTCATATCAGATTTAAAGCAAAAATTAGGCTCTGCCGGTGATCCCATATGCATTAGTATATTCTTATATTTATAACTTTAGCGTTAGTAAAACTTCAAACGTTGCAATGCTCTTCAGGACATTTTTTTTTTTAATTTCAATTTTGTAACTTTTTTATTTACTTATCTCGATTTTTTTGCAAATTTTTCCCCTAGCACAGAAAATCCTCGACCACGTCAACTTTATTTTATAAAATGTCACTTTTTTCCGCCATTGGCATTTTTTTTTGTTTTTGAGCTATGGCGTCATCGGTAATTTTTTTAAATGGCAATCCATATTTTTTTCATCGGATTTTTTTTTTCTATAATATTCTTCAAGGTCAAATTTTTAGGGGAAAAGTTGCATTCCGGGAACTTCCCAACTTCAATTATGTTGGCGCAGAGGTTTTTTGGTTACTTTTTTCACACTAGATAAATTCTTGTCAAAATAACAATCTAATGTCAAAATATTGTTGTCAATATTGTATATTTTTAAAATGTTACATTTCTAAATTAAAAATAATATACAAAACAATAGTCCGGAAGGTTAAATGTTCTTTCACAGTAGATAGGTACCTTAATAATTGTTATTGATTTTATGCATTTTGAAGTCATCGAAAATTAAATTTTTAAATTTCAACCTATAAAATTTATAGACCTTCCAACAGTAAATACCGAAATGTCCTACGGTTTAAGCAGCATTTCTACCAACTTTGTAACACTTTGGCAAGCATTATAGAAAAAAAAAACAGACTACTATTTTCTGAGTATGAATATGTCAAAAACGTATGACTTTGAAGATGGAAGTTTTCGAGATATTCGGATCCAAACTGAAACTAATTAATTTTTGACGAGTACACCTTGTCATGCTTCTTAATTTTTTTTACAAAATGATGGCAGATAACAATCAAGACATTTTTAATCAAATGATATTGTATTAAATTTTAAGGTAGCTTGGCATATACTTATAGCGATTAATCAAATATCTACATGCCAAAACCATTCAATTCGATCACAATCTCATTGCTGAAGCAGAAGCAGAAGCTCCCAGTTTAAAAAATGGACACGTTCTATTATTTGTTTATAATTTAATTTATTGTTTGAGTATATCAACTATTCTATCATTTTCAAACTGACTTAGGTGCGCAAAATGTTCACTTCTTCACGTTATAAATGATTTTACACCGTATTTTAAAAGTAATAAAAACTCTGACTAATTTGATTTCAACCAAAGAAATACTGATTTTCACGATATCGAACTCCGGTGCAATAACCGTTGCTAATTAATTGAATTTAAAGGATGATTTGAATTAAGAGAGTAATTTATTTTTCTGCAAGCAGCAATTTCACGAGCAGCGCGCTGTTATTCCGAGAAGAGGTCCGGCGTAAAGAGATATATTTGTCAGATAACTCGGATGAACAAGGACCATTTATATTTATACCGCAAAGTGTCTGTCAGAATGTTTTTTACTGTACTTACAATGACGCTTAAGAAACCAACTACATTTGTTTAATTATTTTTCCACATATTTTCTATTCCTTTTGTAGCCCGGAGTACTTTTAATTAGTTTTAATTGAATTCTACAAATAAAACATATTAGAATGTCTTTAAATAAAACAAACTGTAAATTGTAGTGAATCTAAAGCATTGACAATTGACATAATATTTTTAACAGCGATGTTATAATTTAATATACAACTAATGATATATTTATTTTTTTCATTCAGTTGAAAACCTTAATATTTATTAAATTAAGTATTAGCCTTGCTGATGAATCCACCGGGTTGCTAATTGTGCGAAATTCTGTGGTTCTTTTGTTAGGTACTTGTAATAATAGTACACCAAGAGCATTTAACTTAAATTTAAACACTATCAAATAAGTGAGCGTAAATAGCTGGATTACCAATAATATTTTCACTTGAATCCAAAATTTGTGAGAAAATCTTATGTACGGATCCATTAGAAAATATTTTAATGTAACTGAAACTACACAAACGCTTATTACTTTCCTTTTCTTTTTTGGGATTTATTACCACATTCCTCGAGATTCCTATCCAAAAAAATTCGATTTATCTAAAAAATATTCAAATTAAACAGTTTAAAACTGGGAAATAACCTCTACGCCTTTGACGTAATGTCAGAGGATCAGTTAGAGGGTGTTTTTTGACAACTAATAGGAATTAAATTAATACAAAAATACTGCGCTGACGTTTCGGAAACTATATCCGTTTCCTTTTTCAAAAAAAAAAAAATTAGAAACTTAATTAGGGAAAAACAAGTAAGAGAATTACAAAATATAAATAATAACCCTTTAATTGACAAAACTGTCATCAATATGTCAAACAGAGTTTTGACAATCTCAGATAAATTAGTTTTATCAAAAGGTTTAAATTTTGCTATTAACCCTCAAACAGTCCCAAAATTTGATATAATAGCAAGTATAGAGAAAACTGCTCAAAATTTACCAGCGGATGAAGGAAATGAATACCGTATACGTTCAAAAATTATTTTAGAGAATCAAGTTAAAATTAAAGATAATTTGAGTTCTGAAGAAAAACAATCAATTTCTTCTTTGAAACAGGACATTAGTATTAAAATTTTACCAGCGGATAAAGGTAATGCCACAGTCATTTTAGATACAGATACATATGATTCAAAAATTACAGCTCTCATAACTGAGGGCCCTTATTCAAAATTAAATAAAGATCCAACCAAATCAATTGAAAACAAAATTTACAGAACTCTTTTTAAATACAAAAATGAATTTAATGACTTTGAACGCAGAAAGCTTACACCACATCATAGTAAACCTCCTCATTTTTATGGTTTACCAAAAATACATAAGGCAAACATTCCTTTAAGACCAATTGTTAGTTCTATTAATTCTCCGTGTCATAACTTGGCAAAATTCTTACTAAAAATTATTAATCCGCTTTTTGGAAATACCAATTCATATATAAAAAATAGTAAGCATTTTCTAGAAAAACTTTATGAAAATAATATTCATGATACACATCTGATGGTTAGTTTTGACGTAGTTAACCTTTTTACAAATGTCCCTGTGGACAAAACTTTGAAAATAATTAGAGACAAATTAATAAACGACAATAATTTAGCAAACAGGACTAAACTTAGCGTAAATAGTATAATAGAACTGTTAACGGTATCAATAAAAACAACCTATTTCCAATTAAAAAATGATTTTTATCAACAAGATCTCGGGATGGCAATGGGTTCACCCTTGTCACCAATACTAAGTAATATATTTATGGAGGATTTTGAAAACAGATATGTTGAAAATAATATTCATAAACCGGTAACTTGGTGGAGATATGTTGGCGATATTTTTGCAATTTGGCCTCATGGAATAGATTTATTAAACAATTTCTTGGAAAATATTAATAATAAAGAACCCTCTATCAAATTCACTCTAGGAATAGAAAATAATAATGAATTACCATTTTTAGATGTTTTAATTAAAAAAGTCAATAATAATAATTTTCGAACTAGCGTTTACCGAAAAAAGACTCACACTAACAGATATTTAAATTAAATTTTAACTCAAACCAGTCTTTGGACGTTAAAAGAGGTGTTATAAAATGTTTGTATGATAGGGCAAAAATAATTTCTTCTAATGATGAAATATTCAAACATGAAAGGCAATTTGTCAGGGAAATTTTAAGTAATAATGAATACCCGAAAGAATTTGTTGATAAGACTTTCATGAACATTGAAAATAGAGTTAACAATCCGGTGCAACCAAAACCAGAATATCATTATTCGACATTAATTCCATATAGGTATAAAAGGTTTATCTGAGAAATTACGTCGTGTCGGTAAAAAATTTGGCGTTAGAACAATTTTTCAAACAAATAATACTTTAAGATCCATATTGACAAAAACGAAACCATTAAATCCTGAACAAAATTCAAAAAATTGTATATACAGTATCCCGTGCGAGTGTAATAAACATTATGTGGGTGAATCATCTAGACCACTTAATGTACGATTGGGCGAACACAAAAGTTATATTAGAAAAGGTGATTTTGAAAAATCTAAAATTTGTGAACATGCTTGGGAAAACGATTACAGGATAAAATGGGATTCAGCAAAAATTTTGACCAAAGAAGCAGACAACAAAAAAAGAAAAATCAAAGAATCTGCAATAATTTTACTTAATGAAGATAAATGCGTATCAAATTGTTCGGTAGAATTTTGTTCAAATTGGTTACCAATGTTGAGAGAAGAACTCAATAAAATTAATATTATTTAGTATATTTTTCAACATTTCTATGGTAAGTATCTATGGAAATGATATAAACAATTTTTATTTTATGCCGTGTTATTCTACACGTTACATAAAAATCTAAAGCCTAAACTTTGAAAAAGGAAACGGATATAGTTTCCGAAACGTCAGCGCAGAATTTTTGTATTAATTTAATTCCTATTAGTTGTCAAAAAACACCCTCTAACTGATCCTCTGACATTACGTCAAAGGCGTAGAGGTTATTTCCCAGTTTTAAACTGGTTAATTTGAATATTTTTTAGATAAATCGAATTTTTTTGGATAGGAATCTCGAGGAATGTGGTAATAAATCCCAAAAAAGAAAAGGAAAGAAATAATTTATGAAATGCCACAAATAACATTTAAACAATATTTACACAAACGTTTTTAGATACAATTGTTACATCTAACCGTGAATTAATTATTATGGAAAATAGTGTTATGATAATGGTTGATATTTCTGATCATTATTTTGTCGAGTATCAATTAAAACTTCCTCATGAATTTCGTACGCTTATAATATAATCTTCCAAAAAATAACAATCCTAATCACATCTCAATTTCGTAAAATTCTGCCCTTGTTCTAATTAATGCATTTGAAGATCTATGTTAACATGAAGTTTCCACTGATGGGATGGAACTAAATATGCACATAACTTGACGAATTCTTTTGGTAAATAAAAGTTTATAAGTTTAATTTGACAGCAAGTTTCATTAATTTTGTTTCCCTTAAATTTCAACAGGAATCACCTGATGAAGTTTCTCTCTCTACAATGTATTACCTTGGATACAGCTATCTTGAGTCTAATAAATAACACATTAATGCAAACTAGATGCTTTTTTGTCTACTTCTTGAATAATATTATGCATTATTCTGTTGAAACAGAGGTAAATCAAATATTTATGGTCGGCTCACACGCACTGGTCTGAGTGCTATTTGATGCATGCTATGATAGTAAACGAGAATTATGTCTGTAGTGATTGGATGAATACTATAATTAGCCTTGCACAGAAAAGAAGAACTTACATTTGATAAATTCATTCATAAATACTGTCTAATTTTAGGATAAAGAGGTTAACAGATATTTGATTTTTAATATTTTCTTGGCGATTTTGAGTATTTTTTTGAGTAAAGGAAACGGCTAGCTTTTATACTATAATTTTTATTTATTTTTTATTTGGTACAATCGCCTTCTATACGTAGTCAAATATTCCAGCATGGGCTTATGAGTAGCAGATCGATGATTGCTGATTTAACTGTTTTCTTAATTATTGAACTGACAAACTTTGGCTTTTGTACGTATCACCAGATGATGGTTAAAATTGTATTATAAGTAACCCATTTTTAGTCTAAAAATGATCCAACACTGTACTCCTGACTATTTGCGAACACTATCAGTTTGCCTCACAGTATTTTCAGTACATTTCAGAAACATCCTCTGCAACTATTTGGAAACATCCTCAGTAATTAGAAAGTCTATTATATTATTTCTATATATAATAAATTTCATTATGTAAAGTTAAATGAACCATTAAGCTAATTTATATTCCAGGTTTAAATTATTTTTTCGTATTTAAGACATTTTGTGGCACTCCTACGTTTACCAGACGAGTTAACTATTTGAAATAAAATTCAACAAGCCCACTCGAAATCAACTAAAAATGTTTTTACCTCGAATAATTCCGTACACTGTTTAGACGTCAAGATATAAAAAAATAAATAAACATTACGAGTATTGTAATCAAACGTATACCTATATATAGGCGTTAATTAAATCGGTTTAGTTCTTGGAATCGAGATGTTTTACGCCATTCCAAGAATTTGTTCGAAAGTAATCGAAAAACGATAAAAACCACCTAGCAGGCTGCAAATTACGTGACTGCTCTGAATAGATTTCAAATTATTATTATTTATACATTTTTATGGTGAAGACAATATCTATAATAATGTTCTTCATTTCTTTAAGAAAAATGGTGTAATTTATTATTCTTAATTCACGCCACATTTCAGGTTGCAAAAATTGGCACATGACCTTTAGTAAAAGGTGAGGATATATTTAGTCGTAATAATAATAATAATAATAGTAACTTTATTCGAATAAGACCTGTTACATGTATGAAAAAGCGCATACATACCAGGCTAAATGTCCAGTAGTGGTTTGAAGAATACTATTAGTTTGCCAGACTATTAGTTTGGTTAAAATAGTTAAAAATAAATTGGAAACAATACAAGTATTGAATTATTGTCTTGGAAGAAAATGCTTTAGAGTTATCACTTGTATTAACGAATAAATCGTCCCCTTCTAAGATCAAATGAATACAAGGCAATAAATTAAAAATAAGCTTAAAAAAGGGCATAAAAATGTATGCATTGGTTGATCACAGTGGGCAAATTTATGGTGTTTTTATTTTCCAGGGCTTGACTATTGAAGTGGAAGACAAATTTGCTGATTTTGAAGTTAAAGTTGGAACAATTAAGCATCCTGTGGACAGGATTGCTGAGAAAAATCATGGAACATAATTTGATAATTATTTCAGATTTTATTAGTAATTTCAGTTCAAGTCAATATTTCCTGTGTGGTCTTAATTTGTCAATAGATTTCATAATGCTCCATTACCAATTGATAAAAAATTGAAAAGAAAAGGTAGACGTTCCAGTCAAACTATTATAAGTAAAGACAAAAAAGGAGACAGTTCAAATAATTAATTGATGACGAATCTAGTAAATTCGTGGTTGGAACATATTATGTACAATAAACAAAAGAATCTAGGATACCAAAGTGAGAGGTTCTGGATCTATTACAGGTTATCCAGTAAGTAGCCAAAAAGTGAATTTTTTGTTAATTATATTGGAAATGGTGAAGAAAATGGGATCAAGAAATAAGAACTAGTAAAGTGAAACATATCCAAGGAAGAAAGAGAAAATGGCAATTCTATGGGAAAACTGAGAGGTTGCAAGGGTGAAACCAATATTTGTTGTAAGAATTGTCAAGTGCTTTTGCACCCTCAGCGGGAAAAATTGTTCTTGAATTTTTCGCAATAAATCATTTATCTGCCATTGTTCCTTATGAGGAACATTATGTAATAAATAAAGGTAGGATAAAAAATAAACAGTTCAAAATTTCAAAGAGTATATAATATCCCGTACATACATTATGAATATTTTCGACTCTCCTTCCATGTGCGTGACTGAAGGAGTTAAATATCTACTTCTTTTTAAATTCGATATTCCATTTTTCTCACTTTGATTTATTGACTAGTATTTGCTAAACTACTATCCAAAAATCCATATTGCAAAAGTTTATCGTGTAAATAGACACGCTGACATTGATTTTTTTTAGATTGAAAAAGTTTAAAACTATTTTAAGATCTTAATACATAGGGTTTTTGCAAAGCCTTTTGTTTATATTAAAGAAATTTGTTGTATCTGGTATTCAATAATAAATTGTCGCAATCATTAGAAAGTACATTAAACTCTCAAAAAATATTTTCCTCATACCGTAGATATATATCAATTTGCAAAAATTAAGTATACTTATTTAATGGTTATATTTTTAATTCAACTATGAATGTATTAAATAATACTGAGAAAAATAAAACTCTTTCTATTATAAATTGCGCAGTTATTAACGTACATTTACCAATTAATTAGGACACGATTGGAGATGTAATTTATACTTTCAACTTATTGCATTTATGTTTACTGTAATTGAATATAAAATATACTGTACAGTTTGAAATGTACTGTAATTATTACTACAACCAATACAACCTTTCCTTTCCTTTTAAGTTTAAAATACGCTTATGCAATTTTTTTATTTTTATGTAGGTAGTGTTTGTGCTATTTCATAATTTATATTCTTCCATTTTATTTCTAAATTGGGAATCGGATTTGATCCTCTATAGATAAGTTCATCTTTCATCTTTTTAACCAATTTAAATGATTTTGGAAAAATTATCTTTTTAAACAATTGGAAATGATGGATTTGTTTTCCAGTATTATCACATTATTATTTCTCTTCCTTTTCTTTTTTGGAATTTATTACCACATTCCTTGAGATTCCTATCCAAAAAAATTCGATTTATCTAAAATATATTCAAATTAACCAGTTTAAAACTGGGAAATAACCTCTACGCCTTTGACGTAATGTCAGAGGATCAGTTAGAGGGTGTTTTTTGACAACTAATAGGAATTAAATTAAGTAATACAAAAATACTGCGCTGACGTTTCGGAAACTATATCCGTTTCCTTTTTCAAAGTTTAGGCTTTAGATTTTTATGTAACGTGTAGAATAACACGGCATAAAATAAAAATTGTTTATATCATTTCCATTGATACTTACCATAGAAATGTTGAAAAATATACCAAATAATATTAATTTTATTGAGTTCTTCTCTCAACTATGGTAACCAATTTGAACAAAATTCTACCGAACAATTTGATACGCATTTATCTTCATTAAGTAAAATTATTGCAGATTCTTTGATTTTTCTTTTTTTGTTGTCTGCTTCTTTGGTCAAAATTTTTGCTGAATCCCATTTTATCCTGTGATCGTTTTCCCAAGCATGTTCACAAATTTTAGATTTTTCAATATCACCTTTTCTAATATCTTTTGTGCTCGCCCAATCGTACATTAAGTGGTCTAGATGATTCACCCACATAATGTTTATTACACTCGCACGAGATACTGTATATACAATTTTTTGAATTTTGTTCAGGATTTAATGGTTTCGTTTTTGTCAATATGGATCTTAAAGTATTATTTGTTTGAAAAATTGTCCTAACGCCAAATTTTTTACCGACACGACGTAATTTCTCAGATAAACCTTTTATACAGGCTGTCTTCTAAAAAACGGCACCATATACATTTTTTTCGAAATCTCTACTAAACGTAAAATTCCCTTTCCGATGATGTGTCACAAGTCAACATTTCAATATTTTCCCACCAATAACCCCCTAACAACTTAATTCTTCTCGAGGTAAGACAAATTGCTATTAAATTATCAATTGTTCCGTGAAGAACAAAAACAAACACAAATGTCAACAAATCGACATTTAACATTAGTGTCACAGTTTTTTTGCACTTTGTTTTGTTTTATGATGTTATAACAATAAAATCTCTTTCCATGGCACAACTGATAATTTAATAGCAACTTGCCTTACCTCGGGAAGAATTAAGTTGTTAGGAGGTTATTGGTGGGAAAATATTGCCTTGTGACACATCATCGGAAAGGAAATTTTACGCTTAGTAGAGATTTCGAAAAAAATGTATAGGGTGCTATTTAAAAAAATGACAATGAAGTCACTTCCGGTAAAACCGGAAGTAGTACCTCCATATTTTATATGCTGAAAAGAGCGTTTCGTGGGCCAATATGTATTCCCCAATTAAAAAATAAAATAATTAAATTTTCACTGAGCTATGGCTTTGGCCGTTTTTTAGAAGACACCCTGTATATGGAATTAATATCGAATAATGATATTCTGGTTTTGGTTGCACAGGATTGTTAACTCTATTTTCAATGTTCATGAAAGTCTTATCAACAAATTCTTTCGGGTATTCATTATTAATTAAAATTTCCCTGACAAATTGCCTTTCATGTTTGAATATTTCATCATTAGAAGAAATTATTTTTGCCCTATCATACAAACATTTTATAACACCTCTTTTAACGTCCAAAGACTGGTTTGAGTTAAAATTTAAATATCTGTTAGTGTGAGTCATTTTTCGGTAAACGCTAGTTAGAAAATTATTATTGACTTTTTTAATTAAAACATCTAAAAATGGTAATTCATTATTATTTTCTATTTCTAGAGTGAATCTGATAGATGGTTCTTTACTATTAATATTTTCCAAAAAATTGTTTAATAAATCTATTCCATGAGGCCAAATTGAAAAAATATCGTCAACATATCACCACCAAGTTACCGATTTATGAATATTATTTTCAACATATCTGTTTTCAAAATCCTCCATAAATATATTACTTAGTATTGGTGACAAAGGGGAACCCATTGCCATCCCGAAGTCTTGTTGATAAAAATAATTTTTTAATTGGAAATAGGTTGTTTTTATTGATACCATTAACAGTTCCATTATACTATTTACGCTAAGTTTAGTCCTGTTTGCCAAATTATTGTCGTTTATTAATTTGTCTCTAATTATTTTCAAAGTTTTGTCCACAGGGTTTTTTTTTTGACGTTGTTAGCCTTTTTACAAATGTCCCTGTGGACAAAACTATAAACTATACGCACATAATTTCTATTTTAAATAATTCAATCGTTATGCGTGTGTAGTTCTGCTTATTTCTTGAATAAGGATGTTTGTAATTAATAAACTTATCCGTAAGAAATCTTAATTAAGAAAATGTAACTTATGGTGTAGTACCTTATAAATTGCGCTTATTTAGCGTTGAGAGTCTTATTATGAACGAAAATAGCGCTTGCATAAATATTTAGAAATAGTTGATGAGGTTACTTTGTGAAAATCCATTTCTAAAAAAAAAAATTTACAATACAAATATTTTTGCGAAACTGTTTTTTTATTTCCACTTTATTTTATTATTCTACGACTATAGTTTCACCCTATTCGGATATTTTCAAGTTGGTAACTTAGATGTTTTAAGATATATAGGAGATTCTTTTGGTCTATTGTATTTGGTCGGTTTATTGTTTATTAGTAATTAATATTTGTCCGAATAGGATGAAGCTGGTCGTAGAATAATAAAATAAAGTGGAAATGGACAAGTAAATAAAAAAACAGTTTCGTAAAAAAATATTTTTGCAAAAAATTTTTATTAATATTTTGAAAACTCAAAATTTAATGATCACATTTTTACTTTGTTATAATACATATAATGTAGTATAATACTAATAATATATTCATTTAGCATAGCTCTTGATTACAAACTGTAACATTAAGGTTACTCATAGTATCTACAAATAATTTTATAATCTTAAAACTAAAAACTACACAATATATTACTTAACATTGTCTTAAAACTATGTAAATTTTGACAGATCTTATTCGAAACAGGTAGATTATTATATAATTTTAATCCTTTTGACAATAATTAAGACTACTCTGTGCTGGTCCTGTATCTATAAAAAATTATTTGCATTGTGACGACGCTTAATTACGTAAGCCGTACTGTTTGCACCTTACTTCCACAAACAGTATTTCTAGCTTTTGCAATTACCTTTATTTTTACACGGAATCTCGGGCGCAGTTTCTTTGTTTATAGTGCAAGAAACAGCACTTTATTTCTTGGCGGTTTCCAAGAAAAACCCTAGGTACGTTCAGTAAAATATGGAGTAATACAGGGGTCATGAAATGAATTGCTTATCTCACTAGACTTGAGCAATTGATAATACCTGCTTAATTAAATATTTCGTACTTGAAATAACAACATGGAGTGTTCAGACACCTATAGATACAACATTTAATCAATTACCAATGTTGTGTACAAAATAACCGTGAAATTCTTAAGCTAACAATATTTTACAACGGAGTATTATAGAAGGGAGCATATACGGTAAACAAGAATATATTAGCGACGGAAATCTCGTATTTATAGCGTCGTGACGGTAAAACGCGGATAGCGGGTTTCAGGTATTTTATTTTCCTTCGACGAGCAGTCAAAGATACTAGCGAGATTTTATTAATTAATAATGATAGACTCTTACGGGGCCTGTGGCTTCAAACTAGAGTGATACTATGAAAAATATGTATGTAATTTATTTCTACCCTCGGACGGATCGGTGACGCTCCAATCGTTTTCACGCAATGAATGGTCAGCTCTCCTGTTACATAATGTCGGCTGGATCGTTGAGACTCCAATCGTTTTCACGCAATGAAGTGTCAATTCTCCTAATATGTACTGTCGGCTGGATCATTGAGACTCCAATCGTTTTCACGCAATGAAGTGTCAATTCTCCTATTATATAACGCGGCGACCAATGAGATAACAACTGTCTTCACTAATTTGATATCTCACAGGTATCTCCTTAATTAGGGTTACACGACTACCGGTTGACTCAACTCTGTTTGATTTAGCAGGTCTATTATTTAAAACACGGATAAATTTTATTACAATAATTATTAAATTTACTATTTAATTCTACGGTAACAAAATGAACAATGCTACGTATCTTTACTGGTACCGGTGTACGATGCGGTTGACTCACGTGTATTTTTTCTTCTGCTGTACGAATTTAATTTTACATTTTTTTCAAAATTAAGAAAACAGACCAAAGATATTAGTTTTGCATATTTAAAACTATATGTAACTGTATCTTATTTCTAATAAAAAATAATTATTATTATTATGGTTGATTTAATCAAAGGTTTTAAAAACCGACGACGTAATCTTTCGGTCTCGTGTTACTTTTGTTTATCTAATAGTTTTATGGAACTTTATTACTCAAATCAATCGACGAAATTGACAATATTTAAATGTTGTTAGTGAAATTAGTTATATGAAAGCATACACCACAGGTAAATAAAATAGGTCCTGGTATTTTAAGTACTTTAATATCTAGTTTGTGTTTTTTGATGGAATAATCGTCATTTTTATTATTTCATCATCGTTACCACAGGCAGATGCTTGAACAATTATTCATAATTCTTTATAATCAATATTGTATGTAAAATAATAGGAATACTTAGTAAATATTTGATTGATTCAATATTTGTTTTACGCAAAAAACACCAAGGACTTGTCAGAAAAAAATTGTTTACCAATCAAAATTCCGCATTTGTGACATATGGAATTAATAATTATTATAGTAATTCGATTATTGGATTTTAATTTAAAACCTCCTCTCCTCCCCACATGTTTTCTCATTTACATTGCGATTCCTTAATTACTTGTCAGTTAATTAATCAAACGCTAATGAATAGTTTTAAGTACTGTTCGTCTGAAATTTCCAATAAATCGTCTCTTTTGGTTGGCCAATTTCGGCGAAAATGAAATGGGCTCTGGTGGTTAATGCCGAATATAAAGCATTCTTTGACATTTTCTCAAATTTGTATAAAGATAGTTTAAATATTTTACGCACTAATACGCACACAAAAATAGACATTTCGACAGATTTACTGCAATATTTTTTCGACCCAAAATACGCAATTTCAGTAAGTTCCAAAATCAAAACAAAACTCGTTTATTAATTCAAAATTACTAAAACAGCAATAAGTATGTAGAAATCATTCATAAAGTTGATGCTCTATAATTGAAATTGTAAATAAATACACATGGTTTGAAAAATGAGAAATTATTTTTGATAAAAAATTTCTATTTACCAGTCTCTGCAGGAGAATATAATAGATTCTACGACATGTTTAATATTACCTTTCTGTTGGGCATAAGTCTATTATAATAATTTTATTGCACATTATAGTTAGTATGTAGGCCAAAAAGTAGTATATCAGAATTAGTAATTTATCGACGATTGGTCTTTATTTAAAGAATCCTCAGGACAAGTTGACTAAAGTTTATCTATTAAGTCTTTAACTGACAAAAACTCGGTTTCCTATATTTGAATTACATTTCAATCATCAGCATCAATTATTAAAAAAATGAGATGAGATTGTATGTTATCAAAACCAATAAATGACCTACTCTGAGGCTCATAGGCCTATTATAATTATCCAGTTATAAGCAAATTACTTAGTCCAATAATATCTACTTAATGCATTTCTCAGATTTAAGCTTAGTCTAATAATTTATATAACAATGTTTATTATTTAAGTGGACATAAATTTTTTCTAAAATCAGCGCGGTCGTTTTTACGATTTTTTTTCTTTAAATTTATTTTTCCCAACAGAAGTTTATTTAATTAAATCTTACCTTAGACAATCTTCGAATAATCGAGCAACAAAACAGTAAATCCCACACACCAAAACCTTTAAAATTCACAGAACATCCTACGCTGCAATGTAACCGATTGACTGAGCTAAATACTTTCGTTTTTAATAAAAACAAAAAATTAGCTTTAACCGCGACACACACGATCCCTTCACTTTCAGTCGAGGAAGTGCATTTTGCCCGGCAAAAAAGAATCAGATCCTAAACCGAGGATAGCCCAGGGCAGAATGCACAATACTTTTACAATTTTCAGATCTCTAGTAGTGTGGAGTCCGGAGTAGTGCTGTAGTGCTGGTAGTGCTGGTAGTGGTTGGAGAAAGCACATGTTTCTCGAGCAATAATAAACTACTATAATAAGGTGGGCTATGCTACTATTGTTCCATTGGTAATAGTTTAATAAAATGTCAGCGTTTGTGTTTATTAAATTATGATAATTGACTAGTAGGTAGTGTCTAATTAGGTTCTTTAAAGTTTATAAGAGATATAATAGATCACAATAATTATTTTTCTGTGGGTAGGGTAAATATTTATTTTCTGTGAAGAGGAAATGATTTATAAGTAGGAATCTTCGCACCTGTCAATAGCTGTATAATTTTTTACTTACCAAACTATTCGAGTACACAAACTCGTTTTGCAGTAAGAATTAATTTTGGAATGTGTCACTTTCAAAAGACGATTAATTATAACCGTGAAAACTAATAGTATTTATTTATAATTAATCCGTTTGGGAAATCATCTTTCGACCCTCTGGACAAAAAAACCGTATCTCCACTGTCAGCTATCCCGCTAGCGTTCTGGATGTTACTGTTTGCAAACAGCCCAGCAGAGTAAAATAAAGCCATTACAAGTTTTGAAAAAATTTGTCTTGAGGATGAATATTGAGTACAAAATACGCCTTACCAATTATTTGTTTTGGGTATTTTATGAAAACACACTTTTTTCGTAATTGTATAATAACAAATAATAATAAATACACCACAGAAATTAGACAACCCCCAAATCCAAAGCTAACAATCCAGAAGGCGGTTACACATTAGAAAAACGCAGACAAACGTAAACGTATCTATAGAGAAATAGCAGGAAAAATGGAAGAAAAAAAAAGAGCAAGGAATATACCAAATAATGGTTGCAGGTCTGCAGGAAATAAGTGGGTCAGAAGAGGGAATGATATAGAAGGGTGTATATGCAATCTGGTGTGCAGGAGACAAGAAAGCAGGATATGGAGGAACAGCATTTGTGAAAAAGAAGAATAGAATAGAATATTTATTCAGAATTTATACAAAATAAAATAATTTAAAAATTTATAATTAAACTGAATAAATGAAATAATCTACAAGAAGCCCAAGGCTTGCCAGTAGGTAGAAGAAGATCAAAGCTAAAGTGTTACAATATAAAGCATGTGGAGGAAGGGTATCATATAAGGATAGAAAGTAAACCAAGAAATGTATCAATCATTAATGAGTATGCCCCAACAGAAATGGCCAGCGAAGAGGAAAAGCAAGTTTTTTACAAGGAAAAAATAAACGACTTCAATGCGCAAGTAGAAAAGGAAGAATACTACAGAGAAGTGACAAGAATACATACACATAAGAAGACAAATAACAATGGAGAGAGAGTAGGTAATTTTGCGGAAAAAAAAGGACATCACAGTGATTAAGGATGTAAGGTCATACAGAAGTGCAAATATTGACTCAGACAACAATCTGGTAATAACTAAATGTAAAATAAATATACAAGGATTGAAGTACAGAGAAACAACGAAAGAGGAATGGCACACGGAAAAACTAGAACAAGTGAAAAACAAATATAAGGTAGAAATAAAGAAAAAGATATGGGGACAGGAAGAGGAGGTATTGAAGAGGAATAGAAAATGACCAAGGACAGTATACATGGAGCTGCAGAAGAAACCATAGAGGATTCAGGGAAAAACAATATAGGAGTCAATGGTTTGATCAAGAATGCATGGACCCAATAAAAATAAAAAATTACGCGAGAAAAAATGGCTCAGAACAAACGATGAAGAAGACACGAACAGCTCCAAAGAGCATAGAAAAAAAAAACGACAAAAGACAAAACTATGTAAAAACAATAAACAACAATGGATAGGAGATGAAATGGAAGAAATTGAGAGAAACTGCAGAAATAACAACACTGGAGAATTATACAAGTATATGAATAAAGAGAAAAGAAAAAAGTCAATAGTTAAAATAGAGGAATGAAATTGAAAAAGACACTTTGAGGAATTAGGGGAGAAGGAGAAGAGGCGGAAGCAAAAGACGAGGAAGATGAAAGTATAGAAATAGAGAAACCCAAAGAGAAAGAAGTGGATTAATTTATAAAACAATTGAAGAAAAAATACATGTGGATACGATAAAATAACAGTAGAATTAGTAAAGAAGGAGCAGTAGAACTACACAGGAAAATTTTCAACCTAATAAAGAGAATTTGGAGAGAAGAAAAAATACCGGACGAATGGAAGACCGGGATAATAGTTCCAGCACCAAAAAAAGGAGACATGACAAATTGCGATAATTACAGAGCACTTCTAAGTACTAACGATATTGTTAAAAGGAAGATTACAGAGTATAACGGAGAACATGGGAGATTTCCATAACGGCTTCAGAAAGGGAAGATCAACGGTTGGCGCTATACGTATATTAAAGCAGCTAATAGAAAAAAGTTATGAGAATAATATGGGAATGTACATGATATTTATAGATTTCAAACAAGCGTTCAACCAACTGAAGAGAAACCAATTAATGAAAGACTTGAAAAACTTAAAGATGAGAAAATTAGAGAGCTAATAAAAATTACAATGGAAAACTCAAGACTCAAATGCTAGTATAGACACAGGACAAGGAACAATAGAACTAATATCAGTAGAAAAAGGGGTGCTACAAGGAAATGCTCTGCCTGATCTGATTTTCACCATAGCATTAGATGCAGTAATAAAATAAATAGAAGGAACAGGTGCGATTTACAAAATCTTTATTCAAGCAATTATTTGCATATGCGGATGATGTGGTGATCATCTCAAGAGGAAAAAAGAACTAGAAAAAGCAATATTAAAACTTGAAGAAGTGAAAACTAGAGAATGTATGAAAAAATATGAACTATATGTGCTGCAGTAAAGAAGAGAGAGTAACGTCAGAATTTATATGTGGAGGACACGCATTCAGAGAAGTGAAAATAAGAAAATAATAAAAATAAAAATAAAATAAAATATTGAAAAGAAAGGTAATAAGAACAATAATGGGCCCAAAGAAAATGAGTGAACACGAGTGTAGGTAATTAATGAATCATGAAATAGAAGAGATTCTGGGAAAGGAAAACATTGTAAGAGCTATTAAATCGATGAGAGCTGGTCATGGACACATACACAGAAGTGAAAGAGAAACAGCACTAAGAATCATAACGGAATGGAACACAATATATAATAGATCCAGAGGTAGACCAAGAAGCAGATGGAAGGAGCAGGTCGAGAAAAACATTAAAGATTTGAAGATACAGGCAAAAACACACCAGACACTATGACAGAGAAATAAGGACGTATCCACCTTAAAATAAGGATATTTCAAGTTCTGAAAAGAACAGCTATAATTTAGTTTTTATACAGAAATATACTACTTGTACTTATTTATGTCACAACCGCTGGTGTTATGGGTCTCCAGTTCTACCAGTAGCTAATATGCTGCAGATAATCACCGAGTACGGCCGAGTTTTAGACGCGTGTTTGTTTATCTTCAAAAGTGTTCCCTTGATTTTCTCCTACCTGATAGTGTAAGTAGTAAATGTAATAATGACTGTATCTAATGTCTACCATTTTGTCATTTATAAGTATATATTTAATGTTATCTTCTGGTGTATTGACGTTTTACTGCCACATGACTGGTTAGTCATTAGCCAAATGTGTTAAGTTACCTCCGATTAGTTAACTATTTTAACACTAGAGTATACCGTACGTAAATGAGAATTGGGTCAGTCTTGTAGCTTTGAATATATCGAAATGAAATTTTATATGGGAAAATTAGGAGTGATTTTGAACTTTTTGAAACTAACTAGCTCCAGTTGTCATTTCCGGTCTTGCCGCCGGAAGTTAGTCTAAAATTTTTTCTCAAATAGGACACCCAGTATATTTTTATATTTTTTAAAACTACATGCACTACGGCATATTCTGCATGCATTAATAATACTATTCAGAGATATGTGTACGAGTTCGCACGAAAATAAATCAATGCAGGAATGTTTTTATTTCACAAAAATATGAAACCACTGAAATATGAAATCTCTATTTGAAGTTTTTTTTTTCTTTCTCATCTCCTATTGCATCAATATTAAAATAATTTATTTAATACAATAATTCTAAAATTTCCGTTAAATTCTCCAAATCAACTGGTATTGTAAAATAAATCAAGGTTATTACTACAGCTTTGTAACGATTATTTTATTAGTTTCATAGAAAGAGTGATTAAATTGTAATTTAGAGAAACGTATTCGAAACAAATTTCCTAATTAAATTTAAAATTTAATAAGACATGATTTCTAAATTTATGTAAACACATAGAGTGTTTATCATACATTTTAAATCAAAACTTAATTTTGAAAACATCATTATTTCACTATTTACTTATTTTTACTCTCATTATATATTTATTCATCACCATAAGAAGATGATTAACTTATTTCTTATTTCTTTAAAATAATCAATACTTTTTAGATACGATTAATATACAGGGTGTTTGATTTATCGTTTCACAGCCTTTTTAAACGAATTGTTTTAGCGGAAAAGTGTAAATGGAAAAAAAAATTTATATCGTGTGAGCTACATTATCGTATTTACGAAAAAACAAATGAACGTCTAATAATGCTAGAAAAATAAAAAAATCAAGTCAAAAAAAATAATTTGAGAAAAAAATCAATTTAGAAATTATATTTGAAATTAACAAATTTAGATTAAATTTGGGCGATGATTTCAAATATACTTTAAACATTAATTTTTTCCTCAAATTATTTTTTTTAACTAATTTATTTTATTTTTCTAGAATTATTAGACGTTCATTTGTTTTTTACGAAAATATACGAAAATGTAGCTCACACGATATAGAATTTTTTTTCCCTTCACGTGTTTTCGCTAAAACAATTCGTTTAAAAGTTACAGGCTGTAGAACGACAAATCAAACACCCTGTATATGATAGAAGTTTTTAGAAAGGAATGGAAGGCAAAACTGTATTACTCTAGGTATATTCAAAAAATGATCCTTTCTCGAACTAATTTTAAAAGGCAAACGTTTTCTGTCAACTTCCAAATTTTTCCTTAAAAACTAACTCGTCCTGTATAAACAATATACGCTTTATTTAGACATGTAGAAGTAGACGGACGTCGATATCGTGAAAATTAACAGCAGACGGGCAGAATTACGTCAACGTTTATTAGGAGTATTGATTTTACACGCATGCAAGACATTGTTCAGTTATTCAACAACCTGTTACATTTTAAGTTGACAATATAGTTTGGCTGCTATAATATAAATACAGGTAACAAACGAATCATTGCATTCTTAAAAACTATTTTGAACTGTGGTTATACTCATGCTGGTAAGTTTTCAAGTACCACTTCTTAAAACTTGATATTTACCTTCTATATTTAGATTTTATAAATATTAATTACGTCAATAGTAATTCTATTTGAATCTATTTAGTCTAAAGTTTTTTCTTTATTAGTGGTTGTTACTAGTAATAATGATAAACTGTCGCTTTCAAAAATAAGGCCCAAATTTTTATTTTTTTAAATAGCACAGATTTGGTAAGTAGCTAGAAAAGAATAAATTCTAGGATCAAACCCTGGGGCACTCCAGATGTAATTGGACACCGGTAGGAATGGTTTTTATCACAGATAACAATTTGATAATAATGGTTTGGATAAGACCTTAAGAACTGAAAGAAGCTTCATTAAAACTATAATAATGTAAATTAGTACATAATAAAAATTGGTTCGAAGTATCGAAGCTTTGAAAAAATCGAGTAGCATTAGTGCTGAAACATCAATTGAGTGGATTTTGTGGATTGAGGTTTGCTATTAAATTGGCCACTATCATGTTGGCCAAAGAAAAACGATTTTGTTATAGCTATAATTTAAATAGATATGACGATAAAAGGAGAGATAATGAGAATAATATTTATAATAATATTGCCTTGTCTCCGAAGAATACGAACCTCAAGAGGAATGAATTCGGATTGGATAAATGCGTAGTAAGGTGGAATACCTTAAGAAAGGGAGAAGCAGAAAATTTTCTCCAGAAGTTTCGAGGAAGAACAGAGCGTGCTCCTGCAATTCAATTCTACTCCTTTGCAGGAGAAACACTAGATGAGATGCATCATTTCGATACAGATACTCCTCGTGTGTACCTTCCACGTGAATGAGGACCGAAGACTAAAGGAACCAGATGTATGCATGGCAAAGTAACACTACATAATATGGCAATGACATTGTCAGGAACTCAGATCCAATTTTATGGCTAGCATCAAAACTGGACTATAGAAGACTGGCGAAATGTTTTATTTTCAGATGAAACCAGAATTGGCCTTCGTCCAGACGACCGGCGAATTCGAGTTCTGAGAGGTTGTAGGAGACAGGCTAGACTCGCTGTTGCCAAATCTGTCCCCAAATACAAAGGAGGAACTGTAATGTTTTGGGGTGGAATTATGATGGATGAGAAAACTCCTTGACTTCTCATAAGACAAAGCTTAACCTAGGTATGTTGATTTAATTCTAGGACCCATAGTAAGAAACTGGAGAGGCGCTTTTGGCGAAATTTTTTTATTTATGCACGATAATGCACCTCTTCATACAGACAGAGTCGCCACAATTTTTTTGGAAACAGAAGGTGCAACTTTTACATTGGCCTAGTTTTTCACCTGACCTTAATCCCATAGAACACTTATGGGATATGATTAATAGAAGAATTAGGTCAATAACCCTGGCAACACAGATCAACTGATTCAAGCAGCTTTAGAAGAATGGGAAAATCTTCCCCAAGAAAATATTAATAACCTAATCGAAAGCATGCCTCGTCGAATTCGCGCATGTATTGAGGCTAGAGGTGGAAACACTGATTATTAAATAAACAAAAAATGATTATTTGTTTCTTATTCCCTATTACTTTAAAGTTTTTGTTTGAGAAAAAAATACGTTTTATGTTTCGTGTTATTACAGAACTTATTTAAAAATTTGTTGTTTATTTTTTCAATAAAAGTGGTTTGCATACATCTCTATTTATTTTTTATCAATTTTTCTTTTCTATAAATTTGATCAAATAGGAGAAAATGGGTGATTCCATATAAGTTTGGTTGTGTGTACTTGTTGTCTACTCTGCACTGGCGAGAACAACTTGGTTCGAAATCGGTCTGCAGACATTATTTTATCCCACATGAGAGTTCCATACTTGCAATTAATCTCATGTTGATAGTTTCTAATTGCAAATATTTACATGTTGCAGTAAAATATTATTTACTCACGCTTTATGCAGTTGTCATTGTTTCTAAATAATGCATTATAGATTTTAAAAACAAGTTATTTCGCTTGAGAAATTTTCCCACAAAATATCATAATTATAATCCGACTATTTTATTTACAGATATCGGTTGCGTAATCCCGTAAATAAACGATAAATTCACTTATCTAGGCAGGTAACGCTTTTACCGCAATACTTTTTTTGAATGTCGATACAAGGAGTATCCTCAAATATTTTAAATATTTTTTCACACCGTCTGTTTGACATTGAAAACTAGTAATTTTCAATTGAATTTCAGTTGGGTGAAAGTTTTTAATAGAAACAACTTAATGTCAAGGCTAGGTGAGTTTAAACAAAAACTTTCTTATGAAGACCATACCAATAATTGTTTGACTCTACTGGTGCGTATGTATATTGCTGTGGAATGGTGATTTACAGTGGGACTGTCCATTGTCCAACCTATGTAATTAATAACACCGTTAATTGTTACGTTAAATACTTAAATGCCTGTTACTAGTTTTACTGCTATAAACTTAAATTATTTTCCATCATAAATAGTTTAGAAAATATCTCGTTTTGTTGTAATTATCAAATGATATACTTTCTTGTGCAATACTTGGACATAAATGATTTTTGACCCTTATTTCTTGACTGCAAAATGTATTTTTTTCTAGAAAATTCATTTTCTCTATTGTAAAATATCATTACCGTATATTCTGACATCGTGAAATGCATATGTGACCAGGAGATGTGTGTACAGACAATAACAAGGGATGTAGTACGTAATGTCAAAATAGTGAAAAAGGTTCATTGATAAACGAAATAAAATAATGGTAGTCTCTAGACTTGTTTGTTACTATGAAGTAAATGTAAACGATTAGTCAATAAATTACGGCTGACTGATATTCAAGTTTCAACTAAATTAAACTGGGTCAATAAAATACTTCTAGCTCACGCTTCATCAACATCGTCTATTTCTTCTGATTCTGAAGTGATGCTTTCCCTAATTCAACAGAATTAGAATAATGTTATCATAAGTGAGCTGGCTTTTGAGAAGTAAATAGAGTACCTACTTTTCTGATGGTAAGGAGAAGGCACCTTTTGTTTAGCAGTTAACGCAGAGCAGAAAGCAAAGCAGACCTAAAGTATTGCATGACCAGCGCCCAAATTTCCCTACATATTTTATCTTTCCATATACCGTCATCTGGGGTGTGTTCGGCATATTTACGGTTTTTGGGCCATAGCAATTTTGTTTTTTCTTTAAAATTAATTAATTTTGATGCTATAGCTGAATAGGGCTGAACGGCCAACGTGACCTCCTTGATAAGTTGTATACCTTATACAGGGTGATTCACGAGGAAAGGGACAAAATGTTATGGTAGATAGAGTTCACTTAGGTGAATTAGAAATGACTATTGGAAAAAGCCTGAGCCTTTTTTTTATTGATCTACAGGGTGATTTATGAGTTTTGCCCAATACTTCTTAAGGTAATATCTTTTAAACTAATCACTAGAATCAGCTGGTATTGTGGGTATGTAGTATACTATTAATTGTCAATTTACATGCATAATCAAAGACAGAAAATTTCAGGGCCAACTCAACAAATTTTTATTTTTAGGGCTCCTATGAAAAAATTCACCCTGTGTACGTGATTTTTAAATTCTAATACTGAATTATGAAACTACATACAAAAATGATCGAAAACATGTATTTTGTTGTTTTGCCACACTTTGGGCGAATTTTAAATAAACGATCAATTTTCGCCAAAATCGAAGGTCTGCACAAAATAAATTTATAAAATTACATTTTCCTCTCTTATTCAAACTAAAGTATTTGTTATACAAAATTTTGTGATTTCATGGTTAATTAATATGAAATAAATAATCAAAAATAAATAATTTCAACATCAGATTAAGTAATTTCTATTTCTGAGGTTTCTGTGAAAAAAATCAGTCTGTATACATTTTTCTCAAATTCTGATAATAAATTATGGAACTACATTAAAAAAAAAACCGCTGCCAATTATGGGATCAAAACTTCCTCACCGTGTGGTGGAGTTTATAACAAAAGTAATTTTTGACGTATTTTGTTTTTTGACGCATTTTGTTTTTTTTTGTACGTATTTTGTTTTTTTGGCGTATTTTGTGTATTTCAACATTTGGAATTTGGACACAATATTATAATGAGTTGTATATCAGATCCTATTTATAATCGTTCATCATGAATAAATTTTTTTGTAAAGTTAGAAATAGAAATGTTGGGGTCCGGTAGACCCCATTCCAGTGGACCGATTTTGCTCATCAACGAACTTAATCTTTTCCTTGACCTCTAGAACGTGTGTACCAAATTTGAAAGCTTTATTTCAAAAAAAGATTTTTGTGTATCATCATAATTCGTCGAGAATCGTCCAGAAATGCAATAAAAATTTTCAAAATTTTTTTCACGAATACATATCTTCCTCACTTTTGGTGAGGAAGTAATTACCGAAATTGTTTATTTTTTTTATCACAGTACATCAATAAACAGAACATTAATAATCCTGTCGTTATTAGGAAAGCCGTAGGAAATTTAATTTTACGACAAAGAAAATGTAGGGAGGCAGAAGGCTTTCATTTTGAAAATAAGGTATAAGGTTTTATGTTCTGTGAATTTGTTGTTTATAATGTTCTGTTTATTGATGTATTGTGATAAAAAATAAATAATTTCGTTAATTTTTTAAATGTAGTTCCACAATTTATTATCAGAATTTGAGAAAAATTTATACAGACTGATTTTTCACAGAAACCTCAGAAATAAAAATTACTTAATCTGATGTTGAAATTATTTATTTTTGATTATTTATTTCATATTAATCATGCATGAAATCACAAAATTTTGTATAACAAATATTTTAGTTTGAATAAGAGAGGAAAATGTAATTTTATAAATTTATTTTGTGCAGACCTTCGCGAAAATTGATCGTTTATTTAAAATTCGCCCAAAGTGTGGCAAAACAACAAAGTACATGTTTTCGATCACTTTTGTATGTAGTTTCATAATTCAGTATTAGAATTTAAAAATCACGTACACAGGGTGAACTTTTTCATAGGAGCCCTAAAAATAAAAATTAGTTGAGCCGGCCCTGGAATTTTCTGTCTTTGATTATGCATGTAAATTGACAAATAATAGTATGGATACCCACAATACGAGCTGATTCTAGTGATTAGTTTAAAAGATATTACCTTAAGAAGTATTGGGCAAAACTCATAAATCACCCTGTAGATCAATAAAAAAAAGGCTCAGGCTTTTTCAATAGTCATTTCTAATTCACCTAAGTGAACTCTATCTACCATAACATTTTGTCCCTTTCCTCGTGAATCACCCTGTATATTGTCTTCTTTAGATGGGAAAATTTTTTGTTTGCAGAAAAGTTGAAAATATCTGAAACTGCTGAAGTACTCTAGTGCCAAAATTTTTATTCCAATAACTGGGACGATTTTGATTTTATTTAAAGGAGGAACTCTACTTTTGTCCAAATAAAAACGTGCTTGTTTCCTTCATTGACACGATTTAAATACATTTGCTATTGAACCATATTTTCTCTCTATGTCATTTTTGGCTAACTAATATGATTTTATATGTAGGTATACTATCAATAGATGTAGATGAATAATTTGTTATCACGCCATGATTATGATAAGAAAAACTTATGAAGATCATCTTAATAAGCTGTCAATATTTCTTTCTATGTTGTATATACATTATTATTCTCGTACGGTAAAAATGCCTATTTACATGATAAATTTTCTTATCTTATGATTATTTTATTAGTCATATCAGACA